>JAPQRP010000001.1:34545737-34557140 GCA_037367295.1 Apogon hyalosoma
CCTGGACCCTGTCACCCCCTGGACCCCCTCATCCCCTGGATCTCATCACCCCATAGACCCCATCACCCAGTAGACCCCATCACCCCCCTGGACCCCATCACTCCTGGACCCCATCACCACCTGGACCCCATCACCACCTGGATCCCATCACCATCAGCTCAGCTGCTGTTCACATACCTTCTGACCCTAATGAGTAAAACTATCATAAATTAAAGAAAATGTCATTATATAAATGTGTCAAAGAATTTAAAGGAAACGTGAGAAGAACAAGTGGACGTTGTGTTATCAGTTGGGATCACACTGATGGTTCATGTCATGATAAAACCACTGAGTATGAATCGATATTGACAACTATCTCCATAGATGTTGAACTGTTGTTTCTTTGCAGTTTAAAGGCTGATTTTTAGTCTTAAGTTGAAGTTGAAGAAAACAGATGGATGAATTGAGACGTATGAAGATAAAAACGTAGTTTGTAGTCTCTGATTGTATGGATTAATGAATCATTAAATGAGAATCACCCCAGAGTTAAGGACATAGAAGAACCTTTTTTAGCGTCAGAACGTTGCACAGATCTGGAAACAGAAGGTAATTTACACTGATAAAATGTTCAAAATCAACACGATGTGAAACAAGGAAATGATAAAGTAAACCTTAAAGACTGAAAGACAAAGGAAAAGTACAGATGTGATTCACTGCTTCTTGTGGAAGGTGTTTTGTATGTTTTGACAGAGTCAAATATATTGATGTTGCAGCTGTAACAGGTGGTGAATGTTTGAATCTGTTCAGGGCTTCGTTACCGGAGGGAAGGACGGTATCGTGGAGCTGTGGGATGATATGTTTGAACGCTGCCTGAAGACGTACGCCATCAAGAGGGCCGCCCTGTCACCGTCTTCCAAAGGTACGCTGTCACCACAGAGACCATTTAACTGCCAGACAAACACACTTCAGACAAATGCATAACATGTTGACATCCACAAAAAAAATATGAACAAGAATCATATCATGGATGTCAAACCGATTTGAGTTCAGGTTCCACATTCAGCCCTGTTTGGTCTCCTGTGGGTCAGGCCACTAAAATACACTTGAATTAAGCCAAAAAAAAAATCTGCCAGTGGAACAAGTGAAAATTATCTTGGTAAGATTTCTTGAAATAAGATTATTGTCTAAAAATAAGTTCTTTATATCTCACTGAAAAGTTACTCTTTAGGTGATTATGTCTTATTTTAAAAGTGATGAGATATTTTGACTAGAAATGAGAAAAATACACTTGGTAAGATTTAGATTTTTGCAGTGTAATGGAATAATAACTTGGAAATCAACAAATAATGACAGCTCCAAATGTTTCTCTTTGAGTGCAACAAATGGAAAATTACAGATGAAAGTGTTTACATTTATAAACTATACTTTCACAAAAAATGTGAATAACATGAACAACTTGAAATTCCTTAAGTAAAATAAGTGTAATTTTAACAATATTATGCCTAAGTTTATCATTTAGACATGCATTAGAATGCACAGATCACAGTCTACATCTACAAATACACAAAACATTTAGTAACGGGCATTTGGAACTGAAAAATATAGTAATTAACTTTATGGTCAATATAACTTGTCAAGACTTAGTGACTGTCAGTAGTAGCTTTTCTATTGGATGTCTGTGCAAAACTTTACTGATATTTACTAAATGTAAAAAAAAAAAAAACGGAAGTGCACAATGTCCGTTTTTCCATTAAATCACAAATGCGATGATTTATTTACTATCGCGAGATGACACGAGAAGTCATTCTATAAACATGGCGATGAATGTAAATATTGTGTTGATTTTCAGATATATTCATTATTATTATATATTACCCTTCTATCCTGTACTAAATTAAAAAATGATTCAGTTTCCTGGTGTGTCCACACATACCACGCCATGTTTCTTTTAAAACTCTTCTTCACTTGTAATGTCTGTCAACATATGTTCTTTTTTGTTCATGTGACTCTAGTTGCAGAAAAAGGTCTTTGCATTGCAGTTTTGTGTGATATACTAATTGCACTACGCCTGAAGCACCACCTCTTGCCAGCGCAAAAACTTTTCATTGAAAAACTAGAGTTTTGGCGAAATTGTTGTTTTGCATTAGGTAAATTTTTATGCGTAAGTTATATTCACGCAATTTGAGGGTCAATGGAAAAGTGACTAGTGTCTTCTGTGGAATTTTTGGACTTTGCAAATACAGGTTGGATTGGACCCTTCGGTGGGCCTGTTTTGGCTCACGGGCCGTATGTTTGACACCCCTGTGCTAAAACATCTGATGACATGAGCTGTGTTTCCATTTACACATTAAAAAATCACATTAGTTACATTTATGGTACAGTTAATAAAACGGTTCATCCACAGATGTCGTCCAGCTCTTCATCAGGATCATGGCCGATGTACACTATATAGACAAAAATATTGGGACACCTCACCAAACCTTAGCATTATGAACTGGTCCAGGTCTGAGTGTTGTGGTCTGGTCCAGGCCGAAGTGTTCTGGTCTGGTCCAGGTCTGAGTGGTCTGGTTCTGGTCTGAGTGTTCTGGTCCTGGTCTAAATGTTGTGGTCTGGTCCAGGTCTTCTGCTGGAGGACAACCCGTCCATCAGAGCCATCACTCTGGGTCATGGTCACATCCTGCTGGGAACAAAGAACGGTGAGATCCTGGAGATTGATAAGAGTGGCCCCATGACGCTGCTGGTTCAGGTGAGGACACGTCACACCTGGACAAACATGGGAAGCACATGAAGAGCATGATGGGAAATGTAGTGTTTGTGTCAGACTGGTATTGGCATCTCCATAAACGTCAGATGATTGTGTTGTGTTCAGGGTCACATGGAGGGCGAGGTCTGGGGTTTGGCAGCTCATCCTCTACTTCCTGTCTGTGCCACTGTCAGCGATGACAAAACCCTGAGGATCTGGGAGCTATCGACCAATCATAGGATGGTGGCAGTTCGCAAACTGAAGAAAGGTGAAGCATGCCTGTCTGTCCCCTCCTGTCTATCTTCACCTGTCTGTCCTCACCTGTCTGTCCTCACCTGTCTGTCCTCTCCTGTCTGTCTAACCCTCAGGTGGGCGCTGCTGTTCCTTCTCTCCTGATGGTAAGGCATTGGCAGTCGGTCTGAATGATGGCAGCTTCCTGGTTGTCAACGCCGACACGTTGGAGGACATGGTGACCTTCCACCATCGCAAGGAGCTCATATCAGACATCCGATTCTCCCAGGGTACCTGAATGCACCGTGATCTTTCATTCTGTGTTTTACTTTCTAAATGTTTGCATAATTTCAGTTACAGTGGTGGTTGAGGGAAGATTTGGTGGAATATGTTATGTATTTTTTGTGATCTGTGTGACAGTACACATTACAACCGGTGATAAGTCCAGTATACGGAGCTGTGGTCTGTGCAGTCTGGTCCATGATGTCTTCAATGTGTTCCAGATGCAGGTAAATACTTGGCTGTGGCCTCCCATGATTCCTTTGTGGACATCTACAACGTGTTGACCAGTAAGAGGGTTGGCATCTGTAAAGGAGCGGGAAGCTACATCACCCACATTGACTGGGACTCCAGAGGTGAATACACCCACAGTGAGCTAAGCTCAGGAGGGTCTTCATCCACAGCTTTAGATCCACATTTAGCAAAACCTTCTGTTTAATGAAGCACCATGTCCATCCACATAGTGTACTGACCAGGTGTGTGTTTGAAAGGTAAACTGCTGCAGGTGAACACTGGAGCTAAAGAGCAGCTGTTCTTCGAGGCTCCTCGTGGACGGAGACAGAACATCAGTGTATCAGAGGTCAGAGGCCTGATGTCTCAGTGTGTTGTGTTTTTGTTGTGTCTGCGTTATGTTAACTGTCGTGCATGTTTGTGTCCAGTTGGAGAAGCTGGACTGGGCCTCCTGGACATCTGTCCTGGGTCCAACCTGTGAGGGAATATGGCCGACACTCAGTTTTGTCAACGCCACCTCACTCACCAAAGACCGAAAGCTGCTTGCCACCGGAGATGACTTCGGCTTCCTCAAACTGTTCAGCTTCCCGTCCAAGGTGAAAAGACACCACCTGCTGGTGATGCCTGTTTCCATCTTACATTAATAGGGGTTTTTCATGCATGACCCAGAAACAGATTGAAACGACTCACTTTGTGTATCGTTTCCTCCAGTTTACTTGTCAACAATGGCTGAGGCCACATTGAAGTGTCACTGCTGTGGGCCTCAATGTACATTGAATAAACAAAGGCAACTATATTTAAGTTTTCATGGTTTTTCTTCAGATTTTGTTGAGAAGAAGAAATGGGTCATCACACTTCATCGAGATGAGGGGCCAAACTTCAGAATCTAATCAGGAAGCACGTTCGTGTGTAACAGGTGTCCTGAACACCAGCATTTCTGGGAAGAGGATTACCAGAGAAACATCAGTGATAGTGTGAAGGGAATAAAGAGGTTAAAAGTAGAGAAAACACCCAAGTCCTGCACTGGGTACCCGACGGGTAACCTGCAAAAACATGCAAGGACGGATTGAAAAAAAAAGAAAAAAATTTTTTTTTGCAGGTACAGGCACGGGTGAAATTAAACAAAATGCTGGTGGATAGTGGGCAAGGCAGTGTAAAAAATAAAAGAAAATTCATGGATGAAAATAATTGTCAGGACATTTAATGATGATGATCATCTAATTCGACAGTTGTTGATCCACAGCCGGTTTATTTTATTTTGCAGTGAGCTTCACCTCTGTTTATCCAACCACAGATGTTACTGAGCAGCACATAATACAGATTAGAGTGTTTTAGCCCAAAATAAAGCCCTTAAAGGTGAGTTACTGTAGACAGTGTGTTTAAGCATGGGTCGGGTCGGGTTGTGAGTCTAATGTACAGGGGTACGGGGGATGCAGATTGGACATGAAAAAAAAATGCTGGTAGTGAGTCAGGTTGCAGTACAGGCTGTTTTCCCTACTTTTAACCTCTTGATTCCCTTCACAATACCGCAGATATTTCCCATAAATGCTGGTGTTCAGGACACCTGTTACACATGAACATACTTCCTGACTGGATTCTAAAGTTTGGCCCCTCATCTCAATGAATTGCGGTGACCCATTTCTTCTTCTTCTCAACTAAACCTGAAGGAAAACCATGAAAACTTAAATATAGTTGCCTTTGTTTATTTGATGTACATTGGGGCACACAGCAGTAACACTTCAATGTGGCCTCAGCCATTGTTGACAAGTAAACCGGAAGAAATGATACATAGAGTGAGTCATTTCAAACTGTTTCCGGGTCATGCGTGAAAACCCCTATTCTGTTTAGAAAATGGTAAAAACCTGTCTCCATGCGTCTAATGCAATTCATCATGCAAATGTATTACTGAAATCTGGCATTATTTCCGAACCTCAGGGACAGTTCGCCAGGTTTAAGAAGTACGTGGGTCACAGCACCAATGTGACCAATGTCCGCTGGTCCAATGATGACACCGTGCTGCTGTCAGTAGGTGGAGCCGACACGGCATTGATGATCTGGAGCCGAGAGCCGCAGGGACACAAAGAGAGCAAAGCAGTGGACAGCGAAGAGTCGGACGACGACGTGGAGGAAGACGGAGGTAAATGGAAAAACTACCACAGGAATGTTTAGTTTTGCTCTGTTCAGCCTTTAACTTGAATTATCAAGGTGACTTTACTTGCAATTGTATCTAATTTTGTAAATGGTTTAAAGTGGTGATGTAAACTGTGAGTTTTAGTGGATTTGAATTGAATGGTCTGATTTCTTATTGGTTTAATGGTCAGTTGGATGGAACTCCTGTCACTCTGAGTAGATCAAATTGTTCAGATTGTGTCACTGGGCTTTGGTCCAAACATCATCTGAAAGAGGATGACTTTAGCTCCATCTGGAGTAAATATGGAAAACTGGATGGAAACAGACTCAGAGGAACAGCAGGACAAACAGAAAAAGTTGAATATCAGTCATTATAAAATCAGAAACAGATGCAGAAAAGCAAAGAGTTAAAGTGTGATTTGATAAATACTGGACTAGATCCACATACTGATACACAACAAGGTCTGGAGTCTGGAGACCAGGTTAAAGCCTGAACCAGGTTTATATGTTAATGTCTGATGGAGTAACGAGGACTCAAAGAGGGCGGGGTTTGACCATGTTCAGAACCACTTCCCCCTGCAAATGAATGGGATGCTTAGGGGGCGGAGCTCTAACATTGGGATCCTGTCATCATTTTGGTGTGCTTTGATTACCCAGAAGCTCCATAAAACATGTTGTTGTGTTTTCAGGCTATGACAGCGATGTGGCCAGAGAGAAGGCAGTGGACTACGTGACCAAGATCTACTCAGCAAATATCCGTAACATGTCGGGAACCAAACCTCACCTGCAGCACAAAGAGCTTCCTGTGGAGGAGAGGTACTGTCCTGACCCTCGGACAGGTTTGTGACAGGTCAGAGGTCAAAGATTATTTAATGCTGCTGTTCTGCTCATTCAGACCTCCGGTGAGCCGAGCGGCGCCACTGCCAGACAAACTGCTGAAGAACAACGTGAGCAAGAAGAAGAAGGTGGTAGAGGTCTGTTATCAGTCACATGACATGCTTCACTTTAGTTGGTTTTAAAATATGGCAATGAAATACAGGCACAATGAAAACATGGAGACGGACTGTTTTTAAAGTCACAGTAGTTCTCAGGTGTGTTAATCATTGATGTTAGATCTTCATTGTTTCCTCTGTTTTTCAGGAGCTGGTTCTGGATCATGTCTTTGGATACAGAGGCTTCGACTGCCGAAATAACCTGCATTACCTCAACGACGGAGCTGACATCGTCTTCCACACGGCCGCTGCTGTCATCATCCAGAACCTGTCAGCTGGTCGGTACCACCTCCAGCCTTTAACATTTGGCCTCTGTCTGTGCTGTCACTGACTTGTTATGTCATGTTCAGGAACTCAGAGTTTCTACCTGGAGCACACAGATGACATTCTGTGTCTGACGGTCAACCAACACCCCAAATACCAGAATGTCATCGCCACAGGACAGATCGGTGAGTCCAACCCTGAAACAGAAGAATGACACCTGAACTGAAATAACGTCACAGTAAAACCACAAATATCAGTTTCATGAATATGATAATTAGGTCCAAACTAAGGACAAACTGCCTGTGGAGATGATGCTGATGCTGATGATGATGATGATGATAATGATGAAGGTGATGCTGATGATAATGATGGTGGTGGTAGTAAGGATGAAGATGCTGCTGCTGCTGCTGCTGCTGCTGGTGATGATGATGATGATGATGATGATGATGAAGGTGATGCTGTGATGTGGTGGTGGTGAGGATGAAGATGCTGATGATGATAATGATGCTGCTGGTGATGATGATGAAGATGATACTGTTGATGATGGTGGTGGTGAGGATGAAGATGCTGCTGATGATGATGAAGGTGATGGTGGTGGTGGCGAGGATGAAGATGCTGCTGATGGTGATGATGCTAATGATGGTGATGTTGTTGCTGCTGCTGATGTTGGTGGTGTTGGTGGTGGGCTTGAGGATGATGGTGATGATGATGATGATGCAGGTGCAGCTGTAACTCTTCTCCATGTGCTTCATGCGTGTGCTGCTTCTTGCCCATCTACACCTTCTACACCTGTCTGTTTCTTTTCCACTGCTCCGTCATGTTCACGTCTCACCTCCAGGTGACCTGACCGACCTGCCAGGTAAGACACACCCCTCTGCAGTCACTCATCGCCCTGCCTCTCACATTACATTGTCACATGACTGTTTAACATGTGGTGTCTGTGGTTGGCTGCCGGTCTGTAGAGGCTGACGTGTCCGGTGAGTATGGAGGGTCCGGATCTGGATCCAGGTCCGGTGTGGATTCATCTGAAAACAGCTTCATTCCATTCACATTAAATCCTGTTGAAACCTTATTATGTTGTGTGATTACCACCAGTAAATGACCTGAAAAACAAAGACAAACCCCCACTATTCCACCGTCTTTTCATACGTCTGCTGAACGCTGTGGGACTCACTGTTGGTGTCCATGACAGTGGTTTTATTATTAGTTTGTTAACATTGTTGCGGTGCTTTGACAAACCCTGTTTTAGGCGTAAAAGGTCTAATCAGTAGTTGAGTCTTGTTTCTATTTCTGCATCACTTTCATTCTCAGATCAGTCTGTAGTACTTCAAAAACCTGTTTCCCATGATGCACTTCTTGACCTAGGTTCAAGTTAAAGTTAAATGCAAAATGATGGAATAATTATTTACAACTGAATGAGTAACATTGTGGAGATAAACAAACCAGATTTGGATCCGGAGGAAACCAGGCCCCAGTACTGATGGGACCAGGTCCCAGATCATCCTCAGTTCTGTCATGGATAAGAATGACCTTCATATTTTAACAGTGTTCTAAAACTGAACTAAACTAAGCCAAGGAAAATATCCAGTGTAATGTGAGTTACAGCGTCTGGTGAAGCTGGTGATAATAGTGGAGGCTTGTCTTTCTCTGGCAAAGAAGAAAGAGCTGGGATGGTCTAAAAATGTAAATTAAAACAGGACGCAGATGTTAAAATGTCCCTTGACTTGTGTTTCACTGTTGACCATCTCAACACAGCATATTTCACTTCAATACATGTTTAAATAAACATGATTCTTCAGATCCAAGAATAACACATTAAAAAGATGAAACGGGAATGAGTTAAAATAATAAACCACTATCTAAATCAAACCTAGAACCATCAGAACCTCCAGCATGGTGTCCACATGATGGTATCCACGGCACCAACAGGAAAGGGGCATGGCCAGTAGTAGATGGTTTTATTTAAAATGACAGACAGTGAAACGTCGTTTTACGTTACAGATATGAGACAAAATGACACCTGAAACACACGACTCCATGCCATGAACATGTGGATTGGATGTATATTTACAAATGAAGTGAAAGTCACTGGTCAGAACATGAAGTATGGTGTGTTTTTACTATCAACAAAGACTCACAACCTAAAGGACATTTTAATATCACAGCATTCTTTTTATTTTACATTGAACAAACTGTTCCAACAGTTTTTTTGTTTGAGGTTGTACCTGCCAGTGGTAACTACCCAGCAGTGTCCATGATTTACTATATTTTCACTGGGTAAATACTTAGTAATGAGGAGATGGTGAAAGTTACTAAACACTTACAGCTGCTGTGTTTGTATTAATCGACCTTTGAGTCAGAATGAGAACAGCAGTGACCACAAAACTCAGCCTTTTACACCGGGTTCCACCAACAAAGATTAACGTTATTAGGCCAAGTCTAGTTCTAGGCTTAAAGCTGTATGTACTACATGACCAAGTCCTTGGAGATGAGTGGCTACTCCAGGTCAATGTCCATCTACCTCGACCGGCCGGGGTTAATGTTCAGAGGACAGTCACACACTGGACAGGATGGAGTCCAGAACCAGATCAGGAACCAACAGAAGCAGAGCTAGAGATACGTGGAGAAAGGACCGGGAAGCAAGAGAACAGAGGAACAAACTACCAGAATCAGAAACACAAAGTTAGAGACATATAAAGGACACACGGACAATACATGGAGAGAGGAGAAGAGGTGCATCATGGGAGTCCACCCCAGCCTACCACTATGCATCTGAAACTAAAGGTTCAGGATCTTCAGAACCAGCTCTAAATATACCCTTTGTCATAAGGAAGGTTTTAAGTCTAGTGTTAAAGGTAAATGAATATTGTTTGACCTATTTATATGTAACTTCTCTTAAACATACATTAAATTGATAAGTCATGTGATCTATATTAGTGAAATTGTCTTAACATATAATATCAAATATTTCCAGTGGCATTTTTAATAGATTACTGAAAATACTATGAAACAGAAATAAAACTACACGTAACGAGACATTTTCAGCAGCAATGGTGACACTATCTAAACCAAACTACAACTCCCATGAAAACAGTGATATTTCATTTGTCCACATTTAGGTTTGATTATGACACACATTCACTGTGGCATCATTTCAGTAAGTTTATGTAATGTCCCGATATTTATCTCCATCCATAGTTTCATTAATTTTCATCCATATTTTGTATAAGGTTAAAGATCTGATGAATAGTTATTTCAATAAAAGGATCTGATCTGTGGGTTCAGTTGGATCCAGGTGGAGACTTGTTTTTGTCCAAACATATTCATTATTATGTTTCATTAGTACAGAGTGAAAATAAGAATTGTGTGTTTTTATTGAAGTTTATATTAACAGAAGGAACTGTTTGAGTCCAACATGTTTGTGCTGCAGACTTCTACTGTTCTTTATTTAATGGGATGTCCAGTGTTAAGGTTCATTACTGGGTGAAATTCAGAACATTGACCACTGTGGATCTGCAGAAGATGCAAAGATATTTCTGATTAGATCATTAAAACGAAACTGTTTTCATGTTTAATCTAGTTTAGTATGGCATGATTTTAAGATATAATTAGATTTAAAACTTTAATCTTTGTTGGTGTAACTCAACCTGAGTGAAGAGTTTAACAAGGACACAATGTGAAGTTATTAATGTGGATGGAAGGAGTTTGTGAATGTGTGTTAGAGTGTGTTCTGAGCATGTACAGCCATCATAGCTGCTGGTTTGTGTTTGTTTGTTATGACGTTGACTCAAAGCTGACTTCCTGTAGGAGTTAAACTGTGGTCTGTTTTGTTGATGGAAATGACTGATAA
This sequence comes from Apogon hyalosoma, assembly GCA_037367295.1. NCBI lineage: Eukaryota > Metazoa > Chordata > Actinopteri > Kurtiformes > Apogonidae > Apogon > Apogon hyalosoma. The sequence goes on from JAPQRP010000001.1 coordinate 34,556,437, forward strand.
TAGCATGAATGTTAAGCCCGACCCTGAGTGCAGTGATCCTGTTGACCTAACACTCTGTGGCTGTGATCACAGTACTCTGTCATCTGTGCCTTCAAACCAGCTCTCAAAAGGTTAATCTGGAGGTGAAAGATCTTAAATGTGTCCACACATAAACAAACATCACATCCCCACAGTGACAATAAATGAGTTTATTCATCTGTAAATAAGATGAATGTTATGTAGGTTTGATGGAGATAAATTTGACCAGAATGAAGCCAACATTCTAAAGCCAGACATAAACACATTGGATCAGAGCAGAGATAGTGAACAACAGAAAAACCACAGCACATACCGTTTGTGCTTTAACAGTGGAGTCATAGACTAATTCAGAATCAAAGACTATTAATCAGATCAACATAAGGACATTCATATCCTGATCCAGTCTGTCTCTACCAGTGATGTGCGGTCAGTGGGGGTACAGCCTCACCTGGTCATCATGAAAAAAAAAATATATATATAATAAATCTTGATATTTGTCTGCTGACCTGTACTATAAGCTTATTTTCCATGTGATTCCAATAATTTTATATATGGCCACTAAAATGGTTTCAAACACTTTGATTATATGCCCTGACTTTCCGGATAATGTCAAATTCAAATCAAATTTTATTTATATAGCGCCAAATCATAACAGAAGTTATCTCATGACACTTTACATATAGAGC
>JAPQRP010000001.1:34557240-34569352 GCA_037367295.1 Apogon hyalosoma
GACCAGTTGGGATAAAAGAGAGAGGGTAAAGGAGGAGAAAAGAGAGAGAGAGAGACTAGGGGAGAGGGGGGTAGGTGGGGTATAAAATGCTTGTGTGTAACTTGTTCAGTCTAGCAGATCAATCATAAAACCACACAAAAAAAAAGCCCTCTGTGAGGCAGCCAGTACTCCTGCTGTAAGGCAGAGGGCGCTCATGAGCCCACAGGTTTTTGCTACTGTGCAGCTACAAATCAAGTGCAAGGATTAATTTTTTTTCCTTCTTGCCCTGCCTTAATCTCAAAATGGAAGATTACATCTCCAACATAATTTGATTGAAAATAAAATTTTGACCTAAAAATGAAATATGCGCCATATGTATGTGTAAGAATGCTGATATGAGATATGAAACATAACCTTTTAACTGTTGCTAATCAAATGGTGAATAAGAGTCTTTTAGGTTCATATATTTGTAAATTTGACTTTGAAAGAGTCAGTGCCTCACCAGCCATGAGTCGCACGTCACTGGTCTCTGCAAACATCTACTGGTGTCAGCCGTAAATATACAACCTGGATTGTGTTCATGATGTATTCATGTTCTGCTGGTAAATATCTGTTATTAAGTTATTTTACACCTTTATTTGCTTGATTTTAGCTGAGGATCAGCCAATAGGAAAATTATTCAAGATGCTGTCACTGACCAATGAGCGTGGAGTATTTGGTGCATCTGTGTTCGTGCTTCAGTTGTGTTATCAGTCAAAGTGGTTTCATCTTGAGTGAAGGTGGAGGTCAGAGACAGATGTGGTGTGTTCACGGCCACAGGTGTTGAAGTGTTTTGATATGGCAGACTGAACACAGAGCGGATTCTGTTTCTGAGCATGGTTTCCCTGTTTGATCCATCTCCTGCTCAGCTCGCTGCCCAGTTATTATTCATCTCCACTCTTTGTTCCTTTTCCTTCTCACCCCAGGGGTTCTTTTGTTCTCTGGTCTTTTGGTTTCTTTCTTTGAAGGTTCTTTGGTCCATCACCTCTGTAATACCATGGTTCTGATCCCATTGCTGTACAGTTCCTTTGTGCTGTGGTTCTTAGGCTCCTTTACTTTTGTAGGTTTTTCATTTCTATAGTTGCTGTGGCTCCTCAGATCCTCTGGTCCCTGATTTCCCTGGTTTTCATAGTGCATCTGAATCCCTGGCTCATAGATGCTTTAGTCCTTAGATTCTTCAGTCCAGTATCTTCTATATTAATGTTTTAAGACATTGATAGCTGGAACACTCAAGGACTTGGCTGCTCTTCATCTCAGATCAGGTCATCTTTTTTGATCATCTGAATATTCTAAATCCTTGGTTTCATGTTTTCTGGGAATCTCAGTTCTTTGGATTTTTGATACTGTCTTTTAGGTTCCATGGTTCCAGGGATCCATGACAACAGATACCCTTAGTCCTTGGTTTGTTTAGCTCAGTAGATTCTTTGTATCCTTATATCCTCAGTTGCTTTCCACCAAGATTCCTTGGGTCTTTGGTTTCTCAATTCTATGGTTCCTTTGATCCTCAGATCTTTGGTTCCTCAGCTCTTTGGTTCCTTGGATCTGAGGTTCATTGGTTTCTCCTAGTTTTTGGTTCCTTTGTTTGTTAGGTGTTTGCTTCTTCAGGTCTTTGGTTGCTCAGGTCTCTGGTTCCTATGGTTTTGGTCTATCCTTCCAGGCCTTGCTCCATCCATCCATGTGTGGGATGCCATGACGAGACAGACACTGTCCATTCTGCGCTGTTCCCACGCCAAAGGTGTCAGCTACGTCAACTTCAGCGCTACAGGGAAGCTGCTGCTGTCTGTAGGAGTGGAACCTGAACACACCATCACAGTGTGGCGATGGCAGGAAGGTACCGAGGTTTATCCCATGTTCTTCAAACATCTGAAGTCCAATTAGGACAGAGTATCTGCAGGATGGAAGATTTTAGTCCGTAGAATGTCTTCCTTAGGGTTTTGTCTGGTCCTAAAATTGACTGGATAAGTTGCAGGTTAATCATGTGTCAGTGGTTGTTCAACCAGACCTGAATTAAGATCAACACATATAGAAATCGGCTGAAACCTCCTGAAAATGATGTTCATTATTTTCAGGTACTAAAGTGACCAGTAAAGGTGGCCATGCTGAGCGGATCTTTGTGGTGGAGTTTAGACCAGACTCTGACACTCAGTTTGTGTCAGTTGGAATCAAACACATCAAGTTCTGGACTCTGGTTGGAGGTTCGCTCATGTACAAGAAAGGAGTGATCGGCTCTGTGGAGGATGGACGCATGCAGACGATGCTGTCCGTCGCATTTGGTGCCGTAAGATCCACATCCTGATACAGTCAGACCTGTTGAGTTCAATGTATAATAAGACACACATCCTCCCTTGAATCATAGCAGGTCTGTATTTGGACTAAATCTGCCTTGTTTTACAGACTTCATTTCTGGTTCCCTCTACTTTTCAGAAAAAAACACAGAATTTATCATATTTTTTAATTAAACCGAATTTTATCCAGTTGTAAATTGCATTACTGTATTATTGCATTGCACAGTTAATACAAACACTTGCCTTTCACATTAAGAGCCAACACTGAACAGAAACCAGTTATTTATTAACAGGGCTTTCACTGTGAAATCACTGGCATTTATTGATGTCTCAGACCACATTGTACAGTGGCTGAAATCACTTTAGATGAGGAATCAGGACAACAAAGTTAAAATGACAGGATCATATTTTTAATTTGCTTGAGTGTAGCGTACATGATGTTGAACTTAACATAATGAACAAACTGATGATTGTTCTTCTTTGACCACTGTTCTTCACATATTAAAATGTTTTGGGTTTCTACTGGTGGCTTTAAAATTAAAATATGAAGTTTTATGCATTCAGTCTGAATATTTGTGTTTGTCCAGAACAACCTGACATTTACCGGAGCCATAAACGGAGACGTGTACGTCTGGAGGGAGCACTTCCTGGTTCGAGTGGTGGCGAAGGCACACAGTGGTCCAGTTTTCACCATGTACACAACTCTGAGGGACGGACTTATCGTAACTGGAGGAAAAGAACGACCGTGAGTAACCACGCATCAACACATGAGAAAACTGTAACCATAGTGTTCAGAACGTAGTAGTAGGACCTGAAACCCTGTGATGCAAAATGCCAGATAATCCTGATCCCAGTAGAAGACAGAGTATCACTCAGACTGGAGTCAGTCAGGACTTACAGACGTCAGTATCAAACAATATGCTTAATGTTAGTAACAGCAGAGATGAGCCAGTTAAAAGGTTTCTAACAGTGATGACCAACAGCTCTGTTGGCTTCTGATTGAATACATGATCAAATAGAACCAACAAGCACCAACAAATCTGGTGTTTTTGTGTGAAAGGACAAAAGAAGGCGGAGCCGTGAAGCTGTGGGATCAAGAGATGAAACGGTGCAGAGCGTTTCAGCTGGAAACCGGACAACCTGTGGAGAATGTCCGATCTGTCTGCAGAGGAAAGGTATACGACACATTAAACTAAACATGACACACAGAAGGTACAGGACTTGTTAGATTAGGTCTTACCAGGTACCATCAGGTCATATCATATCAGGTCAGCCTTATGCAGGAGGGAAAACCCCAGATGACACAATGATCAGTGACCTCAGTTGTTCCTCTGCTTTTTTCTTCATTATCTAGGGTAAAATTCTGGTGGGAACCAAAGACGGAGAGATCATTGAGGTGGGAGAGAAGAACGCTGCCTCCAACACCATGATCAATGGACACACTCAGGGCGGGATTTGGGGTTTGGCCACCCACCCCTTCAAAGACGTCTTCATCTCAGCCAGCGATGATGGGACAATCCGAATATGGGACCTGGCAGACAAGGTTCAGACACTGACATAGATCCAAGGGGAACCCCATGAGATACGTTAGGAAGCACAGGAGAAGGCATCCTGTACTACAGTAGCAAATACTGTCTTCAAGGACACACAATGGTAAAAGTAGACGTTTAGTATCAAACTTCACTGCAGTAAGTTGACTGAAGTACAGAGTCTGAAATGTCCAAAGTCTAAAGTCGGCTATTAAAGGACATTTCTAGTGGAACCTCATGTCCTATTAACATAATGGGAAAATGATTAATTGATTCTAACGTCAAATCAAAACCACAGACTGAAAATAATGAACATTAAGGCTACAGGAGTAAAATCATAATTAAACATGAAGGCAACAACAATGGGAGCAGTGGAGTCACGTCTGACTGAATCTGAGCTGTAATTGGTAGTTACAGCTGTCAATCATTGATCCAAAGAAGGTGCTTCCTCTCAGAAACATGAATTAGAATGTGATGAAAGGGAATTATGGGATTTATGATTAATAATGACAAAGAAATGTCAAATACTTTTGTCAGTAAATTGTCAACGTTCACTTTCTGTTCCTGTGTTTGTGTAATAGAAACTTCTGAATAAGGTGAGTTTGGGGCATCCTGCTAAGTGCACCTGCTACAGTCCCAATGGTGAAATGGTGTCCATCGGTATGGAGAACGGAGAGTTCATCATCCTGTTGGTCAACTCACTCACTGTCTGGGGGAAGAAGAGAGACCGCAGTGTTTCCATCCAGGACATAAGGTCAGTCGTTCTTGTGTTCATCCACCTGTGGAGCGTTCACTAATTCAATTTAATTAAATTCAGTTCAATTCAACTTTATTTATAAAGTGAATTTCATGCACAAGGTAGACTCAGTGTGCTTCACAACAGGTATAATAATATAGCTACAGTAAAAAACAATCATAAAAAAGAGACTGCAAGTGCAAATAAACAGTCATAAGTGCACACACTTAATCTCGCCCATGCACAAATACCCACACATGCACATACACAACTCAACAGAACGCTGTTGAAAAAAGATATGTTTTTAATCTGTTTTTTAAAATAGCTACTGATGTGGCATTTCTGACTGTATCAGGCAGGGTGTTCCATTTGGGGCATATACACTAAAAGCTGCCTCTCCTTTCTTGGATCTGATGTGAGGGATGAGTAAGTTGCCACTGCCTGTTGACTGAAGTGTTCTTGCTGGGGAGTAAATTATTGAGCATATCTGTGATGTACTGAGGTGCAAGGCCATGTAGTGCTTTGTAAACCAGGAGCAGGATTTTGAAATTGATTCTTGTTTTAACAGGTAACCAGTGCAGAGATTTAAGAACAGGTTTAATGTGTTGATATTTCTTGGTACCAATGAGAATACATGCAGTTGCATTTTGAATGAGTTGTAACCTCTGAATACTTGACTTTGGGAGTTCAGTGAATAAACCATTATAGTAATCTAGTCTGCTTGTTATAAATGCATGAATTAATTTTTCAGTGTGATTTTGACAGAAAGCCCCTTAATTTGGAAATGTTTTTGAGGTGAGAGAATGATGCCCTTGTAATGTGGTTGATATGACTTTTACAGTAAATGTAGATTACTGTCAATAATTACACCCAGATTCCTTGCTTCAGTTTTGCTGTCAAGAGAGAACTGAGGTGTGCTGTGATTTTCTGTCTCTGAGCCTGTGCACCAAAGATGAGTGTTTCTGTTTTGTCTTTGTTTAGTTGTAAAAAATGTTTCTGACATCCATTGATTAATATCTTTAATACACTGAGAGAGGGATAGTAAGGGAGATAGGTCATCAGGATGTAGTGAAATGTAAAGTTGATCTAACTTTGACTACCTTTGATCTACGTGAACAGTTAATGTTAAATGAACAAACCCACCGGGTGTGGGTCATATAGCGTCTGAACGAAACCTTGAGACTTTATGTTGAATTGTGTCTGGACTTCATGATGTTCAGATGAAATCAAATTGATCTGTTTAGTTTTATGGAGATTAGCTTCACTAACAGCGATGTCATCTGTGGTGTGTGTTCTGTCTACAGAGGAGTAATGGTGCTGTTGTTATCCTGGAAGTTGGAGTTTAACATACTTGTTACCTGATCTGTCTTAGTGGAAAAATTAAAACTAAATGAAAGCTTGACTGAAATGAATCAATTCCCCATAGAATGAATCCAATTAAAAGCACTTCTGCATTGGTGACACAGAACTGATATAAAAAAAAACCCCACAAGACTCAACACAAATAGCTGAAAGGAGGCTCCTGAACATGACCATCTAAGAACCTGTTTGTACAGGATCTTCTGGGTGCAGTGGTCTTCATAGGTTCTGTATTCTGCTTGTGGTCCAGGTTCAGTCCAGATAACCGGTTCTTGGCAGTGGGTTCAGTTGAAAGCGCTGTGGACTTCTACGATCTATCTCTTGGACCATCCCTCAACAGGATCGGTTACTGTAAAGACATCCCCGGGTTTGTGATCCAGATTGACTTCTCTGCAGACAGCAGATACATCCAGGTGAGATCTGTAGCAGTTTAGTGTCACAGACTGGACCACCACTGCTAAAAGAGGTACTCCAATCCAGCCAATCCTCATGTTGGTGGTCATGTTGGTTCTCCTCTTGGTTCCAGGTCTCCACCAGCTCATACACTCGTCAGGTGCATGAAGTTCCTTCTGGAAAGATCGTCACAGAGACAGCTGTCATTGAGAGGATCACCTGGGCTACCTGGACCAGGTGAGACTGGGTCACGTTGTTCATTACAAGGTGCTTAACTTTAGGGTCACAAGATGAAGATGACCTTCATCCATGAAATATAGTTGAACTCGGAAAAGTTAAAGTTCAAATCAATGACATTGTGAGCTTTAGTCTTTTATCTGTTCATCTAACCATCACATCTCAGAAGGTGTCAACCTTCACTCACTGTTAAAAACATGTGAGTGTATGAAATGCATTGATCTGCAGGTCAGTTATGACCAAATGGAAACATCCGAGTGGAGTCAGGATGAAGATCTGCAGTGATACGGTCAAAGGCGTTATTAGAGATCATGGAAGTAGAAGCAGCTGTGAAATATGAGGAGGATACAAACAGAATCCAATGAGTAGTAAAACTCCCTGAAATGAGTTTGTTCATCCAATAGAACCATTAAATCTAAACTCAAATCTAAACCCAAAAACTCAAACTCACACATTGATAGCAGGTTGTGTTTTTTCCCAGCATCCTCGGTGATGAGGTTCTCGGTGTTTGGCCTCGAAACACAGAGAAGGCGGACGTAAATTGCACCTGTGTTTCACATGCTGGCCTTAACCTGGTCACCGGCGACGACTTCGGCCTCATCAAGCTCTTCGACTTCCCCTGCCCAGAGAAGTTTGTAAGTGACGTCACACCTGAGTCATTGAAAAGAATCTGAAACCGAAAAGTCACATGTCATCCTCCCTCTTTGTAGGCCAAACACAAGCGTTACTTCGGACACTCGGCCCATGTAACCAACGTCCGCTTCTCCTGCGATGATAAATATGTGATCAGTGCCGGCGGCAGCGACTGCAGGTGAGTTTACCAAGTTCTGCCCGTTCTTCCAACAGGATGGTCTGAAATAGTTTACTTATCTGATCTGAAACATGACCCTGTTTGACCTTTCTGTAAATCCCACTATCCACTTGGTAGGTCTGGGACTGGAGGATGACTTTGGACCAGTCCTGAACTGGTTGAGGTCTAAGTAATGTCCCGTCTACACCAACACAGATATTTCACTAAACAGATATTTGCTTCCTTCATTTTACTAAAGATCTCCGTCCACACAACACACATCACTGTCTCCAACCATGTCCACCATCTGGTCCTGTCCAGGGAGAGTGTGGTTCAGTCTGTGGACACAATTCTGTCCATAGTTGTTGTTGTCCCTCCTGTGGACACTGGATAATACAGGACATATGAGACTCAGGGGTTTTAATCTGTCATGAAAGTGTAGTTCACCTAGTTGTAAACTTGTGTCAACTTAAGTGTTGGTTGCGGTTGTGGAAGTGTATTCTTTTCATGATGTGGATTTGTCCATAACGGTCCAGTCCGGTCCTTCTCCCAAGGGTATTGGCGCTGACCTCCATCTACTGTAGGTCATACACTGATTTATACATCTGGATTTGATGTGTCAGTTGCAGCTGCATCACACAAACATATAGTACATACAGCAGCGCTGGATTCATTTTAGAGGTGGAGGGGCCGTGGGGGTTGTTGAATTGAATGACCATTGGCGCCTGCAGCCGAATGTCTGTACAGCCTGTGCGTACTGAGTACATACTGAATGAGTTTCAGAGAGGGAGAGAGAGAGGGGAGAGAGAGAGAGAGAGAGAGAGAGAGAGGTAAGTAAGTAAGGTACTTTGCGGTACTTATGGAGAACGCCCCACCTCCTGTCTTTCGAATTATTCACACACACGCCAGTCCATATGTACCTCACAATTTCACTCTGCAGGCACACCTGTGAATGACTGTCAGGAACACATAATTTTGTCACACTGTAGCCTAATGTCGGTGAATATTTTTAATCATAATCATCAGATCAAGTGGAATAGTAGCCTTTATTACAAGTGTCCGTCTTTTGAAAATGGAGATAAGAATTTATGTAACAAATTGCAGCACTCATGAATATGAAGTTGCTCTTTTTCCACACAGAGGGGTGGATAGGTATTTCTCTGTTGTTGTTTATCAGTGGTAAAGTGTATTATTAGTGAAATAAATAGCTTCTCTCTGTATGTCGCTCTTTATGGCGAATGAAAACTTTTAAGCCCGTGGGCGTGATAGAAAACCCTCTGCATCAATGCTTATATAATCAGTTCAGGAGTCCAGTCACAACGCTGTGGACAGTGCTGTTTGTGTGTGTGTGCGTGTGTGTGTGTGTGTGTGTGTGTGTGTGTGTGTGTGTGTGTGTGTGTGTGCAGTGCAAGAACCTGTCCTCTTCGGTCTCCACTGAAAGAGAGAGAGAGATGCCTCTCAGTCACAGCCTCTCAGCACAGTCGGGTCCTGTTCTAATGGTGATGTGCCACTGGTGGAACCGGGTGTGGGGAGCAGGCCTGTAAAGTGTGTGTGGGGGGGGGGCATTGCCCCCGTTTGGGCACCAATGAATAGACATGAACAGAATGGACTGAGACGACATCAGTAAACAATCTGAACATTTAACATCAATACACAGACCAAACACAAGCCAGTTTAATAATGAATATGATGGAAACAGGTTTAATAATCTCAATTTACATGTGGATGAAAGGAACAAACATAGAGAGAAACATCTGTTTGGTAAAATATGTGTATTTATTAATGTGGGCGGGCTGTTAGAAGGTCATCTCTAGTGGCAGCTGCTGGTGTGGGTGGGGCCATCTGCTTTGTCCTTGTGGTTTAATTGGTTCACATTGTTCTGAATAAAAATTTCCCTCAATTTGTTGTGAAGTTAGGTTTCACATTAAATCTGAGGACCCGTGTGTTTTCGTCATTTCATTTTGTTGGATTTTTCACGTTAACAAAACAACTTCGTACCAACTGAAAACTTCACCTGAATTGTGGATCCCAAACCAGGTCCAGGTCTAGGATCTTTAGTCCAGTTTTCTGTTCCTTGTTGTGATTTTCTGATTCTCTCTCTGTCAGTGGTTTGCTCATGTTAAATGTGATGTTTCTGTTTGATTACAGTTTATTTGTGTGGAAATGCCAGTGAGGCCTGAGTCTCCTCCTTTTCTTCTTCTTCTTCTACTCCTCCTGTGATGCTGCACTCACCTCTGCTGCTGCTTCACCTGCCAACAGGAAACAAGAAGTGAGAGGTCACCTTATCCACAGACAGATTGGATGATGGCCACCACCATGACATGTAGTTTTCACGTGTATTTGTCGTAGATTTGTGTTTGCTGTTTGCGTGTCAGAATGTGCCTTTTCACAAACTCTGACCAAACATTTAATACGACTTTCTGTCTAGTCGTGGTGCTATGAAGCGTGACCTTCAGGGTTTTGAAACATGATGAGGATGCAGTCGAGTCTAGTGTGATGAAATAAATTAAGCAAAGATAGATTATCAAAATAAAATGTCAAAATTAAACAAAAAAATCTACCTCAAAATAATAACTGATGTTATTAAAAGTCTGATACATAGAATTGATAGAGTCACCTGATCTATGGGGTCAGAGGTCATTAGATAAGTGACAAGTGAATATTTGGTGTGAACTGTGTAGAAGTAGGGACTCTTAGCAAAATTGTGTCCACACGATGGCACTGTTCTGTGTCTTCTGTAAGCTTTGAAACATGGATTTAAAGGGAAACGCCAGTAAAAACAAGTTTGACCTTTTTGTTTCTGTACAGAAACTGTCAGCTGAAGCACTGAATAAATGGATTATTGATCAGGGCTCCTGAACATGCTCTGCTCTGCTGCTGAATGTTTACATGCTGTGAACACTACAAACTGAGTTTTTTAACTATGCAAAACCTTTATTGTGAAACAAGCAGCAGGAAGTGGTTAAACTGAAGTAGTGGGGGAGCGTTCTGATTGGTTGAAACGCCTTGTAATGTGATCAATCAGTCAGAGGGTGATCATTTCAGTAGCAGAGATGAAACAAGACAACATATTAAAAAAGAAAAAAAAAACAAAAAAAAGCAAAACATGTAATGAGACAGAAATGTGATTTCTGGATTTACTTGTTTTATTTATTGTGGTTAAATGTTGTAGCCAGTGTATGAAATGAAAACTTGATTCTTATTCAATAAGATGAAGCATTTTATGTTTTATCTGAAAATGTGACCAAAAGACAATGTGTATATCCATAATAGTAATTATTAAATTATATATTGTGATAAATATAGTTTTATCGTCCAGACCTAAATGACCCATTAACAGATGCATGTGTTTAGCTTAGCTTAGCTTTCGTAACAACAGGAAAATGTGTGAAAAACATGTCAACACATTAGCTGTAACATGTTTTAGCAAAGAGAAATAAAAAGAACACAGATGTGTGCATCAGACTAACACATTACATGAAAACCAGTTATTGTGTTGGTTTTAATGGTTAATAATTAACCTTTTACTGCCAGCGTTTGTGCTAAGCTAGGCTAACATTCGGCTAACACTCAGCTAACGCCTTGAAGTGCGTCATATCTGACATTTACCTGCCATGTCAGACATCAGTTTAATACCAGTCAATTCATATGAAAATAGTAAAGTTTACTGAGTTCTGAAGTCAAATATAATGTGGTTAAAGTGTGTAATGAAAAAAGAAATCATGTTACATGGATAGTCTTAACCTGAATATAAATGGATTATTAGTTATTTATCATTTTAAAGTTTGTACATTTGTTTTTTATATGTAATTTTTATTTAGGCCTATATCTATTTATCCACATAATACACACATTTTTACAAACATGTTGGGACATTTTCTAAAACTCAATAAAAGCTAAAATGTATGATTTGTGTGAAGCTCTTTTTTTCTTTTGCTTTTTTTTTTTTTAAACAAGATCTTTCCAATATTTTCACCAACCAGTGTATTAATACAGTGTAAATGGATGGGATCCATTTGGAGAGATATTTTGGTTCTAAAACCTGAAATAAGAGCACATTATTTTAATGGGGAACAAACATCATAAAGAGTGCAACACTGATGAAATATTAAATTTTCACCATTTAGGTGAAAATTAATTCAAAGACATTCTATTTCACTGAATTGGTGAAATAATTGAGATTTTAAAAAATAACCCATTCAATCAGTTTTATGATACAGATCATTTTACACATCAATTCAGTTTTACAGAAGACCTTTATCACTGGTCCTCCAGACGTTTTTCAAGTTTATGTTTCCAATAGACCAAAAACATTTAACAGGTGGAGAACAGTGTCCTGCATCTACAGGCTGATCCTGGTTGTTTTTACACCTGATCACGACTTAACCCTAATATTGTGTTCGGGTCAAAATTGACCCGTTTTCAATTTTAGGTATGTAAAAAGTACCATTTGCTTTTTTGTACTAGAACAAGGCTTCATCTAATCCTCAGACACAACTATTTTAATGCAGCAAAATTAATTTTCACCATTTTAGTAAATTCTAAAGGTCTCAAAAAAAAAAGTGACGTTTGTGGTGTTACGGGTCAAATATGACCCAGCAGAGAATACTGGTTGTTGCATGCATCACTTAAAAGCAGTGGGTTGCTCTGTGGATCAAATATGGCTCAATGTGCCCCACAACACACAAACACACACACCCCCACAGGCCCCCTTCACCACACCTCCCCCATGTGAACTCAAACTTTCTCGCAGAATCTATATACA
>JAPQRP010000001.1:34581810-34593532 GCA_037367295.1 Apogon hyalosoma
GGGGGGGGTTGTGTTTCTAAGTATACAGCTTTTTACCTGTCAAATAAGCAGCAAAAGTGACTGCTTTAGTACAAACTATGGGATGTTACCTTTACAAAGAGCCCATTCTTTTATCTGTACTCCAAATGGTTGCAGAACAGCTGTAATTTTAATTTGGAGAGGTATTTTTCAGGCGTTTTAAGCAAAATCACCCTGGAATGGTAAGAGGTTCATCACCAAATGAGTCTGTTAATTGCTCATTTGGTCTCATCATGGTTATTTTTAACATTAAGTCAAAATGGTGTAAATAAGAGTTTTGTGTTTTTGTACAAAGACATGGAGTTGACCTGAGGAGATGAAATGTCCGGTTTTCAGAACGATCTCACTGATATTTAACAAAATTATTCATCAGTGAACTGAAAAGTGAAAAAAGTCGACAAAATAATGGACACCCAACATCATCTGCAGCTCTGTTTTGTGTCTGTGTCCATGTCTCACCACAGACAGGCGGCTGTCCTCTTCCTTTTGGTGACCAGTGGTGTGTGGTTCTGATCTGGGTTTGGTCTCTTGGACCCATTGCAGTCGTTCACCTGAGCGCTGGACGATGCCTGTAGACCTGGAACCAGACACACTGTGACCATGTGACTCTGATTGCACATACACCAACTAAACCAACACTGTGTCACTAAACTGAAAACATGTTATGACAACAGTGGTTCTGAATGTTCTTCTTCTGGACCTGTGGAACATCCTTAAGTGTTTGTCATGACAGTCAGAAGAAATTCATCATCTCCATCTTTTTAGTCTTTTACTAATAATTTAAACCTTTAATTTAAACCTGGACAGAAACAATGACAAATGAAGATAAAGAGTCGATGTCCTGTCCAAGTTGTCCAAGTCTTGTCTGTGGACAAACACCCATGAACCGTAAGTCCAACAGCTGCTGAACCATAACTTGACTGTTTTTCTACAAATATTACATTAACTGTATACTCTGTCAGTTTTCAGAGGCTCAAAGGTAATTGAACAATGACTGAATCAGCTTCATGTCTAGATGATTCCTATTCCTGGTTATTCTATGACAAATGAAGCAGATAAAAGGTCTGGAGTTCATTCCAGATGTCGAATTTACATTTGGTATTCTCAATGAGGTTCAAAGTGAAGTTAATGCGAGTGAAGGAGGCCTCATTCAGCTGAAAAAACTAAAATATCAGATAAAGGAAAAATATAGGAGTTTAGGACAAAAACTCTATCCAACATCCATCCAAGTCCAGAACACACCTGAGGAGGTGGGCATGTTAAAATCAAGTCTTTATGAATGTAAATACAGAGGGTTAACAACAAGGTATGAACCACTGGTAACAAAAGGAAGGACACATTAGAAACAGAACGATGGAGAAGGATAAGATCAAGTGATCCAGATCAGACCACATCATGTGTCCAAATGTGGACAGTGTTATGTCATGACCATGTGTAGACACAAGTGGAACTGATCAGCATCACATCATCAACAAACACTAGGGGTGTAACGGTAAAGAAAACTTTCGGTTCAGTATGTTTTCGCACAGGGGTCTTCGGTTTGATGCATTTTTGATACATTTTTGGTACAGTGGACCAGTGGAAGGTGGGGGGTGTTCCGTAACTACGATTTTTTTTTCTCCTCCTGTCCTCTGTCGAGAGCAGACGTGTTTCTGAGCTGTTCCTGCCTCCCTCTTTCCTTCTCCTGCTTTTTGCCTCTCTGTCTTGTCTGACTTGACTTTTGGAAACCCTGCTTGTCCAGTCTGGTTTTTAGTTCAGATCCACAGTGGTGTTGAACAGGGGAAACATTACAACACTAGAGGCACCATGCAAATACTTATGGACATGAGTGAATGTAGTTCTCACATGATGAGTTCATGAACATGGGGACATTTTGCTGTCAATCTCGTGTTAAAGGACTGATTCCAGCTTCTTTTTGTGTGAAACTGATTTTCTGATGACTCCTCTAACTCAGACCTGGGCATTTTGCAGCCCTTTGGTCATTCCTGTTTGGCCTGTGTGAGATCAATCATAAATGAGAAAACAAATGAAAAAGTATTTACACCACGCATGCAATTCAAATGTGTAGCCTTTTATTTATTTATTTATTTATTAAAAAAGAAGGCTTTTAATATTTCCGCATGGGCATGTATGTGTGCATACCTGCAACCACAAACAAACTTAACATGTTTAGCTTAAAAGCGACTAAAACTGAGATTTGCTGGCTAAGCCTCAAAATGTCAGCTAATGTCAAAAAAGGAAGGCTGATACAGAATGTTGTGTTTTTAACAAGACATGGACAGTTAAATATTTATTTACAGAAATCTGAGGTAACTCTGTGTGCTTAGTTTGTGGTGCACATGTGGCTGTGTTTAAGGACTACAACTTGCATTGCCACAGTATGACAAAACATAAAGAGGTACAATAACTTGTCTGATGAAGACAGGGTAAGGGAGTCGGATGGTTTGCTGGTTAAGCTGCATAACCAACAAAGACTTTTTACTAAACTTCACACATCCACAGATGTAGCTGTCAGAGCAAGTTTTGTCATATCCCACAAAATTGGCAGAAACAGTAAACGGTTTTGTGATGGAGAGTTCGTTCAAGAGTGCTTGTAAGACTCTGCAGAGCTAATATGACCAGGAAAAAGGAGGTATTTGAGAATGTGTCCATCTATCAACACACTGTAACGAGAGGGATTGAGAACATCGAACAGAAATGGGCATTTTTGTACTGAATTATACACCAGGAAATGTTGTGTAGGGCAGTGTTAAAATTAACCACACTGTTGATGTAACTAACATAGTTAACTTCATCAGGGCAAGAGCTTTGAATCACAGGCAGTTTGTTGCACTTTTGGAGGAAAACATGACTGAATATGGTGACAAAAGTTACCACACAGCTGTCAGGTGGCTCAGCCTGGGGAAAATACTGTAAGGAGTATGAGACCTGAGAGCAGAGAGTCAATATTTGTGTGTGAAGAAAGGGAATGACATTCCACAACTTTTAGATGCAGACTGGATCACAGAATAAGCTTTTGCTGTTAATGTGACTGCACTAATGAATGAACTAAAAGTGAAACTACTGTGCAGGAGCCTTTTTGTGCATGAAATGTACAACTTAGTGAAGGCTTTTATGAAAAAGTTACTCTTATTATATTGATTATCAGTTGCAGTGCAAAACTATATAATGTAGTATTTTTACAACAAGAGAAAATTAATACGGAGTAGAATTATATATCACTTTTTGTTGGTTTGGCCCTTCAACACAACTCAGCTTTCTCATGTGACCCCTTGGAAAAATTAATTGCCCACCCCAGCTCTAACTTGACCTATACATAAACTCCACCCACACCAATTCTCCACCAGCAGTAAGCCCTGCCTCCTCTGACCTTTGAGCACCGAGTCCTCCAGTCTCTCTGACAGGTTGTGACACTGCTGCTGGTACTCTGTGTCCGTGAACTGGTGTTTAGGTTCAGACAGTTTCCTCTGCAAGCGCTCCAGACGCCGCTGCTCCTTTTCAGCCTCGCGATCAGACTGTTTCTTTAACCACTCGGCCATCCTGAGGACAAAAGACAATGTAAGGAGAGAGGGAGGAGGACAGGGTTAGGACATGGTGCAAACAGAGGACAAAAGGACAGCAACCTGGACATGACAGTGTCTCCACAGACATTTTCAACTCTTCTGAACTGAATCATTCAGCTCCAGTTCCAGTGAAGTTTGGATGTTGTGTAAAGCATTCAGATTCTTTTCTTCCTGTATTCAGTTGTATCCAACGCTTCATTAGTTTCCTCAAATTCAAAGGATCAGCGTGTTGAAAGTAAAGGTTATGTATCACAACAAACCACAACATAAATCAGTCCAACATGTTGCAGACATTAAATTCAATACGAGTGAATATTTGCAAAAACCATTCAAGTTTATCAGGTTGAACATTAAATATCTTGTATTCAGTGGAGTACACTATAATGACAAGTCAAAAGGATTTAAATTCTTAGAATTACATTTTTATTTATATTTCACAAAACGCCCTGCCTCCAACTGGGGTTGTAATCACAGATTCCAAACTGTTGGATGTTTGTCATGTCTTTTATTCTCTTTGGACGTTTGTGTCTTACTCTTTTTCATGGTTGACATCTCGGAGGCGGCGTCCACTCAGGTCTCGACACGCCTCACGGTTTGTCGTCTTCTCGATCTGAGCTCCGAGAGCGCGCAGCATCGACCCAAACCCTACAACAGCACATCAATACCACAAAGGAAGAGACACAGAAGGTGTGGTTTAGGGAGAGTTTTCTGTCTTTTACATAAGTTTTATGTTGTTTCCCTATTTCTTGATTCTGTTTTGCTCTTGTGCTACTGAGGTGTCTGTTAGCTATATGTGAATGATTATCACAGATAAAACAGACTGAACTGACCTCCTTTCCCTCCTCGAAGGCGGGGCTCCAGGTGATAGACAGCTCCATCCTGAAGGGGATCCTCCAAGTGTGACAGACGGCCATTACAGGTGATGAAGAAATCCAATGATGAGACACCCTGAAGGAAAACAGATGCAACGTCATACAGCATACGTATATCATGCCTTCTGGACCAGAACCGGCCTGTGGACCTTCACACTCAAACCCATGATGCTGTCAATAGGAAATGACCAGACTGATTAATCTGCACCAAGAAGAAACCAATAACATAATGTCCATGATTCACAATTACTAACAGCAGGTTTTTCCACCACACCACTTGTTTGGTAGTTTCAACTTCTCTTCAAATTCAACAAACTTATGAAGCTGATGACCTGCGTTTTACAGGAGTGCGATGATATAAATCCAGTTCTAAATTTTTTTTCCACATCAAATAATGACAATAAAAGACCATTTCAGGTTTAACAACTACCAACCACAACATATTATCAATATTTATTTCAGTGTCTAAATCTGACATGTTCATTCTCTGGAGAATTTTATTAATGACAAAAATAATGAGGAATATAAAAAGGAGACAAAGAAGGGAAATGGGGAACAACAACGGCTGATACAGATGTTCTTCATCCCTTTTCTGCGAAGGGAAATCTTCATTATCTACATAGAAACATGATGTCATTCACCCTGCATCATTATCTTAATAATTATAATTATTCAGTGAAATCCATGACGCATATATTGTAACAATAGAACACAAGAAAACACCTTCAACCTGTGGGTAAGATTAGGATCAGGACAGAAAACCTACGCCTTAGTCTAATCTGAAAACCATGGGTTTTAGTAATGATGGGAGTTTGAGTTTATGTCATGAAAACTGAATTGTTGGAATTTCCAATGGACACAGAGACTCAGTGTGATGGATTTTATCTGACAAATGTAAACATGTTCAGTTTGGGGTTCTGTGCAAAATCCTAAAGCTCAATTTCAGTTCTTTTAGCCGTGAACAGTTTGTCTCTAAAGGAGACAAATGTCTTCAGAATCAACACGATGGACTCTGATGGACATTAGACCTCAGGCTGGATAATGATGATTATGATATGGGACAAATCTTTTTTTTATGGGTCAAATCTATAATTATTCAGTTTAGACTATAAATGTTCAGAATCCAGACCCGTACAGACCCTGACACCATAAAATGTTGTTTAACGTCATTTATTCCACATTACGTCTCACTTTAAAAGTATTTGTCATCTTATCTTTTCCTCTGAAAACGACATGACTTTCAATCAGATGAAATAAAAGTTAAAGTTTAATCGTCTGTGTCCGTTAGCATTAGCTGAGATGCTAACGGACCCAGATTAAACTCGCTCAGACCGGGCCAAACCCCAGGTCCAACACTCACCGTCTGCAGGGTGACCCGGTCTAAGACGTCTCTCACCGCGGACCCGGTTTGGACCCGCAACTGGGCCCGGGTCCGACTCAACCACGGAGCACAGATCAACACCTCCATCTTCTCCGAACACCCACAAATACGCTTGCGCAAGACCAAGGCAGCGGCTCCGACCCACTTCTTCTCTCAGGTTTCACGTCACCACAGCGCCCCGTGCGGCGGCTGTGAATGATACCTCCATCAGGTCAACATTAAACCTGGAGCTGGAAATAAATCATTTATTATATTTAACATAAGAATATATTAGACAATGATCATAATCAATCGTTCAGTATTTTACTACTGTGATACATTTTTTCTTTATTTGGAAACGCTGATGAAATATCTGTTTTAGATTTGTTTATTTGTTTGTAAGTTGTGTGCCAGATTTTTACATTATATATATTTTTCATTAAAATATTTGTTTATTTTGTTATCCTATGTCAAATTGTTTTTCCTCCTATTGCCAATCCTTACTCATTATTGTTATCATTTGTGTATAATAATAATAATAATGGTGACGATGTTGATGACGATAATGCTGATTATTATTCTTATTCTTATTATGACCAGATGTCCACAGGGCGGTACGGTGGTGCCCCATAGACCGCTGGAATAGGCTTCAGCACTTCCTCGATCCTCTCGAGGATAAAGCGGTTCAGAGGACTGACTGACTATCCACATTCAGGGGTTTGACGCCAGGAGACGCTGTTGTAGACCTACTGGAGACCAACAACAGAGGTGGTCGCGGTGCATTGTGGGACAGACCTAAAATGGCGGCGTTGTGTAAGGTCAGGTGTTTGGCCCGGTTCGGCTCCTATAGGTGCCGGTTCCTCAGTTCCTCCGGGCCTGGGCCGTCTGACGGGGAGCAGGCCACCCCAGACAAACCCCGGTCCGGCTTCGCAGCGGCTTTCGACCTGCAGTCGGAGCTCCGGCGGGAGGCGGTGGAGGGTGGCGCGGCTTCAAGCCGCGAAGGCGCCTCTTCCTCCGCGCAGCAGAACAGCTTCGCATCGCTGCTCCGCCACTCCCCGTTGGTCCAGATGGGACCGGCCCGGGACAAGGTGGTGGTGGGCCGTGTGTTCCACGTAGTCCGGGACGACTTGTACATCGACTTTGGGGGGAAGTTCCACTGCGTGTGCAGGCGGCCCGCGAACGGAGAGCGGCTGCAGCGGGGCAGCAGGGTCCGGCTGTTGCTCCAGGACTTGGAGCTCACCGGCCGCTTCCTGGGAGCCAACACTGACACTACCTTGCTGGAGGCCGAAGCTGTGCTGCTGGGCCCCATAGAGACCCGGGAGCCTCAAAACCGGGACTGAGCCCGGACCCGGAGTCCGGACCTAAAACTGAACTGATCAGTTTAGAAACTGATTAAACTGGAGATATGAAATATGGATGAAGAACAGGAGGATCCGCGTCTGATAACCGCGTCAGAGACGGTTCATCATCGATTGATCGATTAACTGTTTTATTTTGATCAACACCTGTGTCTACAATCGATTATTCAGCTTGATCCATTTAAGTAAAACAATAAGAAATGCTAGGAATCAGGGGTTTAACAGGGTCCCAGTGGACGGAGGATCCCGGGGGCCAAAGCCCTTTAGCAGAAAAGCTGAACCAGTTTAATGAAGGCGTTGATTGTTGAACGACTTGTAATATAAAGAGTTTTCTGAAGAACGTGTTTGTTTCCATTGTGGTTTTCATTATAAACATTTGTCAGAAAAAACCTTTTCAAACTGTTTCCATTTGTGTTTGAAATTAATCATCACATCAAACTAACCATGTAACCCGGACCACAAATCCTGCTCATGTAAACTCACATTAGCTTATGCAGTCTGTTTTATTTTTTAGTGATTCTTTAGTTCATTTCCTGATGGGAAGTTGTGTGTTTCCTTTTTTCTGTTCAGACCTGTTTTCTTAAAATTTCAAAAATAAGTAATGTTCTTTATATCAGATGAACTCAAACTAGTGTCTACTGGCTTAGCTTTGATCTCTCACTATTTTCAGTTTGTAAATATTTGTCCCAACTGAAACTCAATAGTAAACTTTCTATGCATTCATCTTCACATCTACCTGTGCATATTTTTAGTTCTGTGCAGGTTTGCAAAACATTCCCAAGTGAATTTTTGGAGGTTTTATGGTCTTTGATTATCTCACTTCAAACATTTGTTCAAACTGATGAGTTGTGCCCTGTGGATGGTCAATAAAATCTGTTCCGTCAGGTGAACAGGTCACATGACCTCAGGTGAAAACAGACACAGATGCTCAGATGAATTTCATGTTCATCTTTATTCATTTTTAACTGAGTTGACCTCAAATACATTACACTTAGGAGGTGAAAGGTCAGCGTCACCCTCCCCATCATGCATTGCGTTAGCGCCCTTTATCTGCAGCTGGAGGAAGCAGCAGGACTCACCATGCACAAGTATATGTAGCCCAGAGTATATGAATATATATATGTATTAAATACCTGTATGAGACTGAGTACTACCACTACTACATAATCAATACATTCGTGTTTAATCGTTTTTTCTGTTTGAATCAGTTAATCCAAATCAGTAACTAGTTTGTGAGTAAAAAATCTGATCAGAAATCTGATCAGATGTTGTATTGATCATTTGTTTTATTTATCATTTGTTGCATTGATCAGACACATTGACATGTTGATCAGGTTTGATGCTGAGTTGTGTTCACTGAACATGTGAGTCATTTCAGGGTTAAATCAGTCTCAGTGGGTTAGGGTGAGGGTTAGGGTTAGGTGTTTGTTTATTTGCTTCAGTCTAATGTGTGTTATTAATTAATCTATGGTGACATAATGGTATGTCAGGTGGGTCTGGAGGGGAGGGGCTTCATACTGCTGGAGGCTTCATCCACACATGGTCAAGAAGAGCCACTGAGGAGAGACACAGCGCCACCATCAGGTCAATATCAACGTCAACAGTCATACAACACATGTACTGATCTGCGAAACCTTCACATGTGTATGTTTTACAGTGTTCAGGTGTGAGAACAACTTGACTCATGAATCTGCATCCAGGATGTGAAAGAGAACTGGACTTCAGTGCACATGGAGCACATGTCAGTGGAATGACCCATATACAGTACTGTGCAAAGGTTTTGGGCAGCCTTTCGATTTGTTGTTTTTGCAGTGTTGAAATGAACATGAATATTTATTTCTCAGTCTTTTGTCTTCAGATACAACAAGAAAATACAGGAAATATGTGCACAGCCTTAAAAGACACACACACAAAAAAAGAACTAAATGGGTTGTAAAGGTTAAAATCAGTATTTAGTGTGACCCCTGACCCCATGACAAGAAGCAGCAAAAACCATTAGAAACATCTGGTATGTGTTGAATGAAACCTGGAATAAAAAAAATCAGAAAGTGAATGAGAAAAATTTCATATTGTCTGAACAAAAGGATTAAAGACATGTTAAATGTAAAAGGAAGGTCACACTAAATATGACCACTTTGGTGTATAGAAGCTGTTTTTTTGTTTTTGTTGGTTTTTTTTACTTTTGTTTTTCCTGCTGTACAAACTACAGTAAAATATGAACCCATTTACTTCTGTTTTTTGTATGTCTTTTAAGGCTGTGCACATATTTCGTGTATTTACTTGTATCCAAAGAAAAGAGACTGAGAAATAAATATGAATGTTAATTTCAACACTGCAAAAACAAATCTAAAGGCTGCCTAAAACTTTAGCACAGTCCTGTATGTGTCATACAACCTGAATACGCCTGATGTCACATGACCATCGTACCTCAGTGAAAGTCAGCTCGATCGCCTTGGTCTGATATTCATCAAGCTCCTGGAAGGCCTCTGATGGAAAACATAGAACAGCAAATGCTGAGACCAACACCAGGGTATGTGAATGCAACACCAGGGTAATGTAAACACAACACCAGGGTATGTGAACGTAACACCAGGGTAGTGTAAACACAACATATTGGTCATGTATAGATGTTGTGTAGTTGTTGAGTATTTGTGTAGCTGTTGTGTACATACTGCACATAGTCTCTAGTTTAATGAGGCAGCAGGTGAAGTTGTCAAAGTCGATGATCTCGTTGTCTGCGTATCGAGCCACAAGCTGCTGATACAGACGGTTGTTTAAGGTGATACCTGACAAGACAGGAGAGGTCAGAGATCAGGTTGTTGTTCAGAGGTCAGGGTGTGGGTCAGAGGTCACAGTGTGGGTCAGAGGTCAGGATGTCAGATCAGAGGTCACGGTGTTGGTCAAAGGTTAGCATGTTGGTCATAGGCCAGGGTTTCAGGTCAGAAGTCAAGGTGTCAGGTCATAGGTCATGACATACCTCCATTTTCTAGGGCCAGGCGCATCTCATATGAATTCATACATCCAGATTTATCCAGATCAAACTGACGGAAGATTCCCTGCATTAACACCACATTAGAGGTTGATCAGAGACGAGCAGAAGCTAAATGACATTAATGTGGAAATAAAATCACTGAACACATCTCTGAATATGCATCACATGTCGAGACCCATTTTCACGAACACGACTTCACAGGATGTTAATTAAAACCACTTCAGAAACATTTAACAGATCATTAAATCAGATTAAATGTCTCAGTGTTTAATTAACATCATCTCCTTTTACTCTACAGTCACATGCCGTCGACTGGAAATAAAGATGGATGCGAACACTTCATCACTCCCTGGTGGCTGTCTGCAGTATCACTCATAAGCTCCACTCTCCCATGCTATTCTGTGAGATGTGAACCAATGATACACAAGGATTTCAGTTATTTTTGGTAGAATTTATCAACTCATCATTTGTCTGATCTGTTCGTGGCCCTCCAGTGCAGGGGGCGGAGCTTAACTTCTCTATAAAAAAGTGATGAATGTAGTGATACGTTCTCATCCACTGGGAAAATGAAGCCAAACCCTGCATCTGATTGGCTACCGCCCCTACAGCTGTCAATCACAAAACATTAAATAACTAATAAAACATATTGATTATTAATGTGATGATCTGATCATAAACACACTCAAAGAATCAACTATAAACGACCAAAATCACATTGAGGAAAAAGATGAATGTGTCCTGTTTGTCACTGGATATGAGTTGTAGAGCCTCCGGCAAGCAGGGGGCAATGGAGAGGGCCAGGTCTGTCATGGACCCAGGACACAGTCCAGTTCACTTTGTGGTTTTCTCCTTAACCTTTGAGACTACACGTCTCTGGACTCACCAGCCACTTTCGGATCTTATTCCAGAGGATCTGAAACTCCATCAGGCCGAGCCGAGCGCTGCCATCTTTCTGAATTCTGGTTCAGGACAAACTGGGTCACACATGTAAAACTACAGTTACCAGTAAACTGCTCACTGGGTCAGGACCTTTGACTAGAGAAGGATACGTCCATGAGGCTGACCATGGACCTGCAGGACTCCATGCTAAACCCATCTGTCTGCAGGTCTCTGTCTGCAGAAATGGTACAAACATCACATGACCTTTCAAACCTCACACCATGGGTTTCACCCAAATCGCTACAGATGTAGACTGAGGTGGTCTGATGTGGATTGATGTGAACTGAAGTGGACTAATGTGGACTCAAGTCGACTGATGTGGACTGAGATGTGGACTGAGGTGGAGTGAGGTTGACTAAGGTGGATTGATGTAGACTGATGTGAACTGCATTCATTTACAGTTCCATAGATGTTCAACTTCAGTGTGCTGTACATCATTTGCATCCATGTGTCTCCCCTTACTCCCCCACTCTCCAATCCCCCCAGTCTCTCTCTCTCTTCTCCTCCTTTACCCTCTCTTATCCCAACTGGTCAAGGCAGACAGCCATCCTCCAGGAGTCAGGGTCTGCTCCAGGTTTCTGCCTGTTAAAAGGAAGTTTTTCCTCACCACTGTCACCAGT
>JAPQRP010000001.1:34628299-34640465 GCA_037367295.1 Apogon hyalosoma
ATCCCTGACCTGTCTGGTGTGTTCCTTGGACTTCATGATGCTGTTTGCTCCCCAGTATTCTCTTAACAAACCTCTGAAGCCATCACAGAACAGCTGTATTGAGACTGAGATTTCATTACACACAGGTGGACTCTATTTAATCATTAGGTCAACATTCGATCATTAATCAATCATCAGGCAACTTCTGAAAGCAACTGGTTGCAGTCAGAGAAGAGGGAGCTGAATACTTTTGCACGCCACACTTTTCAGTCTTATTTGTAAGAAAATTTGAAAATCATGTATCATTTTCCTTCTACTTCACAACTGTGTGCCACTTTGCTTTGGTCTTTCACATAAAATGCCAATAAAATATACTTATGTTTGTGGTCATAATGTGCCAAACTGTGGAAAAGTTCAAGGGGTATGAATACTTTTTCAAGCCACTGTATCTGGTCTCTGTCTCCTCTATTTGTCCTGTTAGATCCAGTCTGGTCTTGTGGTTTTCAGATACTCACATCGATGGAGCAGCCCAGCAGCGCTCCGGCCTCCAAAGCCTTCTTGATGATCTGGAACAGGTTGCTAGGTGGGTCCCTCAGGTCATAGTTCTCAGCGATGCCTCCGGTGAAGTCCTCGAAGCCTTCTGTGGTGGATCCTCCAGACAGAGCCTCATAGCAGCCGTTTACTCTGAGGCAGAATCGTACAAAAGTTTAGAGATGTTCACTGGAAATAAAACCACTTTCACTTTCATCTGTTTCTGAGTGTTTATATGCTGACAATGCACTAATATAAAAAATATGTGACAAAGAAAGAGATGTGGTGTAAAAACTCCATCGTAAGATGAAATGAGAGGGGCTCAGGTTAGAATTTCAAAAAAGGCTGATCTGCTGCAACTGTTTGACTAAAAACTATTTCAGTTTAGATTTGTTGCTCTCTCTGCTTGGAATGAATGTGATCTAAAACTGGAGCTGATCTCAAATTGATTTTAAATGTGATCTTAAAGCTTGATCTGGAAATTATTAGATCTGTTTGGATTGTCAGATGGTTGTAGGTTTGAATCCCTGCCTATTACTTGGCATAGGCCTTCTCCAGCAGAGGGCTATTTATGTCTTTCTTGGAGTGTTTGTTTATTTCTTACTTAGCGTAGGCCTTCTCCAGCAGAGCGCTCCAGAACTCCCTGCCTTCAGCTGAGTGGACAAACAGTAGCTCTCCATCTTTAACCGGCAGCCGGTCATCAATCACCACGTCCACCCACTCACCAAACTGCCAGAACTACATGGACACAGAAGGGACTTTTATTTTGAAAGTAGGGCTGGGCAATAAAGCGATAACGATATATATCGCAATATAACTTTTCCTCAATAGAAATATGAGACATGCTCGATAGAATTCATTCATTCATGTTTTGACAGACATAAGAACAGCCAATCATAGTTAAGTAGCGCCGCACTGAACCAATCATGCTAGAGCCACAACAAGTTAGGTTGATGCACATAGCACAGGCATAAGAGCAGCCGCAGCACACACACTAATGTTTGGGCTTCAGCAGTATGTAAAGAATATTCCCTCGGCAGAAAATTTGACCATGAACTCGGGCTACCAGATTACTGAAAAGTAGAGTGTGGCACAGAAGCCAGGAGTCAGATATTCAAAGTATGTTAAGTTTCATTTTCAGTTTGCACCAGTTATGGCAGTTAAGGAATGCATCCCCACGTATATAACCCTGGCCTTGTTTTGTGAAGATGGTCTGTTTTGTTTGTGTTCTCTTTTAAAACTTGAAAGCTTTTGCTTGCTGGTCAGACTTTTAGTTTAATTTTAAATACATATACTTGTTGTATTTATCTGACACAGTTGTATAATGTTCTTCAGCACAACTGTCATGTTCAACCTCTGACAGAAAATAAATTATATTTAAATAAAAAAATAACCTTCTGATGTCTTCACAACTAACTTATGAGTAACAAAAAATTCAAGCTTGACAAAAATAGTGATTTGATTTATATTGTGACACATATCTATATTGTCTGATATGAAAAAAAATGATTGTGAAATTATTTTTTTCCAAAGCGCCCAGCCTTATTTGAAAGGCAAACGCACCTTCCTTTAACCTGTGCTGAGGAGAGTTTCACAAAATAGGCTTAGTCTAAACTCAGAATTTGTCAGTTTTGGTTTCATAATGTGAGTCCATTTCAACTCTGAGTCAGTTAATGCAGAGTTACTGTTTCTTAACTTCACTGATAACATATTTTCTCCTTCACCTGAACTCAGATCAGCGGATCTGGAACCAGAAACTCAGATGTCAGGGTTCAGGGTTAGGAACAGGGTTATAGGGTCAAGGGTCACATGTGAGTCAGATACCTGGAAGTGGAAGATACCGGCATAGTTATCCCCAAAGCCCTGGTCAGAGGGAACAACTCGAGCCATCACATACTCGTTAAGGGTCAGAGATGCGATGGCTGCCAACAGCCAACAGTCACCTGGATGCAGGTAAACAAATAGGTACACAAACAGGTTAACACACAGGTAGACAAACAGCTAAACAAGCAGATAAACACACAGGTAGTGCCAACCAACACTAACCACAAAAACTTGTTTTGGTTTTGTTGCATCTTTTTTTCATTGTTTTCATCTTGTGTCTTTTGTGTTGTTGTTATTGTCTTCATCTCATTGTGTTCTCGTCATCTTGTTGCATGGTTTTTTTCTCATTGCATTTTTCTTCTTGTTGCGTTGTTTTGGTCTTGTTGATATGTTTTCATCTTAAGCTGTTTTCGTCGCTTTGTGTTCTTTTCATCTTGTCTTGTTCTTTTCGTCCTGTCACATTATTTTAATCTCGTTGCGTTCTTTACATCTTGTTGCATTCTTAAACATGTCATATTTGACATACAGTGGATACAATGGTAACTTTAAAGCATCTGTTCCCAAACACTGGGTTATGACCCACACTGGGGTCACACCAGGTTTTCTGTGGGACACAAATTTAATGTTCATGTGCATGTTTTCAGTTTTGTGCACAGATCATATCATTGATTAAACTATCTAGTTTAACTCCTTAATGTCAAATATTAGGAGGAAGAAAAGTTCATAAAACAGTTACCCATAAACCCACTCACATGACGCATGGTGTGAGTCATTACTTTTACAAAGCAGATCCAGTTTTTAATGGAGCTGAAGAGGAAGAAACAAAACTCAGAGCAGCTTCAATAGTCTGTGATTAACCCAGAGACAGAGAAAAGACAGAACAGCAATTCAAATTAATGCAAATATTGAGCAGCAGAGAGGTCTCACTCTGGAGGAACTTCCTGAACCCACAGACTGTTGGATAAAGTGTTGGTTCTCATTGAATTTGTGTATGTCGACTTGATCATTGTTACACAACATGCTCACAGAGTCACATCGGATTTGTGTGGTTTTACTGAAGGCACGGCATGCTGACTCATGTGAACCACTAAATGCACACAGACACATACAGTAACACACAAACACACAAATACACACAGTAACGCTGAGAGAGTGTGTTTAATTGTATGTCAGTGTGTTGTGTGTCGTGTATGGGTGTGTCCTGTTGGCAGCAGCTCATTTCTCGCCCTCTCTCTCTTTCTGATATCTACTCGGTGTCTCTAGTTCTCCAACAATGGGCCGGCCTTTTCCAAACCACTTCCTGTCAGTGTTTTTTCCTTTTCGTCCAATCAGTTTTCAGTGTGGCATCGCCCTCTAATTACTCAGATCTGGTCCTAGGTTTTCAGCTGGTTCACATTAACATTCTGTTGTAAACACTGGGCTTTTCTGCAGACGCTTGAATGTACCTCAGAACTGTTTCTGAAGCTGAAACATCTACAAACCAGGACACAAAAAAATAAAACATAAAAGTCATTGAATGTTTGAAATGAGAAAATATTTCTAATTCAAGGAAAAGGTTATGTAATGGTGAAATCTGATGCAGCAACACATCTCCAAAAATTTGGGATGGAGACAACAAAAGACTGGAAAGTAAATAGAACCAACTGGAGGAACAGTTACATCTAATGAGGTTAAATATCAACAGGACTGGATTTAAAAAGCTCATTTTAGAGACAGAGGGTAAACAACCTGAGAAAAATTGAGTCTAACTGTGGAACAATAGAAGAATAATGTTCTTCCAGACTTCTCATCTCATCTACAGAACACTGCATAATCAACAGATTCAGAGAGTTTGTATAAATCTCTGACTCAAGGGATGAGGCTGAACATCAGTCCTGGATGTGGCTAATCTTCAGGTCTTCAGGCTGCACTGCATTAAAACCACACATGATTCTGTGATTAAATCAGTGCATGGGCTGAGGAACATTTCTACAAACCACTGTCTGAGTGCAGTTCACCATCACATCCACAAATGCAGGTTAAAGCTCCGTCATGTAAAGAAGAAGCCATATGTGAACACGATCCAGAAATGGCACCGTCTTCTCTGGACCAAAGCTCATTAAAATGGACTGAGGCAAAGTGTAAAACTGATCTGAGGTCAGGCCGATAAGACTAGACAAGAAATTATGTCTATGGGATGAGCAGCTTGAACATTTGGAAAGGACCATCAATGTGAAAGGAATCTACAGGGTTTAGATCACCATAAACTCCATCCAGACCGTGACTTTTACAGAGAACACCTGTAATATTTCCTCCAGACCATGTTCAATCACAGACTCCATCTGTTCCAACAGCATGGCTTCATAGTAGAAGAGTCCTGGTTCTGAACTGGCCTGATGAGGTTGAGACCTTTCACCAAAGACCAGGGGCCTCATGTATAAAGACTTGCATGGATTTCATACTGAAACCTGGCATACGCTTACATCCAGCAAACTCCGTACGCCCAAAAAAATCCAGATGAATAAAACTGAATCCAAGCACATTTCCTTTATACATCCCAATCAGCATGGAATTGACTGCATATGTTGGTGAACCAGACTCCTCCCTCTCCATGCCCACATTTAAATATGTAAATTAGTATAAACAGGGCCTGCAGGTGGGAGTCCCCTCTCTGCATGATAAGATGATGTCAAGGTGGACACGACGCTAAGGCCAAAATAAGCGGAAGCAGAGAACAGGATGAACTCAGCCTGTTTGAGCAGAGAGTCGCCACTAGTGTGGGTGACCCTGGTCTCACAGGGGTGGAGAGGGGTTGCACATGTGGATGACTCAGATCACCCCCAAGGTAAATATATATGTAGTATTTGTGTAACTCACACACTTGTTCATTCTACAGGTCATACAGTAGTCTGATTACAGCCAAACAAGATAAAGGTTCATGCGGAATTGTGCCAGGATATCAAGGAGGAAATCAAAGATTTTGACTCATGTTTAATCACTCAATTTATTATTTTCCAACAGACAATGAGGCAGAAGACGGTGAGACGCAGTCTCAGCCTCTTGTCACAGACCCAGGGAGGCTTCCTCCAGCTTCCCTGGCATCAGCCGATCCTCTAGTCCACCAACAGCCAGCTGCTGATGCCTGTCCGATTGGCATGGGTCTGTGCTCACCCGAGTCACAAGAGGACATCACGAGGGCAATCGGCGGCATCAGTGAATGCCTAGACTGACTTATAAATGTTCTGACAGACATTAATACTACATTAAATGCATTTATCAACCAGTGAATCCTTGTCTCTTTATATGATTGTTGCCGGGCTGAATGTCCTCCCGGGCAGGATTGGAATTGATGGGTCCAGGGTTGGTCTGGTTCTGGCGAGGGGGTGGGGGGGGTGCTGCTCTGGCAGTAGGATGGTGTGCCAGTGTGCTAATTGTTCATCTGTGCATCTCTGATGTGCACATCAATTGGAAGAATGACTTTTTTTTTTTTTTTTTTTTTTTTTTTAAATTATTAACATTTTCCTAGTATCATCTCTAAGTGCTGCCAATGGTTCAAAAGCACTAGAAACTTGCATACGCCTGCCATGGACTTGGCATGGAGCACCGCACATTCCAACAGTCATTTCACGCTTTATACATCTGAGCTCGAGTGTGGAAAAGGGCATACGCCACGTTTTTAGGCGTACGCACCCTTTATACATGAGGCCCCAGGACTACAGATCCTCTAGAATCTACATCAGACCAGAATGGGACAACATTCCTCTAAAGTCCATCATCTGGTCTCCTCAGGTCCAGATGTTTACAGACTAATATTAAAGAAGAGGAGATGATCCACAGTGGAAACATGGACCTGGAAACACTTTATGGAGATCAGTCACTGCATCAGATTCAATCTTACCTGAGTTTTCTTCAGTTTAATTCAATATGTTTTCTATATTCTACTGTCAATTCACTGTGATTCGCTGTGTTGTTTTTATTTACATCTTTTCACGTCAGTGACCTGATGTAGGTGTTGGTGAATTCAGCAGATGTTTATCTTATATTTTCTTTGTATTCAATTCAGACACAAACTAAATTGTTTTACAAACCGAAAAAGAAAGTTTGGACTAAAATAATAAAATTTAATATTTTAATCAATCAACTTTTAGATTGTTTATAAGATACCTGCTCTGTGCTGGTTCGTGGTTCTGTGTAAAGGAAACTGAACAGCCTCTAAGAACAGCAGAGCATTATGGGAACTGGTGTTCTCAAAGAGAACAAATAATGGTTTAACTTTTGGGCGTGTTTCATCTGCATTTAACAGTATTCATCCTCTGACCACAGGATATGCACAGACACACACCTGTCCTCCAGTGAAATACCTGCTGCCTGTCTGCACATGTGCAAACACGCCTTTACTGACACGCCGCTACATCAGCACTAAGGTGGCACCACAGCAACGACCGTTACTGTGTTCTGGAGACAATGAGGATGTTGTTGTGCAGACGTGAACATGGTCAGAGATTGAAGTAGCAACATGAACACTGTGAGCAACAAGAGCAACATGAAACAACATGAAGCAACATGAGCACGATGAGCAACAAGAGCAGCATGAAACAACAAGATCAACATGAAGCAAGATGAACACCATGAAGGGTGATGAAGCAACATGATGAAACAACATGAAGCAACATAAGCACCATGAGCAACATGAGCATGGTGAGCAACATCAGCAGCATTAAACAACAAGAGCAAGCAACATGAAACAACAAGATCAACATGAAGCAAGTTGAGCACCATGAAGGGTGATGAAGCAACATGAAACAACATGAAGCAACATAAGCATCATGAGCAACATCAGCAACATGAGCAACATAGAGTTCCTGGAACATGAGCAACAAGATGTGCAACATTAAACAGCGGCTGTGGCTCAGTTGGTTGAGCGGGTCATCCAATGACCAAAGGATCGACAGTTCGAATCCTAGCTCCGACTGTCCACGTGTCGAAATGTCCTTGGGCAAGACAATGAACCCTAAATTGCTCCCAGTAGGGTCTGGCAGCACCTTGCACAGCAGCAGCCACCTACTGGTGTATGAGTGTGTGTGAATGTGATGGGGTATGTGAGGAAATTGTAAAGCGCTTTGGGTACCATGAAGGTGCATATATAAATTCAGTCCATTTACCATTTACCATGAGTAACCTGAAACAACATGAAGCACCATGAAATAACATGAGCAACAGGAGCAACATGAAACAAAATGAAGCACTATGAAGTAACAGGAGCAACATGAAGTATTATGAAGCAACATGAGCATCATGGAGTGCTATGAAGAAACATGAGCATGACGACCAACATGAGCAACACGGAAAAACATGAAACATGGAGCAACATGAGCACAATGAGCAACATTAAACAACATGAGCAATATAAAACAACATGAAGTACCATGAAGCAACACAAACCTCATGGAGCACTATGAAGAAACATGAGCGTGATGACCAACATGAGCAACATGAAACAACATGAAGCAACATGAACACAATGAGCAACATCAGCAACATTAAACAATATAAGCAACATAAAACAACATTAAGTACCATGAAGCAACATGTGAATTATTAGCAACATCAGCAACATTAAACATGGTAAATGGACTACACTTATATAGCGCATTTTCTTCACCTTCATGGTGCCCAAAGTGCTTTACAAAACCTCACATTCACCCATTCACGCACACACTCATACACCAGTGAGCCACATGAAGCAAAGTGAGAACCATGAAGCATGATGAAGCAACATGAGCAACACGAAACAACATGAAGTGCCATGAGGTACACTGAGCAACATCAGCAACATGTAAAAAACATGAGCAACATGTGCAACATGAACAACGTGACCCTGGTCCTTCATATCTGGACTCACTGCACATCTTACAGGATGTCCATCAGTCAGCACACTACAGTGTGTTCAGGGACAGTGCTACGTTGTGCTCAGGGGCATTCTGGATATTATGGTGTGTTCAGGGATGGTGTGTTCACAGGCTATCTGGACACTATAGTGTGTTTAGGAACAGGCTGGACACTATAGTATGTTCAGGGGTGGTCGGCACTATGTTGCATTCAGGGACAGTTTGGACATTGTGGTGTGTTCAGGGATGTTCTGGATGCTGTGTTGTGCTCAGGGACAGTCTGCGTCCTATTCTGCTTTCAGGAACAGTCTGGATATTCTGTTGTGTTCAAGGACAGTCTAGATTTTGTGTTGCATTTATGGACAGTCTCTTTCCGCTGTCGTATTCAGGGACAGCTATTGTGGTGTGTTCAGGAACAGTATGGATGTTGCGCTGTGTTCAGAGACAGTCAGTAAACTTACCCAGAGCACCCTGGCAGATGTCCGTCCTTGTGGCTCCGCCCATAATGAACTCAGGGTTGGAGACGAGTTCCTAAAGGAGGCACAGTGTCAAAATGATGCCTTGACCGAACAAAAAAGAGAGCAGTGAAGAGGAACCACAGTCCGAGTATCAGGCTGTTTCTGGCTGTTAACGCCCAATGTCATGGAAACCCTGTGTTTACATCCTTTGGAGACGTTTGGGGGTTTCAGTCTCAGTTTGACTAAATTCCTGAAATAGTTTGAGCAGATTCGTTGTAAACTTTAACTGTGTAAGTTTAACGTGCCAGTCCATGTCCTCCTCCAGAACACAGTCAACCAACCAGAGCTACAGGACCTGGACTGAGCTACACAGGGTTTCCCTGTCATCACAGTAATACACAGATCCTCTCCAACAGTCAGCCTGGACAACAGCAATGAGCAGTCCAGACATTTCCCAGGTTAAGTTTTTATATTTTAGAGTAAGCCAAAGCTGCAGGTCAAAGGTTAGCTGAGCGTCCTCACATGGTCACATAAACAGGCGTGTATGGAAAGTCCTGGTGTTTCCTGCAGTGACTCATAACACTGGTATTTCTGATCCGATGATTCACAGACTGAACAGACATTAAACACAGAGAAAACCCAGCGACAGTAAACATCTCGGTTTTAACCCTGATGAGGGAAGAACCAACATCAGAAACGCATCCACTTATTCAGGGTTCAGATTAAAGAACTGAACTAACAGAAGACATAGAACATATAGAACATGAAAAAAAAATGATGAAAAGAACTTAATTTGTTTCTTAGATATAACAACAGTTTAAAGCTTAACTAAATGTCAAGTCTGTTAAAATGACCTTCAAAACATGAATTATCTTCATGGTTCTTGTAAATTCAGAGATGTTGACATCCAGAATCGATAGATACTGCGTCATAATCTGTTATTTCCTTCATCACATGAACATTTTTGTGGATCATGTTTGTTCATTTTAACCTGACGGATTTATTCTACATCTGAGTTTACATTAGAATGAAATAACATTATTAAAAACTGAGTTCAGTTATAACGTACTCATAAAAGAATCAACATAAAACCACGCTAATAATTGTCAAATGAGTTTTTATTATGAAGAGCATATTCACAGTGGGGTTTTTTTTCTATCAGCTGTCTAACTGGACTTTTACTTCTGTTTCATAGGTTTTTTCTATATTTATTGGAGTATTTTTTAATTGTACAACCTTAAGTGATTTTAGTTCAATATGTATTTTTTTGACAGGCTATTTTCCTTCCACCTTTACTCTTTTTTTACGCCTCTTACGACTCTTACATTAAACATCTATGACAGAAAACAGACTAAACCCAAACTGTCATTTCTGCATCAGGTCATCATCATAAACACACACTGTAAACGATCGGTTAGAATGAGATGGATTATTAGATTTTTAGTCTTTGATCTGTGTCTTTTCTGCATCAGTTTATTTTTCAGAGATAAATGAAGTTATATTACTTTTCCATTTTCATATGGTGTCATTTATCATCATGAATGCATGTTTCATGTATTAGTTTGAGATGCTTTAAAGATCACGGGTTAAAGTTAGGATAAAATAAAACACAATGACAAACTATCAGCATCAGACCTGAACCAGGACCTGGGTCTGGGCCTGGATGCGGGTCTGTTTACATCATTCATCATTCCCGAGATTGAAATTCTTGCCCGTCACTTTAAGATGAGTCTGATGTAATGATGTTTTCAAGTGGGCCTGGTTCTGATCATGGTTAGGGTTCCTTCCTGGTTCCTTCGTGGTTCTTCTCGTTCCTTCTCTCTTTAAGAGTCTAACCTGTCTTAAATCAGTGATCCTCTCCTCCTGGTTCTGGTGTCAGTTCCTTTGCTTCCACCAGGGGGCGTCACCGAACCCCCTCCCTTTGCCAACCAACCTCCACCCAGGTTCCAAACCGACCCACCCAGACCTGGACCCGGACCAGCGCCGGGACCAGGCCCGGTCCTACTCACCGTGGGCCTCTTCCAGGTGACACCGCGGGTCTTGTAAGAGTTCCGGCCCAGTTCTTTGAAACCCAAAGCCTCCGGACCCGCGGGGAAGGTGGGGTCGCTGAACAGCTGTCCGGACCCTCGATACTGGCTCCGCAGAGCCTCGAACCGCTGGTTCAGATACGGGACCGCGTTGGCGTTGGAGCCGAAGCCCGCGGCCAGAGCCCGCTTCTTGGCCAGAGTAGAGGCCACGCCGGACATGATGGAGGACCAGGACCAGGACGAGAAGAACCAAAGATCACGGAGAGTGAATCCTTAAGTTTCCTCAAAGTTTTCAGATTCAGACCTCCGCCCGAGTCGGAGGAGGAACCGATGCCGGGACCCGCCCCCCTGTGTCTGTTTACAGGCGTGGAGACGCGTCCATGACACGCCCACGAGCCATCACACGCACACTGCAGGAACACAGACTGCAGAAGAGGAGAGTCTGAGACAGACTGGGACTCGTGTGGATCAGGGACCAGGTTTATCAAGTTAGAAAAAGCAGACATGAACAAAAAACGTGTTAGATTAGATTAGTGTTTCTGAACGGGGTGTCCCCCCCCATCCCCCGTCAGACCCATTCCACCCTGCTCTACAACTTGTTTGTTCAAAAAAGTTTCAGAAACACTGGATTAGACAGTACTTTATTCATCTTCCGGGAAATTAAGGTTTCTGTATCAGTACAACATTATATGTACAGACTGAAGAATTAGGAGAAAAAAAGGAACAGAAAATGATAGCACCAGTAACCTTAGAAACTGTATACCCAAGTATGCTAATTTCACATTAGAAATACTACTAATAATAAATAATAAAAGTAGTAATAATACATAATTATGATAACAATGACAGTAATAGATAATAATAGTTAGTGATGTCCCAATCTGGCTTTTTTGCTTCCAATCTGATTTTTTTATGATTAGTTTTACCAATACCGATAATTTTTACTATTAAATTTTGATTTTATAACGAACATGAATTCCTGGTATGGTTAACATCAAAATAGCTCTTCCCAGCATTACAATTAAATGCAACCAAAGTATTACCCAAAGGTTTTTATCATGTTTCATAACATAACCAACAACATTTTTACCCCACCCCCCCAAAGGGGAGGTGAGGGTATTGTTTTTGGTTCGTTTTTTTGTTTGTTTGTTTGTTTGTCTGTTTGTTTGTCAGCAACTTTACACAAAACCTACTTTACCAATTTCCAAGAAATTTTCAGGAAAGGTGCGAGGTGGTCCAGAATCGATCCCATTAAATTTTGGTGAATGTAGGTCAAAGGTAAAGGTCAAGGTCACCAAAAGTGTGTTTTCGCAATGATAAGAGATAGGGCAAATCAGTAATTTCCTTTTCATTCCTGTATACTCAATTTTTCATATAGCTTCTTTTTGCTATCACTGTTGATATGTATTGACATCAGAACCTTGAAGGCCAAATTTGAAGACTCTAGGTCAAAGGTCAAGGTCACAGTAAAGGTCAAAAT
>JAPQRP010000001.1:34681213-34698810 GCA_037367295.1 Apogon hyalosoma
CCATATAATGTATTTGCTCCTTTTAAGCAAACATACAAACATTAAATTATTGTAAGCTTAATAAAATGGCGCTTACAATTAATAATAATAGTAGTAGTAGTAGTATTTTTCTGCTTATGCTGAACATCGAGTCGTTCAGGGACAGCTTTGGCTTCAGCCACAAATCTTACAAAACCTTTTTTATTTTTATAAACAAAAATCATAAAAAATATCCACAGATTAATTAAATGCATTACATTCATATCAAGCTACAGAATTTGACAATGAGTAAAACAGTTTTTATTATTTTATTGTTGTTTAAGTATTTTAATGGTAAATGCACATTAAATTCTTTTTCAGATTGTGGTGATGAAACTGGATGAGATGATAAGAACTGACACGTCTCAGATTTCTGGTGAAACTTGTGTGGGTGTGATCTCAGAGTGGTCCCAGACTCATCTGTCAGGTGTTCAGGTGTAGTTCCCATGTTTCTGCAGATTGAATGGCTGCTATGAGGCTCTGTCCGGAGGATCGACCACCGAGGGCTTTGAGGACTTCACTGGAGGCATTGCTGAAGTCCACGAGCTGAGACACAACAACCCTCACCTGTTCCACATCATCCAAAAGGCCCTGGAACGTGGATCCCTGCTGGGGTGTTCAATTGACGTAAGTGAACTGAGATGCAGCCCACCATATGTCCACACCGTCTGTCCACACCCACCTGGTCTGTTTGTCACAGCTGTACTGGTTTGTCCTAGGCTGTCCCAGTTTGACCCAGATTGTCCTGGTTTATCCCAGGACATCCCAATTTGTCCTAGATTGTCCTGGTTTGTCTCAGGTGTTCCCAGCTTGTCCTGGTTTGTCCCACATTGTCTTGGTCTGTCACAGGCTGTCAATCTGATGTTTATCATATTTTCTCTATAGTTTCTCTAACCACTGGGTGGTTTTTAGAGACATCGAGGCAGATATAGATGTTCTATCCAGATGTTCTTCACATTCGGTTCATAAAGACATTTTAACACTGAGTTAAAACATGAAACAGCTCAACTTAAAGATGGACTAATGCTAAACATTGGTCATGAGTTGTTTCACTGTAGTAAAAGTGTTAATGTATCTCCACACCTTCATGTTTTCTATGACTTTGTCATGTTGGATGTACTGTTGTCAACTGAAGACATGTTGACATCAGATGTCTTTGTTCTTTGATCCATCAAGGTCACTCCAGGTCAACTACGACTGGACATTAAAGGTTAACACTGAAACAGGGCAATGTGATTAAGAATGAGAAGACTCAGCTGGTTTTATCAGAGTCTGAGATGGTTTCAGAAACAGGATGAGAAGTGCATATGTCATACATGAGCATACGGTCATGGTTCAAACTAACCAGGATGAGGTCAAGCAGGTGAGCACATGAATGTCACTGAATTCGTCTCTTGAACACACACCTGGCATTGTGGGTATTGTAAGTGTCCCATAGGATCTAGACTCGTATTGATCCTATTCAATTATCCATCATTTACTCATCTGATGTTTGTCAATTTAACAGATCGTTTTACAAGTGAATAAAGTCTGACTGCGTTGTTACACTGTTGAAATATCAGAAAAAATCTGTAAAGACTACACACCTGAAAGACATGGAGGTGGAACTGTTAAACCAGACCAGAACTGTTAGAGCACAACCGCTAAATCAGACTGGAATCATTAAACCAGACTGGAACCATTAAACCAGACTGGAACCATTACAGGATAATATGTAGAAGTCACATGATGTGTTGTTGGTGATGTGACACATATGATGACAATTTCAGTCTATATTTTACATCAAACCAGATGTCATTCAGTTGTTAAATTATCTTTTAATTTAACAAAATTAAAATTTCTGTCCATCAGATTTTATCTGAAGTTGGGTTCCATAAACAGATGAAATAATCCAAATATAAAAATGGGAATGATGGAGATCTTACGGAGTTCCTGATTTGATAAGAAAGATAAGAGACATTTCTTATTTGCATAATGAGGGAACAGTGGGCTTCAATCTTCCATAAGATGACTGATAAAAACATTAATGTCACTGTGAGAACATGAGATTCATCTAGTGAAAGGATTTAATGGTTTGGGGAAACCCTGATATCAAATGTAAATAGTTTACAATGGATGCACACAGTGCTGTTTGACTCCTGTCTGTCTTCATACGATGCGTTTATACTTGATAATCTGTGTGGGAAAAGTGAAAACTGTGAAGGGGCATGTTGTTTGGACAGAAGTCATGAAAACAGTTGAAGACTGGTTGATGTACTTGAATCCACTTAGGTTGGTCTATTGGTTTTACTTCAGCTGCAGAGTGAACCTTCACCACAGCAAAACCAAAGTTACACCTAATGATCAGGAATGGGTTAACCTGATGATAATGAACACAACATTTGAACTAATGATAAATAATGGACATGATTGAAGCACATTGAATGGTCTGATCTTTTTAAAGGTGTGACTGTCATTCTGTCTGATTTAAAGTTTAAAGTCTTAAACTGATCAAAATGTTTTTCACATTAGATCTGTGTTTATATTAAATTGTTAATTCTTGTTTGTATTTTTCATTTCAGATCACGAGTTCAGCCGACTCTGAGGCTGTCACCTCCCAGAAACTGGTGAAAGGCCACGCCTACTCTGTGACAGCTGTAGCTCAGGTGACAGGACACAGGTCCTACCCCCACACTGATACACACTCATGATATACACTCAGTGTATCATGTTGAGTCTCACAGCAGTCTAAGTCCATAGCAGCATAGCTAAGAGCAGCCTGAGTTGCCCTAATGATAAGCATCATCAAAAAAGGAAAGTTTTAAGCCTATTTGTAAACATAGAGAGGGTGTCTGCCTCCTGGACCAAGGCAGGGAGGTGGGTTCATAATAGAGGAACTTGATAGCTGAAGGCTGTAGCTCCCACCCTACTTTTGGAGATTCTAGACACCACCAGTAAGTCTGCATGTTGAGAGCGTAGTGCTCTAGATGGATTGTATGGACCTAAAAGCTCTTTCAGATAAGTAGGTCCCTGGCCATGAAGGGCTTTGGAAGTGAGGAGGAATATTTTAAACTCTATCCTAGCTTTTACAGGGAGCCAGTGCAGAGAAGCCAACACAGGACAAATATGGTCTCTGATACTGGTTCTTGTCAGTACACGAGTGGCAGCATTCTGGATCAACTGAAGGGTCTTTAAAGACTTTTTGGGAGGAAATTACAGTCATCTAGTCTGGATTCAATAAAAGCATGTATTAATTTTTCTGCATCATTCTGTGTTAAATATGCCTAATTTTAACAATATTACGCAGATGAAAAAAGGCAGTTCTAGAAATCAGTTAAATGATAAAACCTAATTGAAAATAATGCCTAGATTACTCACAGTGGTTTTGGTCTTCAAGGTAACGGCATCCATGGTGACCACTTTGCTAGGCACTGCATCCCTAACATTTTCTGGGCCAAGCACAAAGACTTAAGTTTTGTCTGAGTTTAACAGCAGAAAGTTGTTGGTCATCCAGTTTCTATTATTTTTAATGCACTCCTGTAGTTTATTTAGCTTCATCAGGTTTAATGGATAATAAATATAATTGGGTATCATCAGTGTAAAAAATGAAAGTTGATGGAATGTTTCCTTATTAAGTTATCTAAAGGAAGCCTGTACAAGTTAAACAGTATTGGTTCAAGAACTGAGCCTTGATGAACTCCATGACTGAGTGGTGCACTAAAGCTGTTTTCAGACCGACAGAGAACTGTGCTGGTGCCGGTTCCCACAACTAATCTCAAACTGGCTGACGGTTTCACACCAAAAATCAGAGCATTCAGGAACCTAAAATTTGGTTCCCAATGGGCACCAAGTAAGTTGTTTTTTCTATGCGAACCGTGACGACATGAGTGGATGTCACTTTGTTGATCTGTATTCACCTGCTGAGGTTACATCTCTGAATTCAGCTCCTCTGCTATCTTCTCCACAGCAGATGTTGTAACATGGCTTGGTGCAGATCAATAATGATCTGTATTAAGAGTACAAATGCTTGCAGGTAGTTGATGATCCATAGCACTTATTTTCTCTGCTGTGGACACATCTGCTTTTGTATTGGCCTTTTTTTTTTTTTTTTTTTTTTTTTGAGGTGGGGGGTGAAGCAACGCCCTCTGTTGATGTCGCGTGGTGGGCTCGCATAAAGGTATGAACACGGGTCGTTCATGGGCCAACACTTCGGTTCCCAGTGGTGCAGGAACCGGCTCCAACACCAGGCTGGCTGCTCTGAAAACAGCTTGAGAGGATTCATTATTAACATTAACATACTGAAAATTATCTGTTAGATAGGATTTAAACCTCATTAATGCCTATTAATTGACTGTTCAAATTATTGCAGGAGGATGCTATGGTTGACAGTGTTGAATGCCGCACTAAGAACTAATAAGACCAGTATAGAAACAAGTCCCTTATTTGAAGCAGTTGGAGGGTCACTGGTAACTTTGACCAATGCTGTTTCTGTGTTATGATGTTCCCTAAAACCTGACTGGAAATTCTTAAATGGACTGACTTGAAGGAAGTCACATAATTGATTGGCAACTATTTTGTCCAGAATCTTAGATAAGAATGGAAGATTTGATATGGGTCTATAGTTAGCTAAAACTACAGGGTCAAAGGCAGGGCTTTTTAAGAAGCAGTTTGATTCCAGCTACTTTAAAGGACTGTGGTGCATAGCCTGTTGATAATGACAGATTAATCATATCAAGGAGGTGGCTACTAAGTAAAGGTAAAACATCTTTTATGATCCTTGTTGGAACTGGGTGTAAGAGACTGGTAGACGCAGATATTCTGTTGAATATTTGATCTCATGTTGCTGACATTTGTATGGTTTGAGGTTTTTATTAGATGAACAACTTTTGGAGTTTTTTGTGTTTATTAATTTATTTCTGAAAACTGAGAAGTTGGATTATTCAATATTGTCCAAATCCATTGTATTATCAACCAGACCAACAGAAGCTGGTTGTTGCTGATGTTCTGTGTTGGTTTTATTGTCTGGTGTTTTTCTGTAGTTTCATATGTTTTTTGGTTTTTTTTTAAAGTTTAAAGATAGTTATTTGCTGATGGTTTGAGTTTCCATTAACTCTGATAACTTTGTCATCTCAGTGTTTGGTTTCCTTCAGAAACAGATCCAGGTCTGAGTTCAGTCCTGGACCTGGTGACTCCTCCCCCACATTCAGACTATATCTGTGTTTGACCACATTTCCCATGAGTCTTAACGGTAGTCATGTCTTACCAGAGTGAGGATCAGGGGCAGAACTTCACCTCTCTCTCTGGTCTGGAATTGGTTGCAGGTGGACTACAGAGGAGCCCAGGAGAAGCTGATCCGGATCAGGAACCCATGGGGTCAGGTAGAGTGGACCGGAGCCTGGAGTGACAGGTGAGTCCAGAAACACCACCTGCAACTAAAGTGTCATCAGGTTGAACCTGCTCTGGAGGAATAAGAGATATTTAAACCTTGTGTTGTTAAAACCATCTCATGTGGTTCAACATCAGCATCACATGATCACATGAGGAATAAAAAGAAAACCACATGGATCCTTCTCCTGAGAAGAGCCTGACCGGATTCAATGATCCGTAAACCTTTAGTATCTGCCACAAAAAAGGTCTGAACATTTGAAGTTCTTATTTGGGTCCAGAAACTGTTATGAGTCCAGTCATATTAAATTTGCTCTCGTTCACTTATTGGCTCATGCGGTGAATGAGAAGGTGACTGTTATGTAGAGCTGA
Source organism: Apogon hyalosoma (assembly GCA_037367295.1). Lineage (NCBI taxonomy): Eukaryota > Metazoa > Chordata > Actinopteri > Kurtiformes > Apogonidae > Apogon > Apogon hyalosoma. The sequence goes on from JAPQRP010000001.1 coordinate 34,686,968, forward strand.
GCACCATCTGCATAAATATGTCATTCTATAATCTGAATAGAACAGGAGAGGACCGAGACTGGTCAATGAAGTCCACTTCAGAGCTTTAGATTAGGACTATTCACATTGTTCAATCTCATTTCTATACTTTCATTAAATGTCACAGATAATGTCACAGATAATGTCACATTGCTGTCTGCTCTACAGACAGCAATGCTACCTGAGTTGTCCATCAGCCTGATTCCACCCCCTTGGCTGAACTTTGGACACAAACTCCATCAGTGTTGACATGTTCATGTTCATTCAGTGTTTAGTATGTGTTGAGTTTTTACTGTGTGTTTTCAGTTCAGCGCAGTGGAGATACGTCAGTGATGAAGACCAAGAGCGACTCAGCCATCGCTCAGAGGACGGAGAGTTCTGGTAAGCCTCCTCCTACCTCTCCTCATGCTATGTGTCACTAAACCCTCTGCACTGTCTCTCAAGATGTCTTCCTCTTCCTCCTCTTGGGTCACCGAACCTTATGCATTGTCTCTCAGGATGTTGTCCTCTTGCCCTTTGGGTTATTAAACCCTCTGCATTGTCTCTCATGATGTCTGCCTCTTCCTCCCTTTGGGTTATTAAACCCTCTGCATTGTCTCTCAGGATGTCCTCCTCTTCCTTCCTTTGGGTTATTAAACCCTCTGCATTGTCTCTCAAAATGTCCTCCTCTTGGGTCACTAAACATTATGCATTGTCTCTCAGGTTGTCCTCTTCTTCCTTCATTTTGGTCATATAACCTTCTGCAGTGTCTCTCAGGATGTCCTCCTCTTCCTCCTCTTGGGTCACTAAACATTATGCATTGTCTCTCCAGATGTCCTCCTCTTCCTACTTTTGGGTCATTAAACTCTCTGCATTATCTCTCAGGATGTCTTCTGCTTCCTGCTTTTGGGTCATTAAACCCTCTGCATTGTCTCAAGATGCCCTCCTCCTCCTGGGCTACTAAACCCTATGCGTTGTCTCTCAGGATGTCCTTCTCTGACTTCCTGCGTCACTACTCCCGGGTGGAGATCTGTAACCTGACTCCTGATGCTCTGACTGATGACTCCTTCTCGAAATGGGCTCTATCCAAGTTTGATGGCAGCTGGAGGAAAGGATCCACTGCTGGTGGCTGCAGGAACTATCCTGGTCTGATTCATCCTGACCTCTGTATTTGTGTTAAGTCATGCAGGACATAACCTCTGACCCTTCAGTTTTTTGCCTTCAGACTATTTCTGGATGAACCCTCAGTTCGTCATCAAACTGGAGGAGGAGGACGATGATCCAGATGATGGGGAGGCCGGATGCAGCTTCGTGGTTGGCCTGATCCAGAAGAACCGCAGAAAGATGAGGAAGATGGGTGAGGACATGCACACAGTTGGATTCGCTATCTATGAGGTGAGACCAGAAACCAATGAAAAACCATATTATTCGGAGCAGTTGATGGGAAGAACTCAGTTAATCCAGTCTTAATGATCTACATCTTTCTTTGCTTGCTGTGTTTCAGATTCCTGATCAGGTACAAAGACTGAAAAACTGACCTGAGGTCTGATCTTTCAGCAGTTTTCCATTAACTTCATTTAATCCTGAGAATCACGGAGGAAAGATATTAATTTACAACGAAACTGAAGAACATTTAACAAGGTCAAGACACTAAAAGAAAAACTGATAGAAATTTAAAAGTATGTAAATACAATGAACACAAAAGTCAATTGGAAACAGTTGAAACAGCAGGAGTAACATGAATATAAATTCATCAGGATTCATTTGGAGGTTGAGGTTCATTAAAAATGTGAAGAACTAGAAGTGAAAACCAGACTGATTGAGTGTAGACGAGATAGAAGAACCTGGAGAAAAACCTGTTTCACTCCTGATATGAGAGTTAAAAATATCAGCAGTGATAAGACAACATAAAAGTTGAAATCAGACAAAACATGGATCTTTAAACCACAGAGGATCAGGTTGTTTTCCATCTCTTTCCTCAATGAGAACCGTGTATTTGTCTCCATATGTGAATGTGAGTTGTTTGTGATTTGACTTCATCATTTCTGCAGTTCAGTGGTCAGAGCAACGTCCACCTGAACCGGAACTTCTTCCTACGTCACGCCTCTGCCGCTCGGTCTGAGACCTTCATCAATCTGCGGGAGGTCTGTAATCGCTTCTGTTTGCCACCTGGAGAATATCTGATCATCCCATCCACCTTTGAACCCCACAAGAACGGAGACTTCTGCGTCCGAGTGTTCTCTGAGAAACAGGCTGACTTCCAGTAAGTGTTCTGATGTGGTCCTGGTCCAGGTCATAACTGTAAAAATTAATCACAGTATGACCATGTTAAACCACTATCAGCATCCACTGTCAACTATGAATCTGAGTTTAGTCTGTTGTGATCAGGACCTAAACCAAGACCAGATACATATACACAACAAGGGCATTATGGGAAACATATTGTCAAGTACTCCAGCTGACAGTTTAAGGACTGAGATGATTCATCAGGGGCAGAATGAGGCAGGATGTGGAGAGAATCCAGTTGTACATCTACAACCAACTTTTGTTAAACTGTTGTTAAAGTGACGTTATTGAACAGGATCAATGTCAGGTCAGTTTCTCTGGACAGCAGGTGGTACTAATCAGTCCCTGGTGGATGTCAGAGGAGCTGCTGATGCTATACTGTTTTTAGCCCTTAGCCAACTTCTGGCAGAAGAAGTAAATGTTTTGTCTGTCTGTCCATTCAACAACATAATCGCATTATCTGAAGAATGCATTGAGATATCTGCACCTAAATTATGCTGTGGACGCATCTTGGAGCAGAAGCCTATTGAAAATTGTCACCTTGACCTACCTTTTCAAGGTCAAATGGAGACATGCCCACCAAATGTATACTGTGTATACATCTTGGCATGGCTTGGTTTGTTGGGGTGATATGTTTGCTTGAAACAGCCTTGTGCAGTTATGAGTACTGTAAGTTTTACACAAAGACAATCTAATCTAAATTTTAGGGAAGTAACTTTCAACAGAACTGTACACACTACACTATATTTGGTTGAGGGGTATTAAAAGTGTATGTTATTGTGTTGTAACTGTGTCTCATATTCAGAGAACTGGACGACCCTGTCGAATCCAATGTGGACAAGGTCAGAAACCATTTCATTGGCCCCAAGTAATTCAAGGAAACTCAGGTTCAAAGGTCATAAATCAGTATAGTGTCTTGTGTTCGTTGTCAGGTTGAAATTGATGAAGACGATATTGACGACCGGTTCCGATCTCTATTCAGTCAGCTGGCTGGAGGGGTGAGCATTATTATTGAGTATTGATCACTAATCTGTGCTGATGGATGTGGACTGACTGACCTTCACTCTCCAGGACTCTGAGATCTGCGTCTTCGAGCTGCAGAAGATCCTCAACAGAGTTGTGACAAAACGTAAGAACAAACATCAGACACCTGCTCAGGTGAGATATTTAGTCTTAGAAGTGGCGTCATGTGACCTTTGCTCTCTGTGAACAGGATCCGACATCAAGACAGATGGATTCAGCCTCGGAACATGTCGCAACATGGTCAACATGCTGGACGTATCCTTCCACAGGTGAAAATAACGCCTCCCTGATACAAATAGCCATACAACGGCGAATCAGGGATGTTCTAGAGAAAAGAGGATGATGAAGAGCTGAAATGTGAGCAATTGAATTTAGAGGAAAAAATGCACCTTTCCAAGAACAACTAACAGAATAAACTAGAATGTTCTGAGACTAAAGCAGTAAATGTACTAGAAAAAAAACAAAAAAAACTCAAATTAACCAGTTGAGATAAAGACGTCCTTTTATATTATGATTTCACATAATGAGAATAAATAAGACTCCGATTATAATGGTCAGTTCTTGTAGAACATTTCATGACATTTTTCATAAGAAAAACAAAGACTTGACCATGGTTTTTGACTTTTCTGTTTTGGTTCTGATGTAATCCACGTCTGAGTTTTGGTACCTGAACGTCACACAGAAAGATGGCAGTGGGAAACTGGGTCTGGTGGAGTTCAAGATCCTCTGGACCAAGATCGAGACCTACCTGGTGAGTTCAAGGATCTGTTACTGTGATGATCTGACAAGTGGTTTCCATAGCAACAGTAGTGACAAGTTTTAATGAAAACATCAGATTGACAAATATGCTTTAATATGGACAAAAAGAAGAATGAAATCATGTTTGTTCAAATTCCATTTTTGATCAAACTATTAAATATAATAGACAGAATGAAGTTGTGGAAGAAGGTGGAAAGTGATAATTACAGGGACAGTATGTGACCTGAACACAGCATCAGACTAGACTGACCTCTGACCTCTCCTGTAGTGCCTCCTTCAAGGGCAAAGTCATTATGAATCTCTGTCATGTTTTTCATGTGCATTTGTGTTACAGAAAATTTACCATGAAAAAGATGTTGACAACTCTGGAACAATGAGTTCAGCAGAGATGAGGAGCGCCGTGGAGGAAGCAGGTCGACATTAAAACACAATAATAAACACAAATACACATAACACAGACAGAGTTTGAATAACACCGTGGTTAAAACTCAGTTCACTCGTGTTATCAGAGGTTGATTGATGGTTGGTTTTTAAAGGTTGAAAATATTACAATGGTTTGGAACAAAAACCTGATAAATCCATGATGAATGAGAATAACCTTCCTTTCCCTGAAACTGGAAAACGGCTCAACATAACCTCAAAGTCACATGAAAAAGGCCATAAATATGGACCTAAACATTAAACTGTTTTAAGATGAGCTGGTGTTTGTTGTTAAAACCTGATCTTATCTATCATCCTAGTTCTGCTGATCAGCTCTAGTTGTAACATCATCTGCATCTTTTGTCTTTATTTCTCAATCTCATGTCATGTCTTTACCATTTTCTCTTTCCTGTATTTAGTACTTTATGAATGAAGTCATCATTAGCTGTTCTGACACGGTGACCTCTGACCTCTACAGGTTTCAAGCTGAACAACGCGCTGCATCAGATTCTTGTGGCTCGTTACAGTGACTCTGACATGACCATCGACTTTGACAGCTTCGTGAGCTGTTTAGTTCGACTGGAGAACATGTTCGGTGAGAAAAACCTGCTCCAGATGGCAATAAGAATATTTCTGATAAAAACTATTGTTTCCTCCGGAATTATCAGAGTCTAATCAGAATAATCCATCTGTAAACAGTTGGTTCAATACAATAAAATATCAGCTACTATAATTTCTAAACACTGAACAATGGTCCAAGGGTGGTGTGGAATACTTCAGGGTTGCATTCTTGGTCCTCTTAAATATAAAACATTTAATAGTCTAAACCATCAAATTCAAAAATCACACACATTTACAATTTTTTCTTCATGATCACTTCTTATATGTCTGATGAACACAAGGTGATTGCCCAAATGATGACAAATCTGGACTTCGTTTGATTTGAGACAACAGAACAAATGTAAATGTCTTTTTAGATGTAACATACAGCTGTGTGCATTACAAATTCTGCAAAACTGATGGAGTCTGCCTGGCTTTACATTTGGATTGAGCTAGGAACAGGAACTACAGTGAGAAAAATTCATGTCAACAGGACATAAACCCAATGCATGTTGGACAATGCATGTTAAAATTCTCATTTTAACATACCACCTGCTGTGATCAATATACCCACACTGTAAAAGGAGAATGCATGCATAGGTGGAATGTAAAACCAGACACTGACAATTGACCTTTCATGGCAATGACCTAGTATTTAAAACCCTGGTATTTCTGTGCCAGCCAGACATCAGTGAGCAAGACTCTGGAGATGCGGTCTGTTATTTCACTATATCTTTATATATGTAAAAATATACTTGCTTTAACCCCAGTTCAGTGACTTTTGTGTTGCTGCTTCAAATTGTGTCCAGAGTGCTAGAAAACTTCCATGACAAAAGAATTACATATTTACAAAGAAGGAAACAATCAGAGGTCTCGTCCCATTGAAGCCTGAACCTAGAATGAGACCAATTTACTTCACATGATACATTTCATCACAGGTTTATCTCACTTAAAGTCTGATTCAGGTCTATATTTAGCTATCCAAAACTAACCCAGATGCAATGGTATCATCTGCTTTGTGTCCACAGATACTTTCAACAGTCTGGACAAAGATGGCTCAGGAACCATTGAGCTCAACATATGTGAGGTACCAACAGAACACATCTGCCCAAAAACAATAAAACAGAGTAGAAATGTCTGGTTTCTGAGTAATCGGGGAATAATCCTGTCAGGCCCAATCTTTGGTAGAATAATCTATCTTCATCAGATGTTGTAGCTGATATCGATCTAGAGTTAACCAGTTACAAGTTAAAAGGTTTTTTTTAATACTTCCACTCACCCCAGAGGAGGTATATACAGATATACAAAAAATTCTGTCCGTCCTTTCAAGATTTTTGTCCATCTCATTTCTCTGGCACTATTCACCTGATTCTTTTCAAATTTCACACATTCTTTACATGTGCCTTTCTCCTGGGTAACCAGGGTATCCGTGAGCAAGAGGGGCAAAGTGTTGTGTGACCAGGCAGGGGTATTAGTAAGCTCTGCTTACTTTTTCACTTGTTTTAATGTATATCAGCAGATTAATAAGACATTACTTTAACAGTAAAACCACTTGGACATGCTTTACAATGACCTGGAATCAACTAATTGAAATAACGGAGTTTTCATTGTAATTAAAACAATACAGGGTTTAGTTCAGTGTAACCTACTCTAAATACAGCATCAGTACCAGTTCTGCAGGGTGATCAACACAGCATCAGCTTCTGATGTTTTACAAAGACACAGATCAGAGGAAAAATGTACTCTAAAAAGATGCCATTTTAAACAAATAATGGATTAGCTTTATACATGAAGGATCTAACTCTTATTTTTGTTTCTTTCCAGTGGCTGAATGTGTCTCTGCTCTGAGGACCTGGACCTGAAACTGTTTATTTTGGTTCTTGTGTTTCACTAATTAGGGGGTGGGGGTCATTGTTGCTTAACATGTGATGTTATACAGGCACACACACACACACACGTGATTTGCCAACGTGTCGACCAGACTGAAAAGAACACAATGTCAACTAGGTGCTGAGGTTGACATTGATCAACTGGTTTCTGTCCTGTTTATGATCCCATGTTACACTGTTTTTACTCACATGATTAATAAATTTGAGAATTCAAATCATTAAAATCCCTAATTTCAGCTCAAATTGTAGCTGTTTATCGGGTGTGATTAGAATGGCCTACACATTGACGAGTTATGGCAACAGTGTGTGTATGTCCTGCTGTGATTGGTCCATTTATCTGGTGTCTGTGGTTTGTGAGTTCATCGTTTAAATAATTATAACCATCAATCTGAGTTCAGACTCACTGAGTTTTTATTTCTTTTAAAACAAAGAAAATATACAAAATTATCATCAGTCCAATGAGACAAAGCCAACCACTGTGTGGGTAGGGCCTCTGCACTCGTGTAATCAGACCCCACCCACTTGTCTCAGTCCCTGCTCTGTTTGATGTCATTGCTGTAATTTCTGGACAGCAAATTGCTCTGCCCACAGCAATGCCTCTATGATGTTGTCACCGTTTCCTGTTCCCTGGGCAACCACTGCATTACCACCGGCTCCACCCCCAAGGTGCTGACACACGGCCACCGCCCAATCAGAGGCCAGAAGGGAAGGGGAAGCAGAGCCCTGAGAATTTAATTCAAAGTGTTAATGTTAAATTAACCAAAGGATGAAAATAATAATCTCTGAATTACCATAAGTAAAAACAGAATGAGCCCCACCCCTCCAGTGAGACTGGTAGATCTGTCCTAAGCCCCTGCCCTTCTGATGTGACTAAGCAGCACGATCTTACCTTGGGAACCTGGCAGGCACACAGAACTTTCCCAGAATGCACCTGGTGAGCGAGCAGCATCACAACAGCGCTGGGCACTGCAGTGCTGAGTTGGTTCACAGTCTTCATGACCACCTGAAGGAACACGACGACAGGCGAGTCAGCTGACATAAACATCCAATCACAGTAACTCACCTGGTCTTGGACCTGGTTCAAGGTCCGGCCCCGGATGGTTCACTCACCGACAGAGAGTCCGTGTCCACAGAATCCACCAGAATATTCTTCTTTCCATGTTTCTGCAACAGAGCCTCAGCCTTCACTGCTGCCTGAGAACAGCATCAGGGGAAATGTCTCTTACTGTCAGACAAACTGTTGATCAATGAATGAACTGATCAGAATTGAATCCATTTGGATGGGTTGTACAAATCTCAGGTCATGTGATCTGAATGCTGGGTGGCATACTGATTTTTCTCCTGACGTTCAGACAGACGTATTATGTTTGGCTTTATTTGGATTTCTGGCTCTGCCCAGTCTCAGGTGAGTCTCACCTCTTTGACCTCCAGTTTCCTCACAGTGGTGTTACTAGTCCTCTGCAGCACCTTGAGCTGGTTCTGTAAGTCTCTACGCTGCCACTGGGGGATGGATGTGTTGTCCACAGCCTGTCAGGCATAACTCAGGTCACTCACAGTACAAAATGAGTGACCACTTGTTGGCTGCACAGTATCATAGGTACTCACATCAGATAGGATGCCGACTTCTTTGGCCAGACAGTGGGCAGAAACCAGAGAGGAAGGGATGGAGCCTGCGAGTCTGGCTAACAGAGAATCTACATCCTGAGCCAGAGCCTGACCCAGCTCCCGAGCCTGCAGAGAGAACCCAGGGCTAAAACCGACACTAAAACTGAGAATAAACTGAGACCTCTGAAGACTCAACACAGATTTAAAGCCAGAACTAGTAATAAAAAGAAATAAAACAAGACTCAGTAAAATAAAAAGTTATGAGTTCACAGTTAAAGAAGCAGAGCAACATTAAACCGACCCGAGTTGCATCTCGACCCGTCACTGCAATGACGCGACTGATCCCTCTGACCATCTGTCGCTCAGAGACGATGACCAGGTCCTGGATGAAGCCAGTTTGCAGCAGGTGACTGAAAACAACCAAACAAACCACTGTCATCACTGTGGGTGTCCACATGGACCTCAGGTAATGCTGAAAAAACCATCCTGGTTCTGAAACATCAAGTACTGTTTCAGAAACCAGGATCAGATCTGATCCAGGTTTACAGATGAAATGTCAGATACATCATGCAAACATCTGAACATGCAACAACATAAATGCCATGCTGAGCCTCACGTTCCACAGCAGAGCTCCACAGAAGTCTGTCTGTCTGTCTGGTCATTCAGCAGCTCGGCGACCGGGACACCAACGGACACAACCCGAACTGGATCAGGATAAACCTGGGTCAGGAAGAGACAGATGTTTTCTATCAGTAAATGTAACATGAAGACGCAGACAATGGTGACCCATCTGGTCTCACCTCATCCACTGTCCTCAGTCCTGAGATGGTCTTCGCTCTGAGTAGAGGAAGCTCCTCACTGTGGACCTTCTGATTGGCTGAGATAATGTCCATCACACAACTCTCCACATGCTGGAGCTGTGACACACTCAGAGAAACCTGAGGAAATGAGAACACAGTCAGTCCACCTAAAAGGAGAGCCTGAACACAGTTTGTCTTTAAAAAAAAAAAAAGATCAGAACACAGGCAGTCCATATTAAAATAAAAAGAGAAAAACAACACAGTCAGTCAACCTTAAAGAAGAGACCACAAAGTCAGCCAGTCCAGATTGGCTGGTCAGTAAAGACACCGATTGCCTGGTTTGCTGATTGGCTGACCTTGGCGCTGAAGTCAAATCGAAGTCGTTCTGCTGACACATGGGATCCTCTCTGTTGAACTGATGGACCTAAAACCGTCCTGAGAGCGAAGTTCAGGACATGTGTGGCGGTGTGTTTCACCATACAGGACAGTCTGTTCACCTGGAGGAGAGACAGGTAGGTCATGTGACCAGAACAGGAGAGTCCAGGACAGGTCCAGACCGGAGTTCATGAACCTTAAATTAAAACCAATCAACTCCTTGAACAAAACCCAAACTACTCCTAAAACATGCTGGAGGTTTCAGTCCTGATAAGTCCTGACTGGATAATACCTGGTCCAGATGTAGCTCCACCTGGTCTCCAGTCTTCAGGCATTCAGATGCAGTCACATGATGGACCACATAGCCCCCCACCAGCTCCACCCCGTCCACTGGGTACACGACATCCTGACTGACAGAAACACATTGTTACTTCTCAAGGATGCTGGACTTCCACCCTGACCTGGTTCAGTTTGTGCTGGTTCTGTTGATCCACCTGCTGGGACTGGTCTATGTGATGTGTTCAGAGTCTGACCTTTGACCCATCCCTGGTGAAGTAGCCCTGGTCATGTGACTGTCCCCCCTGCTCAGCGTAGAAGCATGTTCTGTCCAGGATGACAGCGCAGCGCTGACCCTCACTGACCTCTGACTTCAGACTGTGACCATCATACAGAGCCAGAATCACCGCACGGCATGCTGGGAAAACTGAAACACAGAGTCAAGAATAATAAACTCACACGCAACGTGTATCATGATCTCAACATATCCATGTGTGAAGTTTGATGCCCTGTAGTGGCAGGTTTTACAGCGTTTGTCTCCTCAATGTGGTCGTTTACGGTCATTTGTATCATTTACAACTCCGGACAAGAACCTGAATCAGGGCACAGAGTCATTCACCTCGCCTCCTGCTTCAGTCGCTGACACATGAGGAGTATGTGGTGCATTCATGTGCAGCATGTAAACTCAGCAATGTTCATGCTGTGTTCACTTAGACTTTATTTGTCATTCCAGATTTTACATCAAATTTCGATGCAGCTGGCTCAGCAGGCAGCAGCAATAAATATAAACTACTATATATACAGGATAATACAAGATGGAACATGCAATGTGTTTAAAACTGGACCATTAAGATGTTTTCATTTCCTTTTCCATTTTTAATTTGTAGGTTTTTTTCTTTTCATCTTTTGTTCTTTCATGTTTTTAATAATTCTAAATAAAAAAACTATTTTATGCATTTATTGGATTGTGTTAAAATTGTATCATATTGTTTTCAGTTTTATCCACTCAGCTTTAATCATTCTCCAGGTGTGTCACTGCAGACTGAGGGAATCGCATTCTGATGACATTAATTGGCCCTAACCCTGAGACAGACTTCATCGATGCAAACTTGATTGACCGATTTGTTATCATGAGATGTATAAATAATCTGGATGCACTTTAGGTCATCATATCAATAACAAACGATAGCTGAGACAGGTATGTGGTACCATATTGGTCGCGGTCCAGGCTGTACTGGTACTTAAAGCTGTCATCGGTGTGAGGAACCCCAAGACGCTGCAGCTCAGACAGACTGAGGACGTCCAGACTCAGCTGAGACCGAGGACCAGACTGAGACTCAGAGACCACCTGAGGACAACACAGACCGGGCCATCAGGATCTGAACATGTTAAGACCACAGACCTGGACCAGATCTTCTGCCTCATGATTCTGGTTCAGGTTCACAATCAGTGGATAAAAACACATGTTCAACATTAACGTCACATTAAAAGATGACCACAGTTTGAAACATGATATAAACAGAAAACATGAGTCGGCTCCTGTTCTACGTCATGTAGAATGTATCACAGCCCTGCAGGAAAGCACATCTGTCACAGCAAAAGTATTTAGTAGATATACTCATCTAAAATGCTGTGACTGAAGACAATGACAGATGACTGAAATCTGTTACTCATTTCATTTTAGGCTTTTATTTAATTAAATACATTTAATTAGTATTTAAGAACCTGTCTGTTCCACTTTAAAGGGGTCATATTTTGCTAAACCCACTTTTATTAGTCTTTGGTTCATTTATTTGTGTATTTGGACCCTAAC
>JAPQRP010000001.1:34727214-34740732 GCA_037367295.1 Apogon hyalosoma
ATCGTCATTTGCATCAAGTATTTTGGAAAATCAAACAAAAACATCATTTGCATAATAATTTGGAACGCAGTGTAATGGAAGTTCTCCCACAACGGAAACAGGTGGTGACAGGAGTGGACTGTGATTAAGTAAGTAAATTGTTCTTCATAAGTTTTAAATGATTCCTGTGGCTACTGAACAATGTTGATATTTACCGTTGTATTTCTGTATTTTACCATCTAGCCTCAGGCTATTATTATAATTAAACAGTTAATAGTTAGCAATGTACTTAGCAACATTTGCTAGCACTGCTATGGAGCCAATCCAATGAAAGTAGGGCGCACAGGCTCATACAGATGTGAATGATATCGTTATTGGCTCTGTTGGATCTAAGCTTACTTGGCTGTGCAGATAAAGAAAACTGAATGTAAATGTACAGTATTCTTCAGTTTTAATTTCTCCTCACTGTAACTACAGCCTAGCAGCCAACTCTTATCTGAAGCCTTTGCTTCATTTTGTTGTACAGATAAAAATGTACTGTCATTTTTGTGGACATGAACTTGTATGTGTATCCACTTTCTGTGGTTTGTGGTTTTTCTTTATCTGCACAGCTTGAGACAAGAAAGCTTAGTTCCAGCAGAGCCAGTAATGATATCATTCACATCTGTATGAGCCTGTAAGCCCTACTTTCATTGGATTGGCTCCATAGCAGTGCTAGCTAATGTTAAGTATGTTGCTAACTATTAACTGCATAATTATAATAATACAAGGATAGATGGTAAAATACAGGAATACAATGGTAAGTATCAACATTGTTCATTAGTGACAGGAATCATTTAAAACTTATGAACAATTTACTTATTTTATCACCAGTTCACTCCTGTCACCACCTGTTTCCGTTATGGGAGAACTTCCATTATAGCTTGTTGTGTTGCAGCTTTTGGATTGCTGTGACACTTCTGGGCCACCAAACACTTCTACCTCCGTTTCCTTGACAGCTACTATGTTATTTGCTCAAAAACGTAGGTGCTGATTGGTCAAAGAAAAGTCTTTTGTATCTGTGCTCATTGCTCTTCCTTGACTACCCGAATGTGTCACAGTAAACTGAAAATGAATTGTGAGAACTAAATTTGAAAATATGTAGAGTTGAATTATCAGTGAGGATAAAATATAGTTTCAGAGACACTGAATTCAATTTCATAATCTTACATTCAGTTTCAAGTTTATTGGACTTGAGTTCAAAACTAATAAATTAAATTTCAAATTATACAATTCAGATTTTATGATTCAAGTTCAGTTCCTGGTGGCACATATTTCAGCCCATATATTTGTCTAATAACAGTAAAAACATAGTCATGGGCACCAAAGCTCAATAGGCTGTGTAGCAACAGTTACTAAGGGGGTGTGTCTAGCAAAAGGATTGATAAACAATAATAGTATGAATGAATAGAAATGTTGATTGAAGTCTGATGCTTTTTTCCGTTTGATTTTATAGATTGTTTATTGGACGATAGGGAAACAGACTTAATGATTCAACAAATTGGGTTTATTGATGGCAGATAAAAATATAAAGTTCTGATTAACAGACAGAAATCCACAAAGAACTGAAAAAACAAATAAGGAAAGAGGTTTTTTTTTTTTTAAATTAAAATTCATAAAAACAAAGTCCCAGAAATGGACAGAAGGTCAGATAAAATCCTGTGTGACATCACAAACATGTGAATACCATTGTTTCCATAGATACATCTGGTTTTAACAAGATCCTGGGACTTGAAGCTTTATCAAAACTCACTGTGTAAAATGTTTATTGCAGGTAAGGTTGTATCCAGTTCTCTTGACTATGCTGTTGTCTGCTGGGGAGGAAACCTCAGACAAAATGGAAAATGAACAAATGAGAAAAAACCTGGTTCTGTTTTTGTAGAGAGGCTGAAAACATTGGGGACATCTAGGAAAATCCAGACCATCCTCTACATCAGATTGTGACAAACCAAAAGAGCAGCTGCAGTGGATGTTTGACCTAATCAAGATGAAGTACTGAAAGGTTTAGAAGATCCATGTCCATCAGAGTCCACAACACCTCAGTCTGATGATTTATTCTATGATTTATTTTATTGAGCTGATTAAGGAACTGAATTTTCCCTGGGGAAGTTCATCATCTTTGGTATTGGAGGGACGTGATTAAAAACAAAGACGACTCTGAGTCCATTTCCATCCAGTTTTTCCCTATTTAACAGAGATACAGCTGCATTCGTCCTCTTTCATATGATGTTTGGACCAAAGCCCCGTGATTTACACAATCTGAACTATGAACCTCAGATTGACAGGCGTTCCATCTAACTGACCATTAAACCAATAAGACCATTTTGTTCAAATCCACTAGAACTCACTGTTTACATCCATGTTTTTAAAGAGGTCACAAACTCTTTTTATTAAACATTAAGTGTTGGTGGTTTTAGTTTGAGTCTTTCAGTTTGGTTTTAGTGCCAGTTCCATTATGATGAACTTGGATGGATGTTTTCTTTTCCCCACAGATTAAAATGTTTCCTGAAAGACATCCATCAGCAGCTTGTGAAGATGTCACAGCGATGGTAAAACTTAGCCTAGCCAGCCATCCATCTTTCTCAATGAGAAATCCATCTGGAATCACAGGGCTTGAATCCAAATATGAAGGTGAGACTAACAGGCGCTGAGTAAACCAATCACAGATAAGACGGACGTGACGCTTTTGTCAGAGAAACTTAAGAATACAGGGTGCAATGTGTTATTCAATCCTTATTTCTGAATCAAGTAAACAACCGACAACAGTTGGAAAGAGATTTGCGGACTTAGAATTGACTTTGACCCACGACAAAAATAAGTAGGTGCATATGACACATTATAAAACACCTGCCCCCCAGACTTGTGATTGGTTCAGTATAGAATAGATTGTGCATATTTCACAGCGACCGGCCCAGTCCAGACTGTTTACTTAATACTGAATACACTGAGAAAACCGGATGGCTGGCCAGGCTAGGTAAAACTCTTAGGTGATGGCTCTCGTCATATGAACGTCATCGTGGTTACTAGTGTGGCCCTGGGTGTGTGTGGGCGTGCCTGTGTGTTGTCACGGTAACAGCTCATTAGGTATCTCCACAGTCCAGAGGTCACGACCTCCTCGTGCCCTCAGTGGAGCTTTCAGCCAACGGGGGTTGAACAAATGGGTCAGGTGTTTCTCCTGCAGACCAGTCAGAACAGCTGACTGCTCCAGGTGTCCAAGCTCCTCCCCCTGCAGGGAGGTGGGGCACTGCCAGGTTTCTCCCACATCCACCAATCCTGAAAGAGAACAGGTGTACTCAGGTGAAGCATTCAGGCTGCTGGGATTTGAGCATCACTATGTTTTACTACACAGTTCATTTTACTGTGCTGACAACATCCTACAGAGCCGGGGTCTGCTCAAGGACCCTGCCTGTTAGACGTTTGTCCACACCACTGTCACCAAGTGTGTGCTCCTGGAGGATTCTGTTGGGTGTTGGCATCTTTTCTACACCAGCTCTAAATGTAAAGCGTCATGAGATAACTTTTGTTATGATTTGACATTATATAAACAAAATTTGATTGACTGATGTAAAATTAGAGATTGATTATTCAGTTAATTATTAGCCTGTTTGGTAACGGGTTGAATTTTTTTTTCTTTGTAAATGTAAACATTTTTATGTAATTTACTTTATTACTGGTTTGATTTAATTTTATACAAAAATGAATCTAATTTAATTAATCTAATTCATTCTTTATAAACCACTCATTTAACAGGAAATAACTGAAAGATTAAGGTGAAGTTGTAGCAGGAAGCAGGAACTGCGGAAATGACATCACTGGTAAGGAGGAGGAGGAGAAAGTTATTAATGAGACACCTGAGAGCTGAGTGTGGAGGGAAACTCAAACAAAGGAGAGACTGGAAGGAGGTCAGGTCAACAGAAGTGAGAATGAAAAGGAAAGGAGGAAAACATTAACCTGACTTTAACTGAGGAATATGGAACTGGATCGGTGTGGACCCTAGATTCTTTAGAGGAGAATTTGAATCCCTGGAGCAGGCGGACTGTACCTGCTTGGACTCTGTGGATGCTCTCTCTGTGGGTCAAAGGACAACTATCAGCAGATAAGTTCCCCTTTAACTTAAGCTCTCCTGGCTTCTCTCCTGTCGGACCTGAAGATATCCCTGTGCTCTCCCTTCCCCTACCCACCATACATACACCCCTAACCTCCAACCTGCCAGAACTGCCCAGAACCTGCCCATTAATCTTTTTCCCCTTTCACATGCATACACTCTCAACCCTATGAACTGAACTGAACTCATCTCCAGACTCACCATCATTCCCTGGAAAGAACTGAAAAACTGAACTGAAGACTCACCAATAATACCCCCCATTCACACTCACATGCACTTCTACTTCCTCTCATCCTCCCCCCTTGGTCTACATGTATTCAAAGAACTTTGAATTAAACTTAGGAAGTAAGAAAACCAATGTCTATTTAACTTACTGTTTCCTGATTTAATACTTGTTTTGTTTGATGAATATTCTGACATATTTTGATGATGATAATGTTGATGATTCTGAATTACTGATTTAAAATAAGAAAAGTAAGAAACCTTAATTTTATGGTGTTGTGTGATTATGTCTTTTGTAGTAATGAAGTGAGCAGCTGGGGGTTTTTTTTCTCCAATTTAAGTAAAATATTTTAGAAATTCAACAGGTTGAATTGAACTTCAACCATTCTCCTGTCTGGCACCCAACATATTTTTTTTTATGCCACAAAGTGATTACCCATCATACCTTGTGCCTCCAGTACCAGCCTATGGGGGCAGTGATACCATTATGGATGTACCAATACTGATACCAGTATCGGGTATTGGTCCGATACTGAGCGCGTGTAATCTATTCAAGGACAGGCCTTTTACTGGTGCCCAGAGTCAGGACTAAACATTGTGAAGCTGCGTTTCAGTTCCACGTAGCTGAACTCTGGAACAGTCTTCCTGATGACGTCAGACGGGCCTCTACTCTGACAATGTTTATGTAATGTCGGCCGCCGGACAATAGTCTGGTCTCCCTGTCTTCTGTCAGTTCCTGTTTTATTGTCAGTCTTCCTCTTGTCGTCTGTTGTCTTTACTTCCTGTTCCCTGCTTTCCCACCTGTGTGATTACCTTTCCCCGCCCTAATGTGCTGCACCTGTGTCTCAGTCTCTCTCCCTGTGTGCATATAAACCCAGCATTTCATCCTAGTCTTTGCCAGTTTGTAGCATCCCTTGTGAGTTACCTACCAGTGTTCCTGAATTCCTGTCTGTCTGAGATCTTGACCCGTTTGCCTGTTTTGACCTGAGCCTCGCCTTACCCTTGCCTGTACCTTCACCTGTTGATTGGATTCCTGGTTTTTGGATTTTTCGCCTGCTTTTATGGTTCTCTGTGTGTTCCTTCATGTGCTGTTGCCTTTTTTCTGCCTATCCGTGTATGACTTTGCCTGCCTTTTTGACAATCCTTTGCCTGTTCCTAGTTGGAGTCCAGATGGTAAAGTCCAGCACGGACCCGGCTTCCCATTTTCCTGTTCCCTTACCGGACCACGTCCAAGGAACCGGATTCCTACCCACTGGAACCCGTTTACCCGTGGGCCTTTTTCTGGAGAAGAGAATTTATATTGTTGTCAATAAATGCTGTATTTTTACCTATATCCCTGTCTGTTGGTCGTGCATTTGGGTTGAGCCACCTGTGTTCGGATGTGACAGTTTAAGTCCAGGCTGAAAACAGCTCTGTTCAACTGTGCATAGAACAATTGAAAAGGTTCTATCTGCACTCTTTTACTTTATTTTAATGGATTATTATTTGTTTTATTGATTATGTTTTAACTGTAATTGTGTGTTTTTAACCTGCCTCTTTTCCATTTTTGTAAAGCACTGTAGTTCTCCAATACAACCAAACTGATACCACTTTACACCAGCATGATGTTGACCTCATAGTGCAGCAGGTACATGGCGGCAGAGTAATGTCAGCAGTGAGGAAATTTTTCAAAATAAACAATGGTGACAAAAGTAACACTAACTGCAAGTTACGTTAAAGACACAAACGGATACAGAGGGAGCATTCTGTCTGTCCTCTGCGTACATTTCGCACATAATTCTGTCAGTTTTTTGGGAGCTCATGAATGTGTATCCAGATGGAGAATACGGAGCAGTACCACTGGGAGCCATGGAGGTAGCGCAACTTTTCAAATTGAATGAGTTAGTGAAAAACTGACATATCTGTGACAACTACCCTCATCAATATCAACATTAGCATCCACATTAGTATTACCTCCTCTGTCATGTTTGTTATTACTGACTTTCTTCTTCTCAAAAAACTTTACTCTTCTTCATGGTATTTGGTAAATATGGTTAATTACACATTAAATGTCAGTAGCAGCACTTTGTCATTAGTAAAGCACATTTTCAGAAGTAACCAAGAACTGTAATGGGATAAAGTACTTGTATCGGCAAGTGCTCAAATCTAAGTACTTGTACCTCGGTCTGGAAAAAAGTGGTATTGGTGCATCCCTAATACCCATCATACCTAGTGCCTACAGTACCAGCCTGTGGAGGCAGTGATTACCCATCATGCCTTGTGCCTGTGGGGGTTTTGATCTGGGCTTGTGAAATTTTCCATCCTCACCTGCCACCACTCCTCGTCCAAACCTCTCTCCGGACTCCAGCAGGTCCTGGATCTGGTCCTGGTCCATCCTCAGGGATCCACTCAGCACCACCCTCCACTCATCCCCCTCCCAGTCCCGCTGAGCAATGTGGACTGCTAGCGTCTTGTTCTCCATGGCGACCAGCAGAGGCCTCCAGCGGGTCTCCACGGTCTTCACCCCATCCAGAACCAGACCGGCGTATGGAGGCCGGAACGACAGACAGCTGAACTGGACCGACATGACGTTCTGCTGAGGAACAAACAGAACATCTGGATCAAAACATGTCAGAACTGGGCCAATGTGTTCTGATCCAGATCAGAACCTGGGTCTTTAATGTGACCTTCCATTCTTCAACTCAAGTTGTCTTCTTAATGTTTAAAATTAAATATTGATTGTCTCTTATTTATCCAGGACAGTTCCACTGAGATCCACATTGGTTTCCCCAGGGAGTCCAGATCCAAACCTGATCCAAAACCTGGCAGTTTGACAGAAAAACTGTGTTAATTTTAAACGTGTTCATTATATATTTATTATTGTTAGATTTGTGCCTCATGACACCACGTGTTTCACTGCATTTTCTACTGTTTTTCGGCAGGTTTGTATGTTCTGGCAGGATGTCCATTAAATCTGGATCTCTACAGGTTGATTCATATTGATCCATTCTGATTTCAGAACCTTGAATGAACTCTGTTGGAAATAACTATGCAGGAGGAGAACTTAACCTACCAAACTTTAGGAATTATTATCTTGTCTCTCAGTACTGATCAATTTGGATGTGGCTGCATGCAGAGAACAGTGAGGCTAGATGGGTTCCAACAGAACAACATGAGATAAAGTCTAAGGCATGCCTTTAAAGGATGTTCCATTTATAGGTCCAAAAAAATTTTTAGCCATACTCACAAATAATTCAATAATACTGATTGGGAGGGCAGATCTAGAAACTGAAATACTGAAGCACAAGTTAGGGGTGGGTGCATGGTCACAGATGAATGATGTTAATGATGTTAACTACTGGAACATTAACTGAACTAGCAGGGAAGATGGTGGACAAGGGCGCCGCCATAGCTCTACTCCATACCAGAAGTCCAAACTGGAAGTCTGTCTTCTTCGTGTATCTTGTCGCTTATAAAGCGCCCCGTTATCATGGAACATCCCGACGGTATACGAAGATACAAAGAGATAGAAAGGTAAGAGAAAGAGTGTTAATTATCCTCTATCTAAAAAGTATAGCGTGTTATCTACGATACAATTCTATGCTATCTACAAATGTAAAATATCTGTATGTAATGTCACACAAAAATAAAGATGAACGCTGACATACTAAGCCTGCACTTTTCAAAGAAAGGCATAATGAACCTTTAGTTGAACCCTATGAGAAAATACCAGCTTGGGGAGAATTATTAACCCCAAATATAAGCTGTTTACACAGGTAGTGTTAAAAAAAGTCTGCTCTCTAAAACCATGTCCTGTAAAGACAACATAATGTTCCCAAAAGAATTTAAAGTTTTGTAAATAAGATAAGTTTTGACCCACAAGCATTACAATCACATTTTTTATCACAAAATGTCAGGTGAACTTCAGGTGGAGGTATCTTCCAGTCTAAAATCTGGAGATGCTTACTGATAAATGATTTTGCAGTAGCTGCTGGCAGTCCTCTTTTTTTTTTTTTACCCCATCTTATCTGCAGGATAATGGATGCTGTTGAGCAAGAAGGGATTCTGGCAGTTTTTTTCCAAGGATCAGATCAAGGTAACCTTCAAATAGACTGTGTTATTAGTAATTACATTCTCTATTCCTTTGGAAAACATAAAAACAAAACCGTGCACTCTCTAGAGCACCACAAGGTATGACTGGATCATTTAACTGTTTTTCAGATGCTGATCAAAATCCTGGAAGAAGAAGGCGTGACCCGACTGCAGCAGAACTCATGATGGCCAGTGGGAGCATATTTTAAGTCCGACCCCCCAGAGATCATGATGGACAGTGGAAGCCTGATTTAACTTTTGTTGTTTTATTGTTCATTGTTTTTTTTTCTTCATTGCTTCATGTTCTGTTTCATTTGCTCATCTCCGTTATCGTTCATACTTTTCTCCTGTTATTGATTTTATTTCTTTGTATGTTTGTTTTTCTATTTTGGAAGATTTGGAGATGGAATGCAATAGAACATTTATCACAAAAAAAGTCAAGTTCTTAATGTTGTCAGCATGATAATGTAATGTCTTTAACTGTATTCCAGAAATAAAATGGAATTAATAGAATACTGACAATCTAATTATTGCATTCATTTAATAGTTAAACCTAAAAATGAACACATCTCCAGACCCAGGAACTCCCTGTTCTGTTGCAGTCACACTTGTCTGGGCCACTGTGTCGCTCATGATCTTCTCATCCCGGAAGATCCCTAGTGGGTGAGGAAACGACCAGCAGAACTGAAATCATTTAGCTAAGTGTTTCTCCTATGCTTTTGAGCAAAGAATGTGTGGGGAGTCTGTACTGTGTTTAATAAAGGAATCTTCTGGTGGGCAGGCGGGGCCATATACAGGAAAGGCAGGGAGAGCATGCCAGCTTCCTGCAAACAAGATCCTGCATAATAACCGGGCAACACAGTCTTTACACTGTATTCCCACCAATGACTTATAGTGCTGGCCTCCTTTTTTACACTCAACATAAATTACAATTACATCAACCATGCGAATGTGAAGGTGATTATTTTTCAGTTGTAGCGTGAATGATGTTAACCCCCCTCCCACACACACACACACCCACACACACACACACGCATTCACATTTCAGTATGACTCCTCTTTATTTCATGTTTATATTCGGTTGCTATAATATTATTTCCAACACTGACGCTTGATTTTTATGTTGAATTGTTGTATGAACAATCCCTGTCTTGTTTTATATACCTTAAATAAAGTTTAAAAAAAAAAAAAAAAAAAAGACAAACTTCCGGTTTGGACTTCCGGTATGGAGTAGAGCCAAGGCAGTAGAGTTATGGCGGCGTCCATGTTTATATTTGGTTGCTGTAATATTATTTCCACCGCTGACACTTGATTTTTATATTGAATTGTTGTATGAACAATCCCTGTCTTGTTTTATATACCTTAAATAAAGTTTAAAAAAAAAAAAAGACAAACTTCCGGTTTGGACTTCCGGTATGGAGTAGAGCCATGTAGAGCCAAAAGAATTCCCTGCAGACGGGTACTCTTGAAGCAGAGAGAGAGAATGTTAAAAGCAACCACAGCTTTAGGAGCTGGTGTCACCAAAGCCTGATTAGCACAGGGTCATCACACCCTGTCATAAAGTAATTGAACTTTCACACTAAAACAAAGAGAACATTTTTTATTATTCTTTATTGGTTATTAGGCCTATTATCGTATTGGTCCAGCCCACTTGAGATCACATTGGGCTGAATGTAGCTCCTAAACTAAACTGAGTTTGACACTTCTGCTTTAAGAGGAAGGATCAAGTCCAGCACATTCTCTGTCCTTTGATGGAACGTGTGCCTGTATGAGAGGCTCATGTAACCCTGTTGAATTTCATAGTTAAGAACATACAAGTGTATTTGATAAATAGGTTCAAAGTTTAATAAATAGTATAATAATAATAAGTTCATGTTAATAAATAGCATACAGGTTAATAAAGGGTTAAAAGTCATTGGCCGGCAATTAAGCTATGTTATTCTATAAGAGAAAAGGATTTTGTGTAACGTGCCTTTGTTTTATTGAAAATGCCATTTTAAATGTTCCTTTTTGTGAGAAAAAATGTTAAAATGTCTTTTAAAAAGTTTATATGAATGTAAAAAGAGACTACACGAATGTTTGTGAATATGTTCATTTGTTTTCATAAATCAATCAGCTGTTAGGATGTGACATGGGAGGAAACAGGATGTGATGTAGGTGAAGCAAAGAAAAAGAAGATGGAGAAGAACCAGGCCGGACCGCATGGTTTTGCACTGTGTTCGTGGCAGTGAAAAGTTGGTAAAACATAGTGATGGTGAGATGAAGCCTCATGAGGCTCCCAAATGGCTCTCAACAACGAGAACCGGCTCCTGTCATTCACTTCGAAGAGCCGGCTCTTAGAGCCAATTCGTTCGCGACCGACATATCACTACTCGGCACATCTCCTAAGATCACTGATAAAACATCAGCTTTTGTGACATTTCTGTTAAGGTTCATAGAGAAATGACCTGGGACTCCTACTGGAACAGCTGCAGTAATGTAACAGTGCTTGTGAGTGAGTTATGTGGACTGTGGTGAAGTTTCCAATGAGCTAGCAGCTTCACGCTAGTCTGATTAGCTTATCCCGGGCGGCTGCGGACTGTCAGCCTGTAGTCCTGCCTGTCCAGCTGTGCAACGGTAGATTCAAGGATCCGTGGGTGACGAGGAGTGCCATTCACCTGTGTTTCACTGGGCTACGTCGAGGACGTCTGTTCAGCCTTTCCATTGGTGCTGCGCATGGAGGACGGCATCCATCTTAACTCTGAGGGTTTTGGTTTTTTTTGGCGCGAGAGCGTGAATCGGCCATTTTGTTTGTGGCTGCAGCGCTCACGAGCTTCGATTCAGGCCTGCACTCAGAGTTCAGCTAACTGACTGGTACCCATTTAAGTTTACTTATTTTATTGATATAAGTGTCAGTAAGTTACATTAAGTTTATGTTCAGATATTGTATTTTTTCTATTGAAACAAGTGTTTTATTAATGTTTGGACATTGAACTGGAATAGTTTGTTTTGAGTGCATTGCTCACTCAAAAGAACTGAACAGAGACATTTAAGTGTTTAATATTTTATTTTGCCTGATTTTACTTTATTTTAAACTTTTTTTCTGTTTCAGTTAAGAGTTAAACTTTTAACCATTGTTTCATTATTGTGTATGGTTTGGTGTAATATCACTATTAATATCAGAATATTGGGGACAGTTACACATATCAGAGCATTAATTAACCATAGGATATTAGAAGTTAAATACTTAAAGAACCCGGGCGCGCACTCCAGTATTAGGTTAAACCACCTAGGGGGCGCTACACTCAGGTTAACCCACTGACTGGATTTAGATGCATATTTGAGTAAATTGTACATTTGTTGTGGTTATTTGATTGAATTCCTTTAGGAGCATGTTTTGGATTGTATTAATAGAGTCATTGTTTTTCCTTTGTCTAAGCATTTCATCATCTGATCCATTCATTCTCTTGATCTAAATGAGTGAAAGCCTGTAAATAATCCTGCTGAAGACCTTGATCAGTTTCATATCTGACTATGCCAACACACAACCAGCCCTTCAACATCATCCCATTATTCTATTATTACCTCTTTTTTTTTTTTTTTTTTAATCGCATGGCTGTTTAACCCATAAAGACCCAGTTGGCAGTTCCAATTTTATTTTTTTTAATATTTAACTTTTCTTAAGTGATTTATTAGCCTGGCCAGCCGTCTGTCTTTCTCACTGAGAAATCCCTCTGAAATCGCAGGGCTTGAATCCAAATATGAAGGCGAGATGAACAGGCGGTGAGTAAACCAATCACAGATAAAACGGATGTGACGCTTTTGACGGAGAAATTTAAGAATACAGGGTGTAATCTGTTATTCAAGCCTTATGTTTGAATCATGTAAACAATCTACAACAGCTGTAAAGAGATTTGCAGACTTGGAACTGACTTTGACTCACGACAAAAATCAATCATGCCTATGACGCATTGCGAAACACCTGCCCCCCAGACTTGTGATTGGTTCAGTATAGAACAGATCGTGTATATTTCATAGGGATTGACCCAATTCCAGACTGTTTTCTCAGTATTGAATACACTGAGAAAACCGGATGGCTGGCCAGGCTTGTGATTTGTCACCATTTATTATAATATTATTGTCTGTATTTTGCATTTTGTCTGTGAAAGTCAAATATTTTCCTATATTCAGTTTACTGACCATGTAAATGTTCTTAAAAGTTCAGATGAAAGTTGAGGGTTATTATATCAGAATCAGAGAAAACTGAAGAAAAAGGGACTTTTTCAGTGAAAATAACAACTGAACATAAAGCAAGTGTGTCCATCCATAGTCATTGAGCCAACTGTGGGTTTTACTGGTGAATCAATGTTGTAGAAGATGATGGTGTCTCCATGGTAACTACCGAGCCTCTGAACATCCAAATGGGTCATATCTGCTGACCATGAAAAGATTAATAACTGTATTTTACACCAATTATTTACATGTATTGATAGCAGAGGTGTCACAAGTATTCCCATTCATTCCTCAGGTAGAAGTATAGATATTAGGGTTTGAACAGACTTCTGTAGAAGTTGAAGTATCAACTCAAGCTTTTTACTCAAGTACTGGTTTCAAAACTACTTAAAGCTGCGTATGACTTTCGTCACCAGCTTTTCATCAGACCTGTAAAGCCTGAGTCATAACCTAAGTATCACAAATCTGTAAGTCTTTCTGTGATTACGCACCTGAATCTCTTCCCTCACGGTGAACAATTTCGAAGTGTAAGTGTAATCATTCCGCTTCCCACAATGCACGTCGTGACTTATTTCAAACATGCCTGAGTGACCTACCGCCTCTGTTTATAAACAAATGGATTGTTTATGGTGGAGTACACTTCTAAATTGTTCAGCGTGAGGGAAGAGATTCAGGTGCGTAATCACAGAAAGACTAACGGATTCGTGATACTTAGGTTATGACTGGGGTTTTACAGATTTGATGAAAAATTGGTGACGAAAGTCATATGCAGCTTTAAAGTATGAAAGTAAATGTAAGGGGAAAAAATGCCATTAGGACAAAAGCTTAGGCTGTTCCACTGGGGCCTATAGTGCACTACCCCACTTCCCCAAAAAACATGTTTCTAAAGG
>JAPQRP010000001.1:34753918-34786623 GCA_037367295.1 Apogon hyalosoma
ATTTCCCCCCTCTATAGGGTGATCATTTTCATTTCTATCAAATTATGTGGCATCATTTTGTTACTAATACATCACCTGCTTATTATCAGGAAAGATATTCATGATCATCCCCCCATTTAGATCTGATGTGTATTCAAAGTGTTCCTCTAATTTTTTTGAGCAGTGTATATAATTTTAAAATCACTATTAAGTGTTGAAAAGTCAAGAAAATTAAGTCCACCAAGCTCATATTTTTTCGTAAGAACTCCTTTCTTAATATGTATCATTGAACAGTGTATAATATTGATCTTTGATCAGTTATGTAGTCAGGTAAGGTGAAGGACTTCTTCTACTACTCTTTTATGTATGGATCTAAGCACCCCCTGCAGTTGTAATGTTGGTCTGATCCAGAAACAGTTGTTTTTACACAGTGGTAAGAGGTCACATGACTCATTACTGGGATAAGGGAGCTGTCAAAATTGTGTGCGTAAGACAGATGTGCATGCATATTAGCCTATAGTTGTGCAAAAAATAAATATGTGTAAACTCTTGAATGAGTTCAGTTGTACATAAAATGTATTGTGTGTATTTTATCTGTCAGAATGGTAACGGAACAGTTTTGACATCAAGAATTACAAACACGAAATGCAACTTTACGATTATGCTTTCTCCATCGTGAATACGAATTCACCAACGTGACTCTCTGTCAAAAATACGTCACCACTTCACAGGCATTATTTATTGAGCCGAAAATACATTGATTCCACAGACTGCACATGAGTTGAGAAATGGCGGGCACATGTCAAGGCACTGGCATGGATTCCACAGAATTTGGCAGCAGTGACATGGTGATGCATTTTTGATAGTAGAATCCCATTGGTGAATTCATATTCACGATGGAGAAAGCGTAATCGTAAAGTTGCATTTTGTGTTTGTAATTCTTGATGTCAAAACTTTTTCATTCCTATTCTGACAGATAAAATACACAAAATACATTTTATGTACGAACGAACTCATTCAAGAGTTTACAAATATTTATTTTTTGCACAACTATAGGCTAACATGCATGCATCTGTCTTATGCACACAGATATTTTGACAGCTTCATTATCTTATCCATTACGCTGACTGATGCTCCTCCCACACTATTGTTTTTGGGTTTGTTTGTTTTTTGTTTAATTTTGTTGATTGTTGCCATAGTGACTATGAATAACCAGGTCTCTTAAATGATGCATGGTCACATTTTAAATAAAAATATTTCAGTGTGGATGGCCTGAGTGTGACAGTCATGTGATCAGATCCAGCCAATCAGATCGGTCACCCGTTAAAGTCTGTCACATTCAAACTCGGAGCCAGTCTCAGAGGGGCGGGGCATGTCAATGTAGAACATTTCCTTGTTGGTGGGCGGTGGTGTGTGGGCAGGGCTGGGGATGGTAGGGCCTGGGCTGGGGGTAGGGTACGGGTTCAAGGGTTCAGCAGAGGCAGCATACTTCTTCTCATTACGGTTCAGAGGAGACTTTAGTCTGACGCCTCGCTGGGCGTCGGCCTTCGGTCTGAAGCGCTTCAGCCTGACAGAGTCTTTAGCGTCGTGTGTGCATGGCAGCAGCACTGCTATGTCTTTACGGAACTTAGAGCTGAGGCCAAAGTAGATAAGTGGGTTGTAGAAACTGGCTGACTTGGCGAAGAGCCGCGTAAAGATACTGGTGAGGTTTGGGACGTGGAATCCACAGGCAGACCACATGGACACCACGGCGTATGGAGACCAGGCCAGGATGAAGGCTGTACAGATCACTATGGAAACCTGAGGGAGAAAAACATTGAACACATCAGAGCTGTCTTTCCATCAACATACATTCCACTGTTCATTCATGTGTTGAACCCAGGTTGTATCTCAGAGACCCTGGGGAGGGTTCTACCACCTCAGATACCTCAGGGCTCAGTGATGACCTGGGCCTCATCTGAGTCCCAGACTCTACTTCTGAAGAACACATGACAACCCTAGAAGTACACCTTTCACCGTCTGATGCTGACTCCAGTTGAAGTCAGCTGAGCTCCATCCACATTGTGAACAGTGTGGCTGAAGTTCTGCTTCTCCTCCTGAGTCACCTTAGGGTTTGCCAGAACCTTCTTGAAGCTGCAGAACATGGTCTCACTGAACTCCTCCCACACCTGACCTGTTGCCACCAAATCTGAGGCATCTCAGGCTCAGACTTGGGGAACATCTCTATGTCAGGCACCAACACTTCATGGCCACAACAACCATTTCAGCCATTGAAAGGGTTGAACATGGGTCAGTCTCCATGGCCCAGCTTCTTCAGGGTCCAGGTGGAGGTCTGTCAAAGTTAGGTGTTGAAGATCTCCTTGCCATGAAATGCTATGAGATGTTCCAACCACAGCCTCCTCCATTTGGTCCAACTCACCATCAGGTGTTGATCACCTGGCACATCAACTCCTCTCTTCACCTGAGTATTGACCTACAGGTGTCCTGGTGCAACGTGGTCTGTGAATACTGTCCACTGTACTCACCATGTGTAGCTGTAATGCATTCTGGGTATTGTGGTACTCACGATGGTGACGTCCCTCTCTATCTTCCTTTGCCGGTCTGTCAGGTCTCCGTCCGTTGACAGAGCGTTTCCTCTCTTCACAGTGTTGATGATGGACACGTAGCAGAACAACATGATGAGAACAGGAAGAAAGAAGCAGAACACAAAGATGCAGATGATGTAGGCCCGGTAGACTGGGGAGTACGATGCTTTGGACCAGTCAATCTCACAGGTTCCGTATCCACGATCTGCATGGGAGGGGTCAGGAATTAAAGGTCATGGACATGAAAATGAACACAAACATAAAAGATGAATGTGAGGTTTCCTGCCTTTGTAGCTCCCCCAGCCAAACAGCGGCGCTCCAGACCAAAATCCGGCATTGATCCATATCAGCAGCAGACTAATGAGGATGCTGATCTGAGTGATGTGTCGTGCTAAAACACAAAATGTTCAAATGATTCTAGTTTAGAAAACATCACTGTGGGATATTTTCTACTGTGATGATTTAAATCATCATGATCTACATTTTTATTTTGTCTTCAGGTTTATTTTGTTCACACCATCAGTTAAAACACTTGCTAAATTTTTTTTTTCATCTTAATGTGTCTTTTACAAATAATTGTCTGCTCACTTTAACTTTCAATTAGGATAAAAATCATCCTTTAAACTAAATGAACTAAATAATAGAACTAAAAATCGATAGAAATAGATATCTGGTAATGATTAGTGAAACGGACTGAAATAAAAATCATCAACCATCAACCTGCACTGCCGCGACCCTCATGAGCATCAGATGGTTTGAAATATGAATGAATGTATGTGTACCTGCGATGCAGTGAACATGGTTAGACTTTAGCCACCTCTGTCTACGTCTACAGATGTGTTCATGGGTGGAGCCTGACCTCTGTTGGGGTGGCAGCCTTTGACGTAGCGGGTAATACTGATCACTGTTAGTGTGTTGATGCTGCTCAAGCCAAACAGCAGTGTGAAGAATCCATCCACCTACAGAAACACAGAAAACAAGTTACAGGTGAATTCCTTCAGGCCTCACCCCCTTACACACCAGTCTGTATGATGAAGAGGTGGACGTGCCTCGCAGGTCCAGATGGATGATATGAGGTATTCGCTATCCTGGAAGACATTGAAGATCTCAATGATTCCTCTGGAGTAGCCGAACACCGAGATGCTGGCGTCAGACACAGCAAGGTTAAAGGTCAGGTAGTCTGTGGGCTGCAGAGATGCTCTCTGTCGGTAGAGGACAAACAGCACGATACTGTTCCCAAACCAGGACATCCAGCCTGAGGAGACACAACAACCAGCAGGGTTCTTAATTCAGACTAGACATGTCCATTTATACAAGAAGACAAACTCTCACTGTCTTGGATCAACAAATCAGATCGACAAAATGATGAAAACAACACAAAAACATGATAAGAAGAAAACAACACAGAAAATACAGCAAGAGGATGTCCGGATGTGTCTATGTTG
The DNA here is from genome assembly GCA_037367295.1 of Apogon hyalosoma. Lineage (NCBI taxonomy): Eukaryota > Metazoa > Chordata > Actinopteri > Kurtiformes > Apogonidae > Apogon > Apogon hyalosoma. The sequence continues at coordinate 34,757,928 of JAPQRP010000001.1, forward strand.
AGGTGTGTTCGTGTTCAGGTGTATTAAAGTATGTCCATGTCCATGTGTGTTTATGTCCATGTGTCTTTATGCCCAGGTATGTTGTCCTGACCCAGTAGCAGCAGGTAGACTCCAATGATAGTCTCTCCCTGGTCAGACAGAGGAGGGTCTCTGCTTCCTCCATAGGTGAGGCTGTTGTTCCTCCAGGGGGCACTGATATCACCAAACAACGGCATACTGAGAGTTCACAGGGGGTTTCTGTTCTAGTGTTCTGATCCGGTTGTGGGTTGTTGTCTGTGCTCTGGTCTGGTTGTAGGTTATGGTCTGTGGTCTGGTCTGGCTGTGGTTTCTGCTTTATGTTCTAGTCCAGTTGCTTGTTTCTGGTCTATCTTCTGGTACTGTCGTGGTCTCTGTTCTGGTGTAGTTGTGGTTTCTAGTCTATCTTCTGGTCCATTTGTGGTTTCTGGTCTGTGTTCTGGTCCAGTTGTGGTTTCTGGTCTATCTTCTGGTCTGGTTGTGGTCTGTGTTCTGGTCCAGTTGTGCTTTCTGGTCTGTGTTGGGTCCAGCTGTGGTTTCTGGTCTATGTTCTGGTCCGGTTGTGGTTTCCGGTCAATCTTCCGGTTCGGTTGTGGTTTCTGGTCTGTGTTCTGGTCCAGTTGTGGTTCCTGGTCTTTGTTCTGGTCCGGTTGTGGTTTCCGAGGTGACTCTGAGTCTCTGTGTCTTCCCTCTGTGTTGTCTGTGTTGTCTGTGTCATCTGCGTCGTCGCTTACAAGTTAATCTGCGGTAAATATAGTCCACTTTAATCCACCACTGATCTGATCCAGAACCAGCTCCGAGCTCCAGCACAACTCCTGCTGCAAAGGTCAAAAGTCATGGCAGGTAACTAGCTGGCTCTCTGATTGGCTGGTGATGTCATAATAAGGAGACAGTAAAGTCTGTCAGATCAGTTCCTTAATGTGGTTCTGTCTGACACATTGTGACCCTTGACCCCACAGGCTGACCTTTGACCCTGCAGAATAGCAGACACTGTGCAGACAGGGTCAGATATAACTGACCCTGGATCAGAATTTTTAAATGTTGCTGACTTTTTACTAATGATTTGTTTTTGCTCAAAAACTCATAAAACTTGTGAAAAACCTAATGTTTCATAGGTTTTGTTCATGGTTGGGAACAAAGCAGCTGTCAGGCAGTTGTGTCCCTGGTTTGGGTTAAACCTGGTCCATTTTATGTAGTGTTTATTAGCTGTGGTAGAGCCATCCTGCTGGTCCACGTCTGGTCTCTGGTGGGAAATCCACAGACACTGCACATCATTGATTCTGAAAAATGGCATATGCCAGAAACTGGGAAAGTGCATACACCCAGAAATGTTCACATGTATGAATCTCTTCATGCGATGCATGTGTCTCCCACCCATCAATAAATACGAAACATAGGTATAAGTTCAAATCCCTCTGGACTTCAAGACATTTAGGGTCAATATTCTATGTATATTTCTGAGTTTGCAGATAGTCAAATTGTGGTTCTGATGCAGAGTTGATTTTGTGCATCCTGTGGAAGGTAGAAAAAAAAACGTAACACTTCACTCTATTAGGTTGTTGATACAGGAAGAGCTTGAATCCTGCTCTTCCTCACCATGACTCCTCCTCTTCTATTTCTTCCTCCTCCTGAGTTAGGATTCGTCCTCCTCCTCCTCTTCATCATCCTAACTCCTCCTCCTCCTCTTCTACACGTGTAGTTTCAGACTTGTCTTCTGCCATACTTCCTGCTTAACCATATAAGGAGCGGCTTTGCCATAAAAGGAGCTGCTGTTTCTTTATATGGGGGAAAGTAGTTCGGCCCTGTCCCCAACAACACGTCGGCCTACATATCAGTGCGCGCTCTCTTCGTTAAATGACATTTTTTTCGGTGAAAACAACGGCGGTCTGGGGTACATTCCAGTTTCAGAGCCAATTCTAGTGGACTGAGAGTCATCTGATGGAGGATCGGGACCACCAGTCAGGCAATCTGTGGGTCTACATGCGTAGGCGGAGGGGCCAACCCGGCAGCTGCGCGTCATTTCCTTATGTGGAGCGGAGTTTGGCGGGTTCCGGTCCCGAAGAACAGTGACACAAACAACCGTAACCCCAACTTCAGAACTTTGTCCCGGATTGGAACCACTCTGGGTCTGTGTTCATGGAGGACGGGTTCACTGTGGGGCGTCCCCTGTCCTCCGGTTGGTCGGTGCCGACAATCGGTGATTTACGAAGTTTCCCAATGGGCAGAAGCCGGACTTGTTGCTAAAGTAACCGTTAACTGGTGTTAGCCTGTTAGCCTGTTAGCTCAGCGGCTAGCGGTGAGGTTAGCGGCGTCCAGCCGGGCTCAAGGCTCGGAACGCCGTGCGGCTGGCAGTGCTAACGCCGTGAGTTCTAGAGGTTCGGACCTCGTAGAAGTGGGCAGAAATGCTGGCAGGGAGTGGGACCGGAATGGGCAGCAGAACCGGAGCCGGGCGGGCGGGCAATGGAACTGGACTGAGTAACGTCCAATCCGGTTCTGGATCAGGACCGAACACGGCAACCGAACTCGACGGAGAAGGAGGAGGCCGGTTTGAGGACCAGGAGTACGCCAGCACCGAGGTGGTCTACAGTGGTTCCGACCAGGACTCTGACTCCGGGGAGGACGAGGACCCCGCGGGACAAGGTCCGGGCGGCGAACGGAGGGGGGTGAAGCGGGAGAGGAGTGACCGAGAGCTGGGCCACCAGGCAGCGGCTGGCCCCGGAGGCCTGAGCGGGGCATATGGAGGGGGCAGCCCCGTGGTGCCGGGGGCCAAACCCGGGAAGAAGACCCGAGGCCGGGTCAAGATCGAGATGAAGTTTATCGGTAACAAACTGAGGCGGTACACGACGTTCAGCAAGAGGAAGACCGGCATCATGAAGAAGGTGAGGTCAGAGGTCAAATGTACTGTTTGTACCACAGGTTCCTGTTCCAGAGACAGACCGGTACCGGTCAGATCAGGGCTCAACACATCCAGCATAAGGAGGTCTGCACAGTTCGACCAAAACTGTACTAACTTAAAACATTTGAACATAATCCATAAAGTTAAGTCATTACCTGTTTTCAGTTTAAAGGATTATGTTTGACTTTATTGTGAGTGAAAGTTGAAAAAAATAGTTGGTTTTCATGGTTTTAGATCTAGAGGTAAATATACACTAATAACATTAAGTAAAACACTGAAACAGTTTGGCAAATTAAATCCTGATCATATGATTAATGACACCGTGATAAGAATATTGGTCATTTTATCGCCAGGTTGAAGAAGTGGCTGTTTTCTGCTGACAGGAGTTTTACTTTGTCATATATTTATATACAGTAAAAGGATATTGAATACATTAAGCATTACATTATTGACTTTAAAGTTTTGCAAACAAAAACTGTACAAATTAGACCTGAATGAATGAGATGACATTTGTGTCTGTTTGATGCAGATGTCTTTATGCAGTTGAATATAGACATTTATCACCATGAGAGAGCAATGACAACATTGAGACATTTCTCAAAGCTCTGATCTCGTTGAGCTGCCAGAAGAAAGTAAAGATATCGATAAAATAAAACCTGGGGGGCATCCAGAAAGTCGCAAAACTAATTTTCCTGACCACTTAAGAAAAGGTGTAAAGGGAACTTAATAAGGACATAGGAAAAGAGCATGTGAGTGCTTGAATACCAGGCAGATGTTATGTAGGTCGATGGTGCTACACTGTTGTGAACATGAACGACATAAACCACATGTTGGATACTTCCCCTGATGTGTTCTTAGCATGTTCTTTAATCCAGGATATAAATGTGAAAGTAAAAATATGACTTCACTATCAAGGTTGGAACAGAAATATGATTAAATAACAACTGAAGGTGATAGATAAGTCAGTCCCACTCATCGTCCTGTCCAGTCCTCTCTGTCAATATGGATCCTAAATCAGGACCATTTCGTGCAAAAGTCAATTTATGGACATTGAGCTTAAAGATCTAAATGATATGTCTGAATCTACTGACCTACATTTGCTGATTGTTAAGGTCACTTGTTAAATTAAACATCGTCTGCCTCAATTTCTACTGACATTGAAGCTCTGATCGACCTCCTCCAGCCTGATTCCATAATTTCTACTGAAGATCAAGTTCACTGATCCCAATTCAGTTTGATGAAGGCGTCTGTGATGGAGATGAACATTAATGATGACAGAACCACAGGCTGTAAAGGTCCACCTCACCCAAACTGAGTCCAGGTTCTACTGCATCAACATCACCTTTTACCTCAAGCAGTGTTACAGTACAAAACATATGGTCGTATTCGACAGCTGTGGTAGAACATGTTGATCGTCTGCATTCATCCACAGTCGGGTCGACCCAAGTCACCGCTGCAGTGCATTGTTGGATGTCATGTCTTGTCCTTTGGTAAAGGATGGTCCAGTGGATCAGCTGCTGAAGGAGACACTAAAGGAAGCATTGAAGCTCCTTTCCTTTGCCCTTAGAGAATTCACACAGATGTTAACACTCATACTTGAGCTAATTTCACTCAATTTGGAACAGAATGAAAACACACCCCTGGACAGGTTGATCTGTCAGGTTGATGTAGCTCTGCTTCTAACTCCACCCCTCTCTTCCTCAGGCCTATGAGCTGTCCACACTCACAGGTACTCAGGTGCTGCTGCTCGTGGCCAGTGAAACGGGTCATGTGTACACCTTTGCAACACGAAAGCTGCAACCAATGATCACGTCTGAGACAGGGAAGGCTCTGATCCAGACCTGCCTGAACTCCCCGGACTCCCCCCCCCGATCGGACCCATCCTCTGACCAGAGGATGAGCGCCACTGGCTTTGAGGAGACTGACCTCACCTATCAGGTGTCTGAGGCTGACGGCTGCCCTGAGTCCACAAAGGTAAGGGGGCAGAGTCACATGGGCCCAATCCCAATTCACCCCTTAGCCCTCCCCCTTACCCTTAGCCCTTGGCCCTTGCCCTTGGCACTACCCCTTGAAACGGAGCTGTAAGGGGTAGGGGTTGAAACATTCCCCTATGAAATGGGACAGCCCTTCGCAACCTGTTATGTCATCAGTTGTCTGTGACCTGCCATTTTACAAAAAAACAGATGCGGAAGTTGACAGTAAATGTAGCAGTAGGTTAATCCGCATGACAGCCCGCAAAACTGCACCGCGGTCGGTCGAGGAGATTCAGTCCTTGTTGGCTGACTTAAAAATTCAGATGAGACAACACACAACGAGCGAGTTTATCAGCAACTCTGAGCAGACGACACAGAAGTAACGTGCCACACCGCTATGACGAATAGGTACTCTATTAGATGCCACTATTAAGAGATGTGAAACTTTGTTTCCGAAAGTATTCAGTATGCACACACCAGTAGCTATAAGCATCTCTGTTCCATGGGCTTTGGTCATCTTTTTTTCAACTGTAAACTGCAGAAATGCGATCTATAACACATTAAAACAGCATTAACGGTCAATCAAATGATTAAGTTGTTTACAAAGAAAATCCATTCATTTGTGTTTCTTTCATCACTGCTGCACTTTTTTGCTGTTTACCTCCATCTTGCCAATGATTCGAACAGAATTATGGAAGATTTCTCCTACCCCTCCGTTCACAGTGTGGTCCTGAAATATCCGTTTTGAGGGCTATACAGCCCTCCGCCTTAGCCTTTCCCTTCTGTCTAATTGAGAATCGGGATAACACTACCCCTTCACATGAACATGCAAAACGGAGGGGTAGAGGTTAAGGGGTAGGGCCAAGGGGTGAATTGGGATTCAGCCATGGTATTCATATGAGTGTATTGATATTAACCATGAGAAACTGTGCATAATCTCATTTGCTGTGACATGCTGAATGTTTTCGTTCTGCTGTGACATGTCAAAGGACAATAAAGTTTCTTTCATTTATTAAGGTGTAATAACACAGAAGCATTCCTACATTTTAAAATACATAAATTGAGTCCAGAGATTTCTTATTCAACAAGATGACAACGTTGAAACAGCAGTGATTTATGATAACCAAAGAAGGCGTCAATTACAGTAAATATAAAACATAAATCAACAGACACATCCATCGGTGATGCTGACCCAAACTGTCTGAAATCAGTGACACTCCGTTGAAAACAGCGTATGACGTTCATCACAAATTTTTCTTCAGATTTGTAAAACCAGAGTGATAGCCTTATTATCATTAATCCATTAGTCTTTTCCTGCTTATGCACCTAAATCACTTTTCTCACAGTGAACAACTTTGAAGATGACTCCATTGCAAACAGTCCATTTGTTTACATACCAAACTGATGTGTCACTGTGGCCTTTTTGGAAATTTTGTCACAAAGTGCATTGTGGGAATGGTAATTCCACGCAGCAGCAATTTCACTGTCTCTTCATGAGTGCTGAACTCAAATGTCACCTTTACCTCCATCCACCGACTATACTCATTCTTTAAAACAACCCTGGTGGACTGTAGAATTTTATGTAGTACCGATAATGGCTTGTTTTCTTGCTGAATCTGTGAGAAACCACTTACACTTATTCACCGTGTTTGTTGCTGCTGCAGCTGCTTGGAATTCCCATTCCCACAATGCACTTCGTGAGGCGGCCATGGCTCAGGAGATAGAGCAGGTTGTCCAATTACCGAATCCCACTCTGTCCTAGTACTGTTGTGTCCTTAGGCAAGACACTTCACCCTCCTTGCTGCTGCTCACACTGGTGTATGAATGTTCAGTGGGGGTCAGAGGGGACATAGGCGTGGATTGGCAGCCACGCTTCCGTCAGCCTGCCCCAGGGCAGCTGTGGATAGATATGTAGTTTACCACCAGAGTGAGAATGTAAGAGTGATTGAATAATGGATCCATTGTATGCGCTTTGAGTATGCGCTCATTGAAAAGCGCTATATAAATCTAATCCATTATTGTTAAAATTTCTGAAATTGCCCAAGTGAGGTATCGATTTGATATGTAAACAAACGAACTGTTTGGGATGAAGTCATCCTTAAAGTTGTTGTGAGGGAAGGGATTTAGGTGCGTGAGCATGGAAAGACTAATGGATTAGTGATAATTAGGTTATCACTGGGGTTTTACAAATTTGATGAAAAATTAGTGATGGAAGTCATACGCTGCCTTAACTCAAGGCAGTTCATCCCATTAGTGACATTAAAAAGTGTATTACTTAAAAACTGTAGTTTCTTTAAGTAGTTAATGGAGTTGTATTTGTGTTATTTGTAATCGATGTTGTTGATTACCCATGATCGATAGATACCCATAATTGATTGATTACCCATGACTGAAGCTCAGACGATGTAGGAGGCGGTGGGCTGTCTGCTGGTACTCAACTTTGTCTGTCTCATCTAGGATCTTATCAAACCTGCATTCGGCATATCCAACCTGCCTGGGTCTGGCCCTCAGCCGACCGTAGCCCCGCCCTCCTCCACCTCGTCATCATCAGGACAAAGTAGTGGTGCCTCCTGGCAGACCCCCACCTCCTCAACCAACGGGACAGTCCTGAAGACGTCAGCTGGCGTTGTGATCCCTGGAGGCTTCACGCTTATGTCAGGTGGGTGGGCGGGGTTCATTTATGTGTAACTCTGGCGGTCTGAGGACGTCCTCTATCTGAAAACGACAGGCCAAGTCTATGGGTGTGTTTTCTTTGTGTAGTGTATTTAACGATTGTGTATTTAATTTTTTCCACACCTCAACTCACTCTGGTCCAGATGTGGAGGAGGTGGATGATGAAGAACACTGGTTGAATTGATACAAGTAATAAAATGACACTTTAGATGGTAAGGCTGTAACTAATGAATATTTCAGTAGTCGACTAGCCATCGACTACTGATACAACTAGTCAATAGTTGACTAGTCAGATTACGAGCTGCCAAAAAAAAAAAACCCAATGGCTCCTATTTATATTCATTGCAGCAATAAAATACTGTATCATTTGACTGGACATCAGAAGGACAGATGAGGGTTTATTCCACACTGGTTGCGTTATTGGATGAACAGTATTGGTTACTGTCTGCCATAACCATGTTGGAATATCAGAAAGAAAAATTAATGGGAAACTTAACTGCTGGCTGTGTCTCACTCCGCTCCCTCTTTTCCTACTCTCACCTCTCTCGTGCACACTGGCTCACTGGCTCCGCCCCATACCTTTTTCATCCACTCACCTATCAATCATAGCCCCATACACACTCAGTGCATTACAGACAGTAACTGCTTAATTTTCACACAGTAACATTAACAGAACAATTACTGCAGGGTCATTACAGTACATTTCATATTTTGAATTGACTTGGTAAGAGTAGTAGAGTGTTACAGAGTACACATCTGCTTTTTCTGCAAAAAAGCTGTCCATGGCTCCTGTACTCTTCTTAACAATGCATAAATGTTATAAAATTGTCAGACAAAATGACAACATTACTCTTTAACCCATAAGACCCCACGGTGACACAGGTGTCACACATCCATTAAATGTTCTGGAAGTTTCTTACATGGCTTTATCCTTGATTTTACCACATAAGGTCCCTAAGTGACTCCTACTGAACATCCTGTTGGGCCATGTGACACGTCATGTGATTTTGTGTTCCCACAACAACTTTTCCAAAAAGGCTGTTTCATGTTAGTATTTTAGTTAATACATTTCATTATTGTTAAATTCAAAGCATTCAAACAAATGTAAACTAAACACCAATGTTATAATAATCAAATTAAGAATATGTATAACTTCTTTTCAGTAGATAAAATGGACAAATTAGACTTTCTACGCCACGTGATCCATATTTTAATGTAAGTTTATAATTTTCTATAGCCCTGGTCCTTATTCCTGGTCCATGAGAGCCACTATCCTGCATGTTTTAGATGTTTCCCTCTTCCAGCACACCTAACGGTCATTATCAGGCTTCTGCAGAGCTTGATGATAGGCTTATCATTTGAATCAGGTGTGTTGGAAGAGGGAAACTTCTAAAACATGCAGGATAGTGGCTCCCCAGGACCAGGAATGAGGACCAGGGTTCTATAGTATGGCTAACAAGAAGCGATGCAGAAATGTGACAAGCATGGTCGATGCAAATTCTGCTAAATTAATGCAACCACCACCCTCTGTGAGAAATGTGATGTGCATCTTTGCTTCACTGAGGAAAGAAATTGTTTCAAATGTTTCCATTTGGTTTAGGTAAACTGCCAAATATGGTAAGAACAATGAGCAGAGGGGGGGTAATCGCGGCTTCTTAAGAGTCAAAGTCCTGCCATGTATTGGTTCCATCTATTCACTTAACACAGGTGACTATTAACACAGATAATCATCCATCTACCTGGATGAGAAGTTGTGCTCATCAAAATGGGCTGGTTCAGTGAATGGTGGGAACAAATACATGGCAGAACTTTTACTCTATGGAGTTGGGATTTTCCACCTGTAGTGCTGAGCATACATGATTTGTTCTATCACTCTTCTGTGATAAGTGTTTTCTAAAGTTGTCCACATAAGTTCATAAGTTGGTCAGTTTTCCACTGCTACAGTAATTTGTTGAGATGAGAGAAAAAAAGGTTGATTTATTTTTAACAAGGGATAAATTTACCATTACCACCCAATGTGACATATATGCACAATTATAGATCTTTCACAGTAGAGGGCAGTATTTTGGGAAAAAAAAAATACTGCCCCCATATAGTCTTGTTTTGTGCCCCATACATTTCCTTTTTGGAGAAATAGTTCTGGATGTGTAACACCCAATGTGACATATGTAACATTACAGATTTTTAATAATAGAGGGTGGTATTTTGAAAAAAAAAAAAATGTCAGAAATGTGTTCTTTGTGATCCATTTAGTCTGTGTTATGTCCCCCCTAATTTTCCTTGAAGGAGAAAAGAGTGTGGGTTCTTATGGGATAAACTGTCATGAACCTGCGCGCGCACACACACATAGTTATAGGCTCGTTACTAGCATGGAAACTAATTATCTTATAAAATCTAAAAAATGTTTTCCAAAATGTTTCATCTGCAAATGTTCATGCATAGCTGAAGTGGCGTCATGGTACGCCAGGCTCAGCTTACAGATCTTGCATGTGACAGTTTTCTTGGTTGTCACATATGAAATGTTCCCAAACTTTGGATAGTTTGTTTCTCGTAGTCTTGCTTCATCCGGCTTTTACCGTTGTCCCTTCTGTTCCCGATCATTGGTGCGCATTAGCTGTCAGTGCATCAAAGATTCGAGTTGGTGAGCTGTCTCACTTTGAGCTACTTCAACTGGCTACGATGAAACTTTGTTTCGCATGAGGTTGTAGCCCTATTAGATTGAAACGGTAAAATGCATGTATGTAGAGGTTCATGGATAAAAACAGACTGGTACATATGGACCAAATGGATCAGGTTTTGGATCATTTCATTTATTTATTTATTCTCATATCTATTAAAAGATACAAAGTATAAAAGCATTTCATTTTGCATTTACATGATGTGAAATGGGACACCCTGGGAAGCTGGAGAGCTTTTGGAGAGGAGCCCAGGTACAAAAATAAATAACACAAGTAACAATAATGCAACACATTTTACAGTAAGACAAACCCAAAAATACCCACCCTTTTCAAACATCAACATTCTTACAAAGTACAGGTTTCACATTGATCCACAGTGTCTCACACACTCATAAATCATTTGGAACTCCTGCAGGACACTTGTGTTGTACATGTCAGGTGACACAGGTCAGATGATGTCACAGATGATGTGGTGTTTGTAGTCTGAAACAGTCGATGTGTTCAGTGGATCAACTGGATTTTGAGTTGTTGTTGGTCTTATTTTTCAGATGCATCATAAACCACATCCCTTTACTAACCTGTCTCTGGCCCCGCCTTCACCTCACCTGTTTCCTATCATGCCTTTGTCCCTCCTGCCCTGCTTCCTCCCTTGTATTTGTCTCCACCTGCTAACCTGTGGCCCTGCCCTGCCCCCTCAGGTGCTCCCATCCCTCTCAGTCAGCTTCAGGCTCCGCCTCTGGCCCTTCAGGGTCCTGTTGCCCCTGGCCCCACCTCCACGCTTCAGGCTCCACCCACACAGCCAACCACACTGCTCCGCCTTCCTGCCACAGTGTCTCTGTCAGGTTAGCTTCACCCACCTCTCTGATTGGTCTGTGTCAGTTGCCATATGAAATAATTAGTGTGTGTACATATAAAGTGATCAGCTGACACCTTCAGCTGATTGGTCATTTGAAATTATGTCAGTTGTTTGTTTGTCACATGTTCAGATGTTCATCAAGGTGGTAAGTTCAAGTGTTATTGATTGTTTCTGTGACCTGTTCTTACTGATGCTGACTGATCATTTATTAAAAGTGAATTGAGTTATTGTATTAAATGTGTGTTAGGAGGTGGAGTCTCGCCTCAGCTGCAGACCATCCAGGTTCAACCAAGCAGTCAGCAGGTATCTACCAATCAGAGCTCAGACATCCACAGCCCTGCCTCCTCAGCAGGTAAGAAATAGACCCAACCCCGTCTTCCTCTGTCTCTGATTGGTTCATCTCTCTGACTGGCTGTGTACCTCTGATTGGTCACCTGTCCATCTGTTGTGATTGACTGTTCCTCTCTGTAGTCAGTCTTCCCTCCATCGTCTCCTCCTCGCCCTCCTCTTCCTCAGTCGCTGGTCACATGATGTACCCTGGAGGTCACACGGTGACGCTGAGTGACGGCAGTCTTGCTGTGCTCAACACCTTCCAGCCCACAGGCCATGCCCAGTCACACGATCCAGGTATGAGTCCAGTTAATTCATATTTTAACAGAAGCGGTTGGCACTGGTCCAGTAATCCATGAATCTGAGTGACCGATGTCTGTCAGATCATTAAGGCAATGACAGACCATGAGTCAATGTGACCTTCCATTAGCGCTTGTCCACTTCATCTAAAAAAAAAAAGTGAATATTATTGGCCATTTATTTCAGGATGTGAAAAATGTCTATATTCTAAAGCTATGGCATACTCAAGTAAAACATTTCAAACAGTTTTTTATTTTAATTTTGATCATTACAGCTAAAAATGGATAAAATCATCTGAAAATATTAAAACATTTCCTTTTAACTTGGAGTATTTCTCCTATATAAATACCATTAATGTGGTTCAGGTTACTCTATGCCAGTCATGGTGAAGATGCTGAATGGGCAGTTTTCTAGAAGATACTGATGTCATTGGTAGGAGAAGGTGGACAAGCAACAGGGACTCCACATCCTGGAGGAGACAATCAAGAAAAGACGACTGAAGAACTGGAATGAACTTCACAAAAACTGGACTGAGACTGGAATTAGAAAATGAAGAAACCACCAGGACAAGATGAGTCCACACCCACCTGGACCTTGTCTACCGCTCCCCAGTCCACAGTCCTCTTCAAAGTACATTTGATACTTTATTTGTGAATCCAGGTCCCAGAGTCCTGGTTTCTTCAAGTCCAGGGTTAAAGAATCTTGGGCTTCAATCAGACCTGTGCAGATCCACTTCCCTCCAAATACTGAATGAAAACATGAACACATTTCTCAGAAGTTTGACATTTCTGGATTATAAATCCTTTTGCTGATCTTTTCAGCTGGTCACACTTTTAATGAACTCTGATTTCCATTAATGTTGATCGTCAAAACTAAAATAGAGGCTTCAAATCTTTCACTAGATGTCAAATGAATCTAAAATATATGAAAGTTTAACTAAATAATACAAAGAATTAACTCTCCTACTACATTCTAGTTTTATAAATGAGCATTGTAGAAAGCCACTAATATGTGTTTTTTTTCTTTTTGTTTCTCAGGCGCCGTCCCCCAGGTTTTCCTCACTTCTCTGCCTCCGGTCACAGCTCAGATTCCAGTTTCAGCTGTTCAGCTTCATCCGGTGAGAACATCCTCAGTTCAGGTGGTCCTCAGTCAACAGACTGGTTTATATATTACCCCACCCCCCAAAGGGGAAGCAAGGGTTTTGTTTTGTTTAACACTCTAGCAGCAAAACTATTGGTTGAATAATTCATACCAAATTGGTTTTATAGATTGCCAGTGACCCAGAATAGATATGGTTACATTTTGATAAAAGTAGGTCAAAGTTCACATTTTTTTTTTATGAATTAAGGACGCTTTCACACTGCTAGTTTGATTATTTGGTCCGCACCAGGCAATAAAATTGTTATTCTGTAGCATGTAGACTCCAGTGTGGTCCGCTTTCACACCTGCAAACGAACCAAAATTGGTCCGATTGATGTTTCATCAATGTTGTTCTTCTTCCGGTAGAAATAAGTGCCAATTTGGACTCACTATGGAGCGACATGTTCACACATTGGTACTTGAGCTGATCTTTGTATATTACATTCTCTGTATTGGCCATTTTAGGCCAAATATCTATTTGGAGAATGAGTCGCAGCTGCATCTGGAGAACAATCTGCTGATGCTCTGGAGTCACTGAAGGTGTATAGTGCATCATTTCAGGCAGAGGAGATGCACTATTTTCATGAATGTGCTCATGCTGACCTGAACTGACCCATGATGCATCTGGAATAGTTCGTTTGGACCTACTGTCTATAGTTTTGGCCCAAGTTTACGTTCTCACCAGAGGGACCGCACCAGAGTTTGGCATTTGGTGCAGAGTCAAGCGGACCAAGACCACCTCTTTTGGGAGGTCTCTGTCCACTTGATTTAGTGTGGATCCGAGTGTGATTGATGCTTTCACACCAATGAAAATTAACCAAACTAAGAGCTTTTGGTTCGAATGGAACGTTTGGTGCACACCAAGTTCTGCTGGTGTGAAAGCACCCTAAATGTATTTTTTTCGCATTTAATTATAAATGGGTAAAACTTCAAACGTCTATTAAAACATTCATTTTGTTTCCGTTTACTTTCAAACTCAGCACATATAGAGGCGATTGTTATTCATCACTTTGTCATAAAGCTCAGGCATCTCAAGCATATGCAGTTTTTCACATTTTGGGTAATTTTTTGGCAATGGCTACTGCCACAGTACTGTGAAAAAAATATCGGTTTGTCTATTGCCACAGAGCCAATCAAATGTTTGCATTTGTACTAGAGCCAATCATGGATACTGTTCCATGAACTCATTAATAACCTCTTGTTGCCACAGTACTGTGGTGATATATGGCGTATACTTCAGTGCATTCTTTTGTGCATTTTGCTACCACAGTACTGTGGCAACTGATGGAAGAAATGAAAAATTAGTGATAGTATAGAAAAGGAATTATTGTTCTAAATACTCTATATGTTTTCTTATGGTGTCCCAGTGGCTGATTTATATCAATGTTAGTGCGCCGTGTCACTTTTCAGGATATGACATGTTACCAGTCTAAACATGACATAACAAGGACGCTGATTGGCTCTATCGTAATAGACAAACCAATATTTCGAGCCACAGTACTGTGTCAGTAGCCACTGAACACCACCACCACCATTTACCTAACATTGTGGTACTCCATTATAAAGGATAGGGAAATCAGTCCAAAAAAAAGGATCCATAAAAAAGTTTGGCATTTCTAATTAACTCATTCTGAGAATTTTTTTTTTTTACTTGTTTTTAATAAGTGAATGCTATTGAGGAACTGATTAAACTTGCTGTGAGTTAAAATTTTGAGCTCTGGGAGTGAAGGTTAGAATCGTTGACCTTGAAATAATATCAAAACAGAGAAAAGTCATGACAACATACTGTGCATTTATTTTTTCAATGTCATGAACATTATCACAACACAAGAGTGTAAAATAAGCTACAATACATGCAAGGATCAGGCTTTGTTGTGCCTGGCACCACTTGTTTGTTTATTGTTCACTTACAGATCCTCTTCAGTCAGCAGACCATTTTATTTGTTTGTTTTATTTATTTGTTTTTTTACAGATGGTCATCAGTCAGCAGACCGGTTCCAGCTCCAACCTGACGGAGCTGCAGGTTGTCAGTCTGGATGTCCACCAATCAAAAGACGACTGAGCCTCACATAACTCGTTCCCTCTGTTGTGATGATTTTACTACCAGTCAGAACTTTTTTTTTGACCAGTCAGGCGTCTACTTGACTGAAGGCTCTGTTCTACGACGGACACCTGTCAGTCAGTGAAATACACCCTGGGAGTTTCTCCGTTTGATTAATGGCCGATGGATCATGTGACCACATGGGGAACGGTGCACTTAAGGACACTGGATCGTGTGATCAGCTGGAGTTTTTTTTACATTAAGTGTTTTTTACATTATGTAAATATTTGTCATCAGTTATTGATTATTAACAGATGTACAGAAAGAATCGGATCAATAACCGGAGTTGAGTTCAAACTGAACTGAACGTTGGGATAAATCAGCTGGGTTTGTTTTTCCGCCACTGTTGATGTTCACGATGAACAAGAATAAAACATCTTTGCACAGGATGGACCTTTAATAAAATCTGTTTTTGGTAAATCATGTTTGATGTCATGGACTATTCACTACATTGACCACAGCATGAACTTAAATCTAGGCACTAAAACTAAATTAAACTGAAAAGCTCAATTAAAAACAGACATTCATTTCACTTTCAAACATATAATTTATATAAACTTGAGTTAAGACAAAAAGCAGATTCTGGGAATTTATGGAGTAGAAATCCTTATGTCAGTGTAAACCACACTATGAATAGATATGAAAATATAAGTTTTAACTTTAGGGAACACTAAAACCTAATCAGTTTCAAGTCATAATCAGCATGAGGAAGTGAAAGCACAGCTGGAAAATCCTCATAAAATTGTGAAAAAACATGACTAAATGAATTAATGAACATAATTATGAGTAAAATGTCAAAGGAAAATGAAGACAGTTTATTACGGAAATTCACAACCTTCCATTGAGAAATTTGATTGAAAACAGTTCTGATTCAGTTGGGTTAAAGTTGGACTTAGTGAGAGTCCGATAAAATCATCAGAACCTGGGATCTGGACCCAGATGTGTACATTGATGACAGGGGCAGGTGATGTTGCTTGTTGGGTGATGACATTGTATGCCTCCTCTTCAACGCACTGCTACCTCATTGCCTACTGTGAAGATGGTAACCTTAGAAGGAGGTGCTTGTGGGTAAATCTGGAGAACTTTAATGTGCTTGATAGAGATTTAACCTTTTCTCTGACCTGGTGTGTTTGTGCCTAAACCTTGACCATTTTATCAGCATAAATGTATCCATTATGTAGGATTTCAAACAAGTTCATGTCTTTTTCAGTGAAATTGACTTGTTCAGGTTTTTGGGTGACTTAATATGATTTTATTTATTAGCTGTTAAGAGATAATATCAGATTTCCATTCTTTCAGTGTTTAATAACTGAGTGAATGGATCAGGATCAACCCATATATTCAATTCCATATGGAAAAGACCAAATTTAAAACATCAAAATTTTAAATAGAAGTTGTTTTGTTTGTTTGATGTGGTTTTAGCCTTTTTTTTTTTTTGCAAGAGTTAAATTCGCACAGAGGAAAGATAAATCGCTTTATTAAATAAGCTGTCATTGTGAACATTTATCTGATGTTAAAACATGTCTGGACACTTATGATAAACCGATTTATGGAAACACACATAAGTCATATTTTAGTTTTTAAGACTTTTCAAAGTTTGCTTCAGATTTGTTTGACATTTTAGGAAAAGACAGTGTCCAGGATGAAAACCAATGAGTTTTGACTCAACGGCCAGATGCAGAAGAAGAACTGGGATTCCTGCTCATGTTCTAAACCTTCTGGATGCTCAATATTTAATCTGACTGAAAACTGTTCACAGAATTTAACCTGTCACATCAATCACATCTTTGATGGAGAGACTTCATTAAATCCTCTGGTGGAGAAAAGAACAGATTCAGTGTTTGTCTGTGTCTGTGTGACGTCATAGTATTTTTTTACTGTCTGTACAAATGTTCTAAATACTGAGGATGATGGATTCTCTGCATTCTCTGACATATACACCTATGTTCAAATATGGGAGGGTCGTTTTTACATGTGTTTTTGCTGCAGTACTTCCACAGAACAGTAGAGTATGGATGCAGTATGGGCAGATGACCAACAGGTGGCAGAGCAGCCTGATGAAGAGCTCATAGGGAGGATGAGGAGCTGCAGACCAGCATCAGCTTCAGCAGGTGGTTTTCAGTCAGTTCAGTCTATAGGAAACAGATGACACTCTGGTGATTTCTTTTTGATGCTTGTCTCAATGTGAATTCAAAATGCAAAGATCATTTACATATCATTTACTTATGAATCTTACAGCTGGTGAATGTTGTTTCCTGGGCTTGTTTTGCCCATGATGACATTGAACTGTGAGCGGTTGGTGTCAGACATTTAATATGTACCAGGAAGTCCTCACACATCACTGCCATTGCTGTTTACATTCAACCCAGACCAGTGACCTCCATGACGTGTGATGTTTTCAAGATACAAAACCAACATCCTGATGCATTTATTACAGTATCTGGTGCTCCTCTTTCCTGACTGGATTTACGGAGTTTGCATTTTGGGATCTGATCAAAGCCTTCTGCCTCCTACAGGAAGCAGATGGACTCTATCCACAGGGACAGAGTCTGTTTGTCCTCGATAGGTTCTGGGTCATGCTTTACCAGTCGGTAAGGTCTTTCTGCTGGATCCCCTCTGTTTGAACCAACCAGGGAGAAAAAAAGTGCCCAGAGACAGAGGACCGAGTATGATAGTAGACCTACAGTCACCTGTCGGCTGTACATTACGTATTACCATTAAAATTGGTTAACAATAAGGATGGTACATATTATTCACGGTTCAACGCATATTGCGGTTCTAGGGCCACGATTCGGACGCGAGGGCCGGCTGGGGCCGGAGTCGGAGCCCGAGCTGTGCGTGCGTCAAACGGTGCTGGGTGCGGGTCAGGACGACTTATAGCTTCCAGCTTCTTGAATTTCTCTGCCCGGAGCTTCATAAAGTCATCCAACAGCAATGGTGGAGAGCCAAGACACGTGAAAGCTGTCATTGAAAATCAGGGTTATTCCACCAAATACTGATGTCTGAATTTTTCCCCAAGTTACAACATTTGTATTGTGTTGTTTAGAAATTACTATGAACTGTTTTTCTGTGTATTATTTGAGGTCGGCATCTTTTTATTATTTTGACCATGTGTCGTGTTCTGTAAATACATGCTCTAAATAACAATAGTTTTATTTGGAATTTGGGAGAAATGTTGTCGGTAGTTTAGAGAATAAAACAAAATGTTCATTTTACTCAAACACATACTTATAAATGATACAATCAGAGAAAGTGATAATTTTGCAGTGGTCTCTTGTTTTTTTTTTTTGGTTTTTTTTTGGTTTTTCCAGAGCTGTATATTTAGTGTAACGTTGTTATTCTCATGTTCTGTGTTACCGCGACTACCACCGTCGCGTACAGTTGACGTCAACAGTGCGACACGTGCCTTTTCTCTCGCCGTGTTAGCAGGTAGCTGTTAGCACTACACGGGGAACACCACCAGTTTAGGTCTCTAAATACGGATTCCGTTTGAAGGCAGAAGAGGACGATGGCCGCAGCCGGGGCGCAGGGCAGGAAGAGGCTCCTGAAGGAGGAGGATATGACCAAGGTGGAGTTTGAGACAAGCGAGGAGGTGGACGTGACCCCCACTTTCGACACCATGGGGTTGCGGGAGGATCTGCTCCGCGGTATCTACGCCTACGGTAGGCCGGGGATGAGGGCGGCCTCCGTGGAGAGTTAGCTCCTAGGCTAAATCTATTGGTCCATCACCGCGGTCGGCTTAATAGAGTAGTTAGATAAATAGATTCAAATCAGATAGAGAGTTAGGACGTTAGTTAATTGGATTGCTTCGATGTTCTTAGATTTATTTTGGTAAAAGGTTGATTTCAAAGGCGGGCTCCTCATCGTTATAGCATGACAAGCTAACGACACAATCAAGTTTAACTACGTAGGTTAGCCGCTGATTGTTTATGTTCACTTTAGTTTTATTTCCATTGCTCAATTTTTACCACCGCTCCTATCTCCCATTGACTCCGTTGTATCTCTGCTGTATTTCTGTTGATGATCCTTCTTTTTAACTTACGGTTTTGGCTCCATTGTCTGTTTGATCGCCGTTGTGGTTCTTTTGGTTTGGGGTTGTTTCTTATGATATAACCATGTTACCAACAACTTACATACTGTCGCTACTGTTTGTCAGTTTAAAAACACTGACACATTCCGCTTCTCTCTGTGAGTTAATTTTACTGTTTCAGTCACGGATGATAATAGTTCGTTTCAGTTGTTTAATTGCTAAGACTTTGCGTTTTTTCGCTGAACTAAAGACCACAAAAAACAAAAGAAAACGTTGCTGAAGTAAATAGCCTGCTGATAAACAGATGTTGATGTCCAGTGAAGTCGAGTAAAAACTCAGGACATGACTTAGTAAATCCTTTGTGATTTATTATTATTATTGTTATTATTATTATTATTATTTTTTTTTTTTATGGATGATAATGCATGTAGATGTACAGATATGCATTATAGATGTGACCGTTTTTAATTCTCTGTTAGGTTGCAGAATCAGTGCAGTAAAATGTGGATTAATAATGATTCATTAATTCAACATGGAATAAATCACACCATCAATATCATGTTGCTACAAGTACAAGTCCTTAAACAACAGACCAGACAGTGGATACAGTCACTTCTTGGCTAGTGTTTAAGTTTAACACAACTTGAGTTAAAGCTGTATATATGTGTTGAATTAGAATATTTGCTTTTGCATTGATATGAAAAATGCTTAATTCATAAATCAAGGTCAGTCAGTGCTTCTTTTCCTTCTCTAAATCAAACCACCTCATATTGTTCTTAATTCACATGATGAACATCATCCAGCCCAAATTCAGTGTTAGTTTTTTTTCTGTCTTTTTCTTTACTTCACACTAATGCTAAACTGAAAATCTTTGGACCAGACTTGTTTGAGAAAGATGTCCTGGACATTAAGTGTCAGAGAAAGTGTCTCCAAACAATCTATCCAGAAAATAGTTGACCCTGAAATAATAATTTTCAACTGTAACCTGTGTCCTGAGCAAGGATTCCATCCTCTGTTTTTATTCTGTGGACCTTCTTGAGAGTTGATTTGTCAGTGGTGTCTAGTAGGCAGAGCTTTTAGATGCTTTGATGTGTAATCTGAATCATAACCCATTTTCAGGGTCTGCTACATGGAAATTTATCTGGTAGGAAGTAACCCACCTTTGTGACACTGAAATGGTAGAGCTGAACCTGGAGGACCTCAATACCCCTTTAGTCCTGATCCAGGGCCCTGTGGTTTCTGTGTGTTTCAGGGTTTGAGAAACCTTCCGCCATCCAGCAGAGAGCGATCAAACAGATCATCAAAGGCCGAGACGTCATTGCCCAGTACGACCTCTGACCTCAGTACGACTACCACTCTCTGTTTACCACGTCTTATAAATGTATAATGCATCCTGTCTGATGTGTTCAGGTCTCAGTCTGGAACGGGAAAAACCGCCACCTTCTGTGTGTCCGTCCTGCAGTGTCTCGACATCCAGGTCTGTCATTTAGAGGCATTTATAGTTAATGAATGTCAGTCTGATTGAGTTGATACTGGTGTTCTAGTTTTTCTTTGAGGGGCTGACTGGTTTCATGTGGTTTGAAGAAAGCTTTGTTAACTCACCTGTGGTGATACATTTCCTGTTGATAGGTGAGGGAGACCCAGGCGTTGATCCTCGCTCCGACCAGAGAACTGGCAGGACAGATTCAGAAGGTAATGTCCCTGTTCCCACTGAACTGTGTTCCAATTGGTCCGTACCTGTCTGGTGTTCTGATTGGTTACCTGTGTCCAGGTGTTGCTAGCGCTGGGAGACTACATGAATGTTCAGTGTCACGCCTGCATTGGAGGGACCAACGTGGGTGAGGACATCCGGAAGTTGGACTACGGACAACATGTGGTCGCTGGGACACCAGGACGAGTGTTTGGTCTGTTTAACCACTGACCTCTGAAAGCCAGTTGGTGGGCCTTTGGTCGAAGTAGCCGATGGGATGCTAACTTGTTTGTTGTGGTTTTCCACAGACATGATTCGCCGCAGGAGTCTGAGAACGAGAGCCATCAAGATGCTGGTTCTGGACGAAGCCGATGAGATGCTTAACAAAGGTAACACTGATCATGTGCTGAGAGTCACCTGACGGCAAACACACCTGCACAGCCAGAGTCAACACATCTGGTCTTTATGGTTGAAGTTAATGCGTTCGCAGTCGGAATAAAGCTGGTATTTTTGTCCTTCCTCTAGGTTTTAAGGAGCAGATCTATGACGTGTACCGTTACCTGCCTCCGGCCACTCAGGTGGTCCTCATCAGCGCCACGCTACCCCATGAGATCCTGGAGATGACCAACAAGTTCATGACAGACCCAATCCGCATCCTGGTCAAACGGTAGGACAGCATGCATGTTGAGGAAAACCTGTAGACAACTTGAGAATAATGTTCAGATGTCAGTCAATGCTGTCCTTAGAACATGTCTCCTCCGTCTATCAGTGATGAGTTGACTCTGGAGGGAATCAAGCAGTTCTTTGTTGCGGTGGAGAGAGAGGAGTGGAAGTTCGACACTCTGTGTGATTTGTATGATACGCTGACCATCACACAGGCCGTGATCTTCTGCAACACTAAGAGGAAGGTCAGACACAACCTCAGTCCAAGATGATGGTGGAGACATCAGTATTTCTATCCAGACACCTGAGTCTGCATTTCTGTTTTTAAGGTGGACTGGCTAACTGAGAAGATGAGGGAGGCAAACTTCACCGTGTCATCGATGCATGGAGATATGCCTCAGAAGGAGAGAGAGTCCATCATGAAGGAGTTCAGATCAGGGGCCAGGTAACACACCTGACACAGTCGATTTGGTGATAAAACATAGAGCAATAATCTTGTCCTGATGTTTATGGTTTGTTTGTTTCCAGCCGTGTGCTGATCTCCACGGACGTCTGGGCTCGAGGTCTGGACGTCCCTCAGGTTTCCCTCATCATTAATTATGACCTGCCCAACAACAGAGAGTTGTACATCCACAGGTACCATGTATTCCTCTGTATCAACTAGTCACTGTATGAGCATTTATTTAAAGTGATCTGACTGTGAAGACCAGTCTTAGGCTGGATGATCCACATCAAAACAGTGAAATGTAGGAGTGGAGTTTACTGATTTTCAATAAAAACAAACAATAAGGTGGAACATAAATCAATATTGTGTCATTTTCTACTGTCACACTGACTTGTGAATGCAGCATGGTGTGTTCAGGGTCCATGTATGTATTTTAAATTGGCTGATATTGTAAAACTCTGGGACCAGGTCAATGCTGAACCGCCTGAACATGTTGTCCTTACATCATGGCTCTGGTTGTAGACGTTGTTAAACCTGTGCTGTTTGATGGATACATTAATGATACTGTTAAAACTCTGCTGTTTCTGATGAAACAAATTTAAGTCGCAGTTATTCATATCTGCTGGTTTTCCACTCTTTGCTGCTGTAAATGTCGTCTTTAATATTTCCACATGGAGGCTTTGAAGTGTTTTTTTTTTTTTTTTTTTTACTTCTGTTCTCAGTTTGTAGTTCTACAAGGGAATAGATTTTAAAATGTCCCATGTTCATGATCTTATGGTTACAGTATTTTCTTTCATAGTAGTTTGATAGTTTTGTTTTAAGTTATTTTACTTAATTTACAATAAAAGTGGTTTCTGTTTGTTATGTAGAGGGAATCCACATACTAGCATGGGGTCCTCATACCATATTTTGAGAACCATAGTGCAGATGAGTTTCACATTTCTAGTCTTAGATTATCACAGACCTTCAGTTCTTTGTATCAGACAGTTGATTGTAAACTTAATGTGAGCTTTGACCTGCTTCAGGATTGGCCGATCCGGTCGTTATGGACGTAAAGGTGTGGCCATCAACTTTGTGAAGAACGATGACATCAGGATCCTTCGGGACATCGAGCAGTACTACTCGACCCAGATCGATGAGATGCCGATGAACGGTACAAACTCAGTCAATGGGAGGCAGTGTCTGTGGGAGTTTGTGTCTGAAACTTAAGTCTAACATGTTTGTTTTCTCTTTACAGTGGCTGATCTGATCTGATTGATCTGAAGTGGAGCTGCTTTTATTTCTTTTCGTTATTTTTTGTTTTTAATAGTTTTAGGACAAACCTTATTTTGTGTCGACTGTTGAGTGAAGACGACTGTAAAACCTGGATTTGTTTTTGTAAATAAAGTTTTTTGGGTTCACCGAAGAGGTTTTCCTACAATTTATCATGTCTGTTGTGTTTTACATGTTTGAGCGTTTTTGATTCAATCAAATGACCAGTTTAATCTGGATTTTAAAAAATAATTAAAATTTGTTTGAGAATCCCTGACCCATATAATCTTCACATTGCATTTTATTAGATATTTAATTGGACTAAAAGTAACACAACATACTTAGGAAGCAAGAAAACGTAAAATCCAAATAAACTATTAAAAGGTACAACTTAAAACATCTTAATGAATGTTCTCTGACCAGATGTGATAATCGAAGTGACTCATGTTTATATTGAATGTGTTTGATGCCCATTTACCCGGCTTTTCTATAACATGCTACAACTTTTGGACCTCTTCAGGTATTCAGAGACCTGTTTCCAAAAGTGACCATATACTAATATGTACAGTACAGGGAGTAATAATACAACCATTTATTTTAATAAACATTTAAATATGTGATTGAAGCAGCGTCTGGTATAACAGTGGTTAAAGCTGAACATTTCCTGCTCAACTTCACTGCTATAAAATAAATATATAAAGACCACTTTAAAAACCAACCTATTTTCACTGGTTCACTCATCTCCTGACCAATCAGATTTATCAAAGATCATTACATGTGAACACAATCTGTGAGAGCCATTTAATGTAGTTTATTTACAGCTGAACATCAGGAGCCCTACAGGAGGGATGGGTTTCAGACACCGCTGAGGGGCTTAAAGGGTAGAGATGGATATAAAAGCATTTTTAAAGGGTTTCAGAAGATAAATACAGGGAATGAAAAGGACAAACTTGGTGAATAAAGATTAGAGTATCAGCAGACACCTGAGGGAGGAGTGAGGTATAGAATGGATTGGGGTTCAAAGGGTACCTTTAAAGGGAAGAAAGCAGGGTATGGTGGGGTATTGGAGGGTTACAGTGGGGTAGAGGGGAGTGTGAGAGGGTTTATAGTGGGGTATGATGGTGTATTGGAAGTTACAATGGGAAATAGTGGTATATCCGATGGTTACAGCTGGGCACAGTGGGGTAATGTGGGTTACAGGAGGATTACAGTGGAGTAGGGTAGAGTATCAGAGGGTTATAGTGGGGTATGGTGGGGCTTTCAGAGGGTTACAGTTGGATAGGGTGGAGCATTGGAGGGTTACATTAGGGTATGGTGGGGTATCTGAATGTTACAGTGGGGTATGGTGAGGAATTGGAGGGTTATAGCGAGGTATGACGGGATATCAGAGGAATATTTTGGTGTATCAGAGGGTTGTGTTGGGTATGATGGGGTATCAGAGGATCATAGTGGGGTATGATGATGTATCAGAGTGTCATGGTGGGGTATGAGGGGGTTTCAGAGGGTTATAGTGGGGTATGATGATATATCACAGGGTCATGATGGGGTATCAGAGGGTTACGTTGGGGTATGGTGGGGTATCAGAAGGTTATAGTGGGGTATGATGGTGTATCAGAGGGTTACAGTGGGGTATCAGAGGGTTATTTTAGGATACGATGGTATACAGGGGTATCAGAGCTCTGGAAACCCTGATCAGCTGTTTATGACATCATCATGACGTCTGATTATCTGCTCGTACATTCACATCTGTGGACATCTGCACCAGGAGGTAAAGACAGCAGCGTCGTCAAGCAGCGAAGAGGAAACTGAGAAACAATTGTCTGAATCCAAGAACCAATGGGAACGAGGCAGCAGTCATGATCTGGCTGATTCACCTGGTCACACCTGGACTCCACATGTGACAGAAGATGCAAAGCAGGGAATGTTTTCATCCACAAAGTCTGTCTTTGAATCAGATGGTGATGGCTGACTGTTGATGTTGTGCATGTTCTATTGAAAATCTTCTGAGTTCTGCTCTTTCATCTGCTCTCTATGTTTGGCGATGTTCTGTTGGCATGCGTGATGTTCCCTCTTCCGCTCAGTGATTCTTGTGGTTCCGTGGCTCAGCTCATAGTCTAATTGCTGTACAGGACGTCGTACACACTAACACTGGTTCACTCCATATGTTCTCTGATCAGGAAGAAACATTAGACTTTTATTTACATGTCAGTGAGATCCAATCCTGCACACATTTTAATGACGTCTGAGTTTATTTAAAGGAGTGATATTTTGCTTTTCTTAAATGGAATTACGCATTGTAAAACATTTTCCTGTGGTCTACATAAACTGTAAATACTCTGCTTGGATCTGAATTCTGCATTAATTCAACTCCACAGGTCCATCTTCAAACCTATTTCTGAGTAATGACACCAGAAAGGTCATTTTGAGCACTGGCCCTTTAAATGCAAATGAGCCATTTTATACCCCACTCCCTCCAGGTTGTTGACTGTGCTGCTCTGTCCCATTCAATCAACAACTGAGCATTTTAGGTAATCAGCTTGAAGTCTGGACATATTTTCAGTATGGACTACAACCACTGCTGCTAACAAACAATTATGTCATATTCAGAGAAATGTTTGTCAGAAGTCTTGACCTTATAAGTGCAAATGTTGTGACGTAATTAGTAATAAAACATAACAAATTAAGAAGGAATTAAAATGGGTTGTAGAAATCCACTAAATTTTTGCCGGAATCAATATAAAGATAGCTTTGCAGCACCTGGAGAGTTCAAATTCAAACTTTATGAACTATTAGGGTCCAAATACACAAATAAATGAACCAAAGACTAATAAAAGTGGGTTTAGCAAAATATGACCCCTTTAACATCTAATCTGACAGAACCTGTTCTTAGAGTCTGGACTAGTTTAAAGATCGCATTGGTCCAAATTAAAGTTGTGTTCAGATTAAACCTGAAGCACTTCTCACCTTATGTTACTCATCAGAAAATAACATCTGGATCATTTTGGAAGATTTCACAACCTTTGTCAGCCTCGTCCAACCAGGGACCATATGACATGTCGTCCATTTATGGCTGACATCAACAGGAAACCCTTGTCCTGCTGTATTCACGTTGTGTGAACATGGAGAATTGCACAAACTGTTGTTGCAATACTGTTAGCGATATATAACTAAAGACACAATGGACAAGGAAAGTCCAGGTAATGTTGGACCAAATCTCCAGGGGAAACACCACATCTGATAACCATTAAATACTGTTAGAAGACACCAAATGCCAGCATTCATCCCCTTCTACTACTGTTACTGTTCAATAACAGGTGCAAATGAATTGTGTCTTCTTACCTGGTGAAGTGTCTGAACTCTGAACACACCCTAACGTACAGGAACATTAAGTTACTGAAAACCACAACAGCTGAGTTGGTAAATCAACATGAAGTAAAGTTTACCCTGAAAGGCTGAAACGTCCAGCTAAAGAGATGCGTGTTGATGCTAATTTAATCATTGAGGGTTTGTTGGTTGATGTGTTTCAATGCTAACATTACCAATTTTGTTTCGATGCTAACGTTAGTGGTTGTGTTTTGATTCTACATTAGCGGTCACGTTTTGATGCTGACATTAACATTCATGGTTCGACACTAATGTTAGCAGTCGGAGCAGGTGTGGATCTCACGGTTTGCGCTGCGTGTTTATGTGTGTGTCTGTGTTGTGGGTGTTGGTCTCTGTGTGTCTTCAGAGTCTGAAACATAAATACTTGTTTGTTTCTCCGTTTAGTGTGTGTTTACATCAAAGTCCATGTCTCCATCAGCAGGGGGCGCCATCCTCCTGCACAAACGTCTCTAGACAGGTGAGTGACACCTGGCAGGTGAAGCCCCGCCCCTCCCACTCCTTGGCCTGCAATTGGCTGCCGGCAGCTCAGACAGACGACTCGCGGGCCGTCTTTGACCTCAGAGCTCCGGCCCGGCTCAGGAAGGGAAAGGTGGTTCCGAGGCAGCCGGACGCCACGGTGAGACCCAGACTGACCCAGGCACAGCAGATGGACCAGCCGTAGCCGTGATCAACGTCAGATGGAAGACCGTAGATGAATGGAGGGTTCCTGGAGAGGTCGTAGGTCACACTAGCAGCGTACGTACAGAGGGAGATGGTGCAGAAGATCCCTGAGGAGAGACCAGAACCAGGACTGAGGAAATCACACCCACAAAGTCATCCAAGTGTGTTATTTAAAGTCATCCAGGTGTGTTATTTGATGTCATCCAGGTGTGTTATTTGATGTCATCCAGGTGTGTTATTTGATGTCATCCAGATATGTTATTTAACGTCATAATGGTGCGTTACCTGCCATGAGGAACAGCAGTCCGGACACATGCTGTGTCAGACTTTCCTCCCAGAAGAAACCGACTGACACTACAATGCTGCCACACAGGAGGACGGCCGCCGCCATCCCGAGGAAACCTGCTGTGATCCGACGCAGGTCTGTAAAACAGGTTGAATCCAGGTGAGTTGTTAATATGCAAATTCAGTCAACCATGACTGAAATGGTGAAAGGATCTGATCCTGAATCAGACCAGGATTCAATATCAGACAGCATAGATTATTAATTGGCCGCTTAAGGCCCAATAACAACAGGACCTGAGGTGATCCATCTGTGCCCTGTCCTGATGTGTGACCCCAGACCTCCTCCCTTACCTTACCCTCACCAGTCTGGATGGACCTCCTCACACCCACCAGATGTACCCTTCAGCAGTCTGCATGTACCCCCCACCCTAATGCCTCCCTACAGACTGGAATTACATCAGCAAATGGATGTTCGTCAGTACTGGTCTCATCTACAGCCTGTCCATCCATGGGAGTGGATCTCTCCTTCACTGTGGTTCTCCCAGAGGTTTCTCTTTTTCCCACTGGGATTTTTGGAGTTTTTCCTTGCCGAGAAGGAGGGTCTAGGGACGGGGAATGCCAGCAACATTAATCCTTTTGCTTCACTGATTGTTTACTAACTGATTACTTGACTGTTTGTTTTATTTCATTGTGGTTTTTTTTTGTTATCAATTCAACAATTTCTATAAAGCCCTGTGAAGTGACTTTGCTGTGATATTGGGCTCTATAAATAAACTGAATTGAATTGATTATTGGTTACAGATTGTACTGGATGATAAATGACTTTCTCATTTTTCTGCAGCATTTCTTGCTGCTTGTCACTCGTCACCATAGAAACATACCATGACACTTTTATGTAACATGGACCGTGGGGGGTTTGTAGGAGATGGTTTCTATGACAACACTTTCTGTGTTTCCTGCATCTAACTATCATTACATTTCAGTCTGTGTGGTATGTGTCTTTGTGTGCAATGTGTGTAAGGTGTGATGTGCAAGTGTACATATATGTGTGTAATGTGTGATGTGCGGGTGTACATATATGTGTGTAAGGTGTGATGTGCGGGTGTACATATATGTGTGTAAGGTGTGATGTGTGGGTGTACATATATGTGTGTAAGGTGTGATGTGTGGGTGTACATATATGTGTGTAATGTGTGATGTGCGGGTGTACATATATGTGTGTAAGGTGTGATGTGTGGGTGTACATATATGTGTAATGTGTGATGTGTGGGTGTACATATATGTGTGTAACGTATGATGTGTGGGTGTACATATATGTGTGATGTG
>JAPQRP010000001.1:34815743-34834535 GCA_037367295.1 Apogon hyalosoma
CAACAGCAGGAACAAAAGAGTTCCTAAGACGTCCAGTAGAACACCGGGGCATCACCATTCGTTTATGAACTAACTAATATTAGCAGCATGGTGCTAGCGGCTGCAGTCGAGCCTCAGGGCACCAATTAGCTCATAAGATGTGCGGCTAACATTAGCAGTGCAGGTTAGCTGCTGCAAATCGAGCCTCACGTTTCTATCTGTACATTCCCCCCTGGCTTCCCAGACGTACGAGTCACAATGACAACGCGTGTGTGTGCAGAGACCAGCGGTCTGAGGTTAGCAGCCGCTGGCATCAAGCTGCTAATGTTAGCTAGAGCTAAAGAGCAGCATGAAGTGAAAACAAATGTCCGAAACTTCAATGTCCGGCTAAAGTTTCCCTTTTCCGCTCCGCTCCAGTAGTGTATTTGATCACTATTTTTTCCCTTTGTTGAAAATAAATACACATGATTGAAAGGGGAGAATTAACAGTGGGTTTTACGACAGTAAATATGTACAACAAAACTGTAGGGGGAGCTCCGCTGAGAAAAATGCTAGAAAACCAGCGAAGAAGAACCAAAACCAGCGAAGAACCAAAACGGTAAAATCCTGCAAAGTTCCCCTTTAATGCAGCACAACTGCTGTGACATGGTAAGCCCACCCATTCAAGATGAGAGGAGTGTGTTTGTGAGTGTTTATGTGTACTTATTTACTTGTCAGTGAGATACTATCAAGCCAACCTCTAATTACCTAGCTAGTCATTAGTGCCCAGGTGCCAACTCTCTATTGGCAGGGGCTAACTCCATGCAGGCGGCCGAGGTGACATGTTAATGGTATAATTGTGCTGACCCGTGTACCCTGATGGTTGATAATTACCTTCGTGTATTTATAATGTGAAGGATTAAAATGAGAAGGGTTACTGGGGGGAAAAAAGGTAGCATGGGTCCAGAGACCCCACAGAGACCCTTTGGGAGGCGCACAAGCTGCAGTTTCATGGTTATGACTAAATCAAAGTAAAAAAGGGAAAGCCTGGTGTGTGGTTTAGGGGGAGGGAGGGAGAGAAGGAGGTGTGGGGGTGAGAGAAAAGTCAGGGGTGGTTATTTCTCAATAATCAGACAGCTAAGCCTTCTGGGAGAATATGCAAATGTTGATTTTACTTTACATTCAGTGTAAAGTGATTATAACTCAGTGTTAAAAATAACACATTTCGTCTATATATGTGTTAATCTGTGTATACCGATGTTCATAAAATTAAAAAGAAAATCTGTGTTTTTCTACCTCCAAATTTTGTATGCAAATTTCATTCATCTATCCTTCAAACATGCAAATTTTTCCATGAGTCTGTTGTTGAAGTCAGGCATGTCCCTGACTGATAGTATGGACAATGCATTTAGGCCAGGGTGAAGATAGTATGGGTAGATGGTGTTAAAAAAAAAAAAAAAAAGAAATTAGGCTGTGGGCTGAATGACAATGTTGTTACCACTCATGCTGGGATTTGAACCCCCAGTGTCCCACATCAGAATCAATGGTGTTACCCACTGAGCTACCCAGCTATAAACAGAGCTTTCCATAGTATTACATACTGAGCTATCTGCTGGTATATATGAATATACAGTGGATATACATCATTTTGTCTTTGGTCATTTTAAAAGTAGCTCAAAAGCTGAAAACGTGTGGACACCCCTGATGTAGATGACCTTGCGACACACTACAGTAAAGTATACAGCAGTAAAAACTAAAGTTTCAGTGAAAGAACAGCTTCTATAAACCAAAGTGGTTGTATTTAGTGTGACCTTCCTTTTACACTCAAAATGTCTTTAATCCTTTTGTTCAGACAATATGACATTTTTGGCATTCACTTTCTGATTTTTTTTTTTGTCCCAGTTTCATTCAACACAAGCTAGATGTTTCTAATGGTTTTTGCTGCTTCTTGTCATGGGGTCAGGGGTCACACTAAATACTAACTTCAACCTTTAGAACCCATTTAGTTTTGTTTTTTGTGTGTATTTTAAGGCTGTTCACATTCTTCTTGTATCTTCTTGTATCTGAAGAAAAGAGACTGAGAAATAAATATGTATGTTCATTTCAATTCTGCAAAAACAGATTTGAAACATATTAAAAAACAATTAAACATAAAGTATATAAAAAGCACAATTAAATGAGCAATTTATACAATATGTACTAGACACATGTCAACAGAAGTAAAATAAATATACATAAATAAGTGTGCAAAATGTCGTAAAAGGAGGAATTAAACAGTCTGATGGCCACAGGCAGGAATGATTTCTTGTGGGCTTCAGTGGTGCATTTGGGTGGCATCAGTCTGTCACTGAACGTGCTCCTGTGACTGACCATCACATCATGGAGTGGGTGTGGGGAATCGTCCAGTTTTGTCCTGATCTTGGACAACACTGGCCTCTCTGACACCACCGTCAGAGAATCCAGTGCTGTTGTTGCTTATATATAGGATGTGGGAGGCAAACACCAGGCTCTGGTAGCAAAGTTCACGATCTTCTATGTATCTGTCAACCACTCCAACCACATCTATTGAGGAATGTTTGAAAAGTGGCAGAATTATCCAAGACGAGTTTCTCTGGCTTTTCAATCTATAGCATAACATAATACAGGCAAAACTATTCGTCTTATGTCCATAAAAAAAACAATGAATTTGCGATGTTATTTCATGGATGAGGTGATTGTAAACATATGTGCTTGCGTCTGAATGTGTGAGTGTATATACAGATATTTTATTCACTATTGTGAGCATGGGCAATTGTATTAATATGTGTACAGTTATAAAGTACAGATGGGTATATTTATGTGGGGTGGGTTTAGGGCAAGTGTTTGGTAATGTTTTGTAATTCCTCAATTAAATAAAGGTCTAAAAAAAAAAAGAAAGAATAATATGAGAATACAATCAGTTGCTACATTAGCATTAACAATCCTAGAAAGGCTTTTGCTTTCCCCCCCCACACACACACACAGATTGGTTTTAACAGTTAACATTGCACAGGAGTTGGACATGTGTGGAAGGCATTGGCCTTTACTGAAACTTATGAAACCACATATATCAAACACTGTTCTAAACACTATGTCTATAGTTAGCCACTGATGTTGGCGACTCATTACCTCCCAGTCAGTATTCAGATTATTTATTTGCATTTGTTAAGTTCAGTCGTGTACAAACATCACTTCTTTAACTTATAGCTCTCCTGTCTGTACCAAGAACAGAAATAAGTCATCTGCTGAGTGGTTCAGTTTCCTCACGGAACAGACTAAAGCCCAAACCACGCTTTCACTTTATTCATCTCCACGTGTGCTAAGTACTGAACGTGAGAAGTGTTTGAGTAAATATTAAATGCTTGTAATTACTTACAGAGTAATGTGCAGTGAGGGGGGGTTCATTTTTCAGGTTTCATTTTTCACTGGTCAGACTACTCTGAAGTCGAGAAGACTCATCCTGGAGATCAGTGCCAATAATAAGGTATTCTTTCTGTAAGAACACACAAGAGCCCTCTTAAAGGGATTTGAAGGTTTTAACTACTATGCTCACAGATTCACACACTCAAAATTGGGAGTTATGCATACTAAGCCAGCCAACTTATGATAATCCCACATATCTGAGCCCCATATTACTAACCACTGCATCTCCTGAAGTTCAGAGTCCAGTGGAGTGGCATAGGCTGTGGGATTATAGGGCAAAGCTACCTGAACACCCTGCTCTTTCACTTAAGCACAGCCTATGTACCAAATTTATGTACTGCAGGAGGATGAACAAGGTGTACAGCAAACGCCCTGCAAGGTTTCATTCTGAACAGTCTCCATCCACTGATGAACAGTAGTGGCTTTTCCACTGGACATTTGTGCAAAACTTTACCAATATTTACTAAATGTTGAAAAAACAGAAGTGCATAATGTCGGTTTTTCCATTAAATCACAAATGCGATGATTTGTTTATTTATTATCACAAGATGATATGAGAAGTCATTCAATAAACATGGCGGTGAATGTAAATATCACATTGATTTAGATATATTCATTATTATTATTATATTACCCCTCTATCCCATACTAAATTTAAAAATGATTCGGTTTCCTGGTGTGTCCACACATACCGCGCCGTTTCTTTTATAACTTTTCTTCTACGCGTGTTGTAATGTCCATCGATATCGTTTTTTGTTTTTTTTTATACACGTGCACTACACCTGAAAAGCTACCTCTTGTCAGCGCAAAACTTTTTATCAAAAAATAAGAGTTTTGGTGAAATTGTCATTTTTCCATTAGGGAAATTTTTATGTGCAAGTTATATTTGCGCAATTTGAGGGTCAATGGAAAAGCGACTACTTACTGTATTTGAAATACCATACTGCATACTAGCAACACACTGATTCCAATGAAGCAGTGAGTGACAGAACTGGAAATGTGCAGTATGCTAAAGATTCCAGCATGTGTTTTCCAGTATGACCCTCAATCATATACCTGCCTGATATGCTGCATCCCACAATGCATTATGGTCCTTCTCTTCATCTTCTTTTGTTAAAGTTAGATAGCAATTACTGCATTACCATCACCTGCTCTGGTACAGTTCACTATTTACATACAGATAAACTAATGAGGACATTTAGGCAACAATGACTGTGCACTGTGGAAGAGATGAGAAAGGTCCAAGTACCAAGTATAACATTTTCAGGCAGATAATTATTTACAGCAAAAACAACCAAACACTTGCAATATCAAACTTGCAAATAAATGTATATGCTGTATCATTACTGACTCACTGTGAATTCAATGTACAGGGTCTCCCAAAAATTTTTACATCATTTCATCACCTAATAATTTGTTTAAAATGTGTTTGCTCTTTTGGCTTAAAAATGTATAATCATTTTTATTGTTCTGCTTTCAGGAATAGACATGCCGTTAACTGCAACAGAAAAGGCATTCTGTGTATTGAAGTATGCCCAAACTCAGTCAAACGTGAATTTGTTAGAAAATTTCATAAACAAGCACCAACAGGAAAGTGGATTTAGACGTGGCATAAGACGGTTCAAGAGGAAGGCTGTTTGTGTCAGAAAAAAGGACTCTACTACCGACTTGATGTGTGCCGTGTCACAAGCGGCGCACACACTGAACATTTGTAATAACTTTGGAACATTATAAAATTACCATCCCCCAGAATTGTTTGTTTGAAATTTGTAGAATAAAGAATTTTATGTCCAAAATCAATCCTATTAAATATAATTTTTCCTTACCATGTAGTCACTCCGACATGGACATCTCAAATGATGTCAATTTTTTTGGGACACCCTGTATAACTACAACCTAAACATCTATAAATGTCTACTTAGTTGGCATTAACACTCATATATAGCATATCACACAGTATACTGCTCTGGGAAATATGTAGAATGTTTTATATGTGCAGTGTGTAGCTTGCAGGACTGTAGTATACACTATGTGTTTCCTGACACCGCCTCTGTCGACTGCTGTGGAGGACCTCATGATTTTATACATGTATATAGGGGTGAATAGGGGAGAACAGTAATATGAGCCTTGAGGACTGACTTTCGGCTATCTGCAGATCTGTATGTATATATGTATATTTATATGGCACTTATCATGATGCACGGCTATCTAAGGGCACTTCAGAAATTCAGGTCAAGGCCTTGAAAATACCATACAGTAAAGAAACCCAACAAAACCACCAAGAGTAAGTCCAGGGTAACAGTGATGAGGAAAATCCTACTTTACAGAAGAAAAGACTCAGACAGAACAAGACTCTGGATTGACAGCCGTCTGCCTCACCTTGGGGTGAGAGGAAAGGTAGCGATAAAAGAAAGTATAAAGATAGAGCATTAAACAACACAGACACTAGATGACACAGTCAAAAAGTGGACTGTAGAACTCCAGAGATACCTGCAGAAAGGAAGAGTAGGAAAACGTGATATCATGAATTGCGAACAGAACACGCCACTTTTAATTGGCGTGTTATCTGTACGCAGTATAAGCTTTCCATGTGTATGTTCACGTCACATAAAATACCACGCAATTAGCAGTTATGGTTAGGGTTAGGTTTAGGGTAGGGCTGAGCGATATGGGGAAAAAAATCATATTATGATAATTTTTTTCATATCAGACGATATCGATATATATTATGATATAAGTCAAATCACTATTTTTTGTCAAGCTTACATTTTCCATTACTCATAAGTAAGTTGTGAAGACATCAGCGATAAAGACACAAATGCATATGTTGCGGTACCTATGGAGAAGCCCCCCCCTCCATTTTTACGTAGTATTCCCCCCACTTTATTCACCTCCACTCACCCCCGAACCTGGTTGCCCGAGTTCTCAGTCATAAGGCCCTTTTCCACCGCAGGAACTTTTGTAGGAACTTTGAGCATTACCCTGAACTGTGAAAAGCCCCGGTGCGTTTGCACCAAAATTACCCGGGTAAATAACTTTCCCTTGGCCCCCAATTTCCCCCAAAGAAGTTCCCGGTAGGGAGGTGGTACTTTTCAGATTACCAGGAATTCTTAGGGGTGGGGCTGTGTGCTGGAGAACACCAAACTCACAGCGTTTCTGCATTTCGTTCATCCTCCAGAATTTCGTTCATTCTTTATTTCATTTCCACATGCTTTGTATTTTGATAATTTGGAAAATGGACCAAAAGAGAAGCTATGACAAGTGGTCAGACGACGAGGTCCAGGCTCTTCTGAGCATTTTTTTGCGGAGGAGGAAATTCAGGCGGACTTTGAATCACTGAGCGAGTTTTGAGCAAAATTCAAGTAAGTTTATGCAGAATTATAAGAAACTAAAGGACCACAACGGTCACAGTGGATCCGACCACCGAACAAACCAATGGTATGAATATTACAGAAATTTTTACTGTTTAGTTGGTTCCATGCTGTAAACAATCACATCAGCTGTTTAGTCCGAAGTCCAGTTAAACTAATACTAACTGGTCAACAGTCTGACACTAAATGTGTTTGTGTTGTTGCCGTGAGCTGAACACTGGTTTATTCTTTATGTATCATGAGTTCCACCTGAAATGGACCGGATGGACTTGCCTCTTTTTCTGAACCTGGGCTCATTTGTGCCCTGGTCCATGGTCTCCTGCCCTTTACACCCGCCCAGGTCAGATATTTGACATGTCACATACTGGTAGGACTCTGTCATCATGTGTTGTGTTATTAATTTTTGCATTGTTATTACTTTTTGTGTAGGAAAGCAAAAACCATGGAGTTCCAGACTGGCTGTCCTGGACCAGCTGGTCCAGAAGCCCAAACCTTTCACAGATGCTTATTTCCCTTTTAATCTAAGGCACCTTGTTTTTTTTGTTTTTTTTGTACCTTTTGTTTGGTTTCAATCTTTCATTAAAAAAAACAAAAAAAACTTAATATTGTCTGTTCATTTATAAGGCATCAAAATATAAGTAGAATAGAAACGCTTTTATAAGTAATATGCAATCGAATTAAATGCAGGCATTTGAGTAAATCTGTCTGACTTAAGGGTTGAACATGGACTATATCTATAAAACAACAGAGATGAAAAAGAACCATCTGTTGGTTACATGTAATACAATATGGAATTAGAAAGGGACATTAAAGTACAGATCCACACATCCATCACACTTCAGTTAGAAGTGATTTAGTTTAAGGAATGAGAAGTTGAAAATACATGTTCTACCATTTTTAAATAGAAATTAAGGATATGTAATGGTGGTTAACTTAATTTAAAATGTATTCCAGATGGATTAAGTGATTAAACAACCACCAAAAGGTTAAACCCAAACCGTCCACTTAAAGTACTGTGTCATTTTATTGAGCTAGAGCTTAGTTTGTGAATGTACATGAACTGGACTGTAGTTTCTTTTACTGCTCCCTGTTACATCATCAACCTGATTTGAATAAATTACCCTGAACTTTGGGGTGTGGTGTAAACACAATTACAAGGAATTCTTTTACCCAAATAAGTTCCTGTTAAATAAGTTCTTGGTAATAAAGTTCCTGGGCTTTTGATGGAAAAGGGCCTATTCAATCAATGTCAAAAGTACATCTACCATCTGAGTTGTATCCATATCTATCAATATAGACTATAAATGGAAAACACCACACTTAATCTCACCACCATTACCATCTGTACTGACCACTCAAGAGGTATCCCTCAACCAGCCACCAACCTGCCCTCTCAGCAACTCTGGCACCTGAAGAAGCATAGAGAGGTACAGAACAGAGACACACAGTAGACCAGAGAGAACAAACAGACAGTAACACTTATGAGCTTAGGGTGCTAGACAATGCATCAGCCACAACATTATCTGAGCCTTTGATGTGGTAGATATCCAAACAATATGACTGTAAAAAAAAACAGCCATCTCATCAACCTATGATTTGGGCAATGTACCAAGTGCAAGACAGTTAGAGGGTTGTGATCAGTGTACAGAACCAGTGGTACACTGGGACCAACATACGCATCAAAGTGTTGTACTGCCCAAATAAGTACAAGGGTCTCCTTCTTGATCACAATTCAATTCAGTTCAGTTCAATTCAGTTCAGTTCAATTCAATTCAATTCAGTTTTATTTGTAGAGCCCTATATCACAACAAGGTTGCCTCACAGGCCTTTACAGAGTTAGCTGGATATGAAAACAACAGTCAAATAAACAGCAGATGAAGATGTCCCAGGCATCTCCTGTCCTTAGACCCTTCTTCTTGGCAAGGAAAAACTCCATAAACCCAGTGGGAAAAGAGAAACCTCGGGGACCACACAGAGTAGTTTAGCTGGAAGGAGTTGAATTTCTTTGAGTAAAAGCTCACAGGACAGTCTGCCCCACTACCATCTGTCTGGAGCAGTACCATTCCAGCCCCCATGTCGCTCACATCCACATGCAACTTAAAAGATAGATCCATGTGAAGAGCTGCAAGGACAGGAAATGAGCACAAAACACATTTAATATTATCAAAGGCCTTCTGGCACAAAGGAAAACTAAATTAAACATGTTTCTCCCTTCAGATTTGTCAGGGGGGCTTCCACTGTGGAAAAATCTCTACAAAAACTGCAGTAGTACCCAACCAATCCACAGAATTGCTGCAACTCGTTTTTTGTAGTGGGTGTTGGATAGTTCTCAACAGCACTCACTTTGGCCTGGACTGCACACACCTTCCCCTGCCCCACAACCATACTGAGATAGACAACCTTGGCTTTGGCAAACTTGCATTTGGCCATATTTACAGACAAACACGCATCCCTCAGATGCACAGGTTTTTGATATGGGCCAGGTATTCATCCCACATATCACTGTAGATGACAACGTCATCCAAGTACACGGCACAACCTTTAAATCCCAAAACAGCCATATTTGTTAGGCGCTGAGGCGCTGGAATGTCGCTGAAGCATTACATAACCCCAAACTCATCATGGAATACAAGAACAAACCAGATGGTGTTATCAAAGCAGAAATCTCCATGGCTCTCTTGGTCAGTGGTACCTTCCAAAAACCCTTCAGAAGGTCAAACTTGCTGACAAAGCAGGCCACACCAACTTGGTCGATGCAATCTTCAATCCGAGGCAAGGGGTAAGCGTCAGGTTTAGTATCGGTGTTTACTCTACGATAGTTGGTGCAGAATCTGGGACTTTTGTCAGACTTTTCCACATGTACACAGGGCGACGCCCAGCTCGAACATGAAGGTTCAGCAATGCCATTGTCGAGCATGTACTGGATTTCAGCATCCATTACCTTGCAGTTCTCTTCAGACACACGGTTGAAATGCTGGCAGATGGGCTGCACACCCCCTACCACAATGTCATGAGCCACCAGATGCGTTGTACTTAGTGTATCACCAAATAGCTCTGGGTAAATACATATGAGAGAAGACAGCTCAGCTCGTCTTTTCACAGACAAATGACCCAGGAACAACTCTAGCTCACACAATGTTTCAGAGTTCCTCAATCTGCTGCGCAACAAACCCTCATCCGGTGCTGCAACCCCATCGTCCTTCCCCCCAGAAAACTGAGGCCCAGCTGCTGCAACTGCTGACAACAGTTTACTTGCACAAGCATAATAAGGTTTCAACAAGTTCACATGGCAGATTTGGGTGGCTTTCTGACGGTTTGGGGTCGACAGAACATAATTCTGGTCAGACACCTGACACAGTACCATAAAAGGACCAGGAAATCTGGCCTGAAATGCCGAATTAACCAATGGCAGCGAGGCAAGAACCTGATCACCTGGGCTAAACACACACACAATTCTGCCTTCTGATCATACAGTCACTTCATATTTTTTTGAGTGGAGGACAACTTTTCCTTGGCCATCTCCCCAGCAGAGTACAACCGATGCTGGAAACCATTTACATATTCAAGCAAATTTGGAGGGGGCTCAGATGGCACAACAGAGTCATGCAACAGCGCAAGTGGTCAATGAACTGTGTGGCCAAAAACAAGCTCATTAGTGCTAAAACCTGTACTGTCCCATACACCTTCCCTGGCAGCTAACAGAAGCCATGGTAACCCTTCCTCCCAGTCCAACTCAGCACAATAGCTATGCAACAGAGACTTAAGGGTCTGATGGAACCTCTCAAGAACTCCCTGACTGTGTGTGGTAAGCAGAGGACCTGTTATGTTGTATCTTCAACAGTTTCAACGCCTGTGAAAAAAGGTTTGATGAAAAATTTAAACCCTGGTCGCATTGGATAACTTTTGGAATCCCAAAACTGATATTAATTGGGTTAGTGCTCTCACCACTGACTTTGTTGTGATCATACGCAAAGGGTATGCAGCCAGATAATGTGTACTTTGACACATTGCCATAAGCAAGTAGTTGCTACCTGACTTAGAACGAAGTAGGGGACCAACACAGTCGATTACCAGGTATTCAAACGGCTGCGCCATTGCTGGAATAGGACAAAGTGGAGTAGGACTGATTACCTGATTGGGCTTGTGACGATTGGCCGAGTGGAGGAGGAAACACACCAGGAGGCTGGAATGATCTTCACTGTGGTAAAATTTATTTACAGTGAGAGTTCAGGTAACATAGCCATTAGAGCTGTGTTAATGAAAAAAAACAACCAAAACAGGAAAAAGAAACAAAACTAACTGTTGGAATTCGGCTCAACATAAGATATGGGAACTCAGATATCAACAGAAACTAAAGCTCAACCCATGGCTTAGGCAACCAGCTTCTCGAGAACATCTACATCAGGCCTTATATACCCGTTGCCCCCACACACACGAACAAACCATCTATGAATATTAATTTTTCCCTTACAGTTACCATTCACTGGAAATTTACTCAAATCACTACTTAAACCTTATGTTTTTCTACTCCCTCACCAAGTCTCAAAACAGATCAGACATAGTTTAGGGCATTTAAAGGTTAATTTCTGTCAAACTCACAAAACTCCCCTCCAATTGCTGCCACACTTGGTATGCTCTGATACCTTCTGCTATAAAAGGTTTGGGAACCTCCTTCTTCCTGTTTGACTGACAGGCCTGGAACCTGGTGATGAGATGGAGGGAACATGGAGTGGAGCATCAAACATTTAGATGATGAGAATGAACAAAAGAAAAAATTAGGATACCTAAAATGTATACTGATCTGTCGGCCCAATATGTAAGTATTTCTAAGAATGCAAAAAGGATGACAAAATGATTACCAAGAACAAACAAATCTAGACCAGCTAGGCAAGCAGGCCAAAGCCTATGCTCCACCCAGTCACTCCAACAAAGCACCGGGCCCAGAGCCTGAGAACAAAGGACAGAGTTTCAAACCACTCACAGGGCATGGGCTGCCACCATGACAGGGCGTACCTGTCATTTCGAATATGTGACATGATTTAATAAAATGAGGCCAGAAGAAGTACTTCAATATATAGTTATATGTTTTGCAAACACCCAGGTGTCCCAACTAGTTGTGAGATGTTTTAAGAACCTCATCACGAAACTTTTCAGGAACCACAACCTGAAGTACGAGCTTTCCAATTAAATCCTCACCATGTGACAACCATTTCCTCACCAAAAGACCTTCCCGCAACAGATACCCACTAGCAGCACTTCTCTCTTCTGTGGAGAGAACAGCGTCAAACAGCTGGCTCAAGGAAGGATCAACTCTGTGCTCCGACACTAGATCGCAACAAGAGACAGATGAGTCAGAGACATTCATAATGTCCACCTCACTCACCTCTTCATCCTGCTCGGGCTCCCCCTGCCCATTGCTCATAGTCCATATCACAGCACAAGCTGTGAACACTTCAGGAAACTGCTGAGAACTCTGATCTAAGTTACCAGCCACGATTAGGTGAAGATGACACTATGGGAGGTGGTGGACCCTCAGCCTACACACGGGTGCCAGCCAGACTGTTTCCAAGGATGACCTCCACCCCCTCAATTGGCAGCAGAGGCTGGACCTCCATGGTGACTTTACCCTGCATTAGACCACAATTCATGATCAGAGACTGCAGTGGAACAGGTTAAACATTCATTCCCATACCTCTCATCAGGACAGTCTCCTATGTCAGAATTCTCTGAAAATGGTAACACAGAGCTCAATATGTGAGAATTAAACACAGCAGTGTCTGTTAAAGTTTTTACTGGCTCACTGGTGTCATCTCCAACCACTGACAGAGCAGCCATCTGACACAAATGCTGAGAAGTCAGGCTCTCTTTTCCTCTTAAGCTGTAAAGGAGGAAACACAGAGACATGCCCCACAGGCACAGCACAAACATCAGAATTAACCTGATCTCCACTGTTCCCCCATTGAGCATTAGCTTTGGGACTGTCAGCTTTTCAGTGACCTGTGCCCTTACAAAAGTTACACACTTCTGAATAGTCTGACTGCACCTGACCCTGTATAGGATGCTCAAACTTATCATAACATGGATGCTGTTTCTCCTCCCTTTTGGAGGCACGACACAATGCCACCCTTGGGAGCACATACCCATCAGCCAGTGCAGTGGCCTCAGCAACAGTCTTCACTTTATGCTCACTAATGTAAACTGCAGTGTGGCTGGAAACAGAATTTTGTAATTGTTCTAAGACAACTAAATCACATAAGGAGTCAAAAGGGCTGACCCCCACTGCTGTGCACCACCAACTGAAAAAAGTAACCAGATCCCTGGCAAACTCAACATGGCTTTGCTTGCCTGACACTTCCCAGGACCTGATTTCTGGCGATGAGCCTCAGGAACCGACTCATATGCTTTTAACACAGCTACTTTAACGCGTAAATAAATTTTGCTGAGTAAGCCTCCTGTGCCTTACCTGTTACCACACACTGAAGTAGAAGGGTACGATCAGAATCTGTCCAGCCCCTGCTATCAGCTACATGCTTAAACAAAGTGAAAAAAGTATCTGGGTCTCGGTCACTAAAGTGAGGAACTAATGGATTGCTGGCAACACAAAATGAGAGAGAGCTTCCACCAGTAAAGCCAGAGACATTGACCACACATGCAGTACGCAGACTCAACCTCTGCTCTTCCATCTCAAGTCTCCTAAGTTCAGCTTCTCTTGTCGGTTTCTCTACTTCCACCTTCTCCATCTCTGTCCGCAAGAGCAGCAACTCACTTCTTTGCTCAAAAGTTAGATATGCATTGTCATTACCAGACACACCACCAATGTCCACCACAGGACCTTCATCATGCCTTTTAGGACTGAACAACCCTTGGTCAGATAGGTTTACCCTGATAATATTTTTTAATATTTTCCTTAGAGATGGGAATCGATAAGAACTTAACGATTCTGATTCCATTATCAATTTTACTTATCGATCCAATTCCTTATCAGTTTGCTTATTAATTCTCATTGGGTGAGGGAATAAAAGAGTACAAATAGGTATTATTATTATTGTTATTATTATTATTATTAATAATAATAATGACAATAATAATAATATTAATAATATAATAATAATTGTATTAATCTAATATGGCAGCGGCTGCACAGGGTTTTGGGAGAAACTGCATAATCTTGTTTGCTGTGACATGCTGAATGTTTCGTTCTGCTGTGACATGTCAAATGACAATAAAGTTTCATTCATTCATTCATTCATTCATTCATTCATTTATTCCCAATAGACTATTCTCTTCCTTTCTTAGTGTTTCTCTCGACTGCACTGCTTTCAGTCTTTGTGTTACCAGGGTTAATCTAATCTGCCCTGGGCCTTCAAAATCAGTAATGCTGGGTGGTGCAACTTAAACTGTGTAAGAAATCAGATTTCAGTTTCACCTCACAGGGCTAGCTAACTGGTCTCCCAATGTCATCAGCATTTATCCTTCCTCTGATTGGATGGTAAGCGCAAAATCATATTTGATATAACTTTCGCAATATTCTTTTTTGATTCATGCTAATAATGGTAATTTGAATTGAACTGAATTGAATTATTGATACATTTGAGTTAGAATTTTTACACCAACAATGGCTGACGGAGGAGAGGAAAATGATTTGGTCCCCGGACATACGTAAAAACCCATTTTCAAGGTGGACTTTTCTAGAAAAGAGGTTTTGACTGTTTTTTTTTTTTTTTTTTGCATCAGTAATAATGATATTCACCCTCAATATGTGAAATGTCTCTCTCTCTATAATGCCACACCCTGTTTTTTTTGTGTGTGTTTTTGTATTGTATTGATGGTTTCTATAATGGTTACGTCATAGTGTCGGTATTAAGACATGGATTAATTTGAGTAAGTCCCCACTGAAGATCCGGGTACCTAATGCACTGCCTGCCACTGACAAAACCTATGGGTGATGGATGACAGACAGATGAGCCCAAAGTGGAGATGTTTGACCATAATGAACAGCACCACCTTTGGAGAAAACCAAACAGTACATCAGTACAAACACCTCCTACCAACCAACAAGGTATGTTCTCACTCATGCACATATTGAACCATTAGCAACAACATTATCAACTCAGTTTTTAATATGCAGAGGGCAGCGCTAAACACTTTGACCTTGGATGTGATTGGCTCTTCTTTGGTACATGTCAGAGTAAGGATTGACTAATTATCTTGTTTTGTGCTCAGGCTGTCTAATGGTGGGGGCGCTAGAAAACTGGAGGACTTTCACGGTTCTTATTTTAGACCGCAGAGTTAAAATAAACCTGAAAACACAATAAAGATGCATTTTCATGATATATGATGTAACATAATAAATGAGACCGGGATTAACAAGGTTAGGGTTAGGGTTGACTGATCTTAGATGTAACTTGTAATAAACATGTCAGAGTGTAAATGTGGAGAGAGGAGCAGTGATCAGAGAGCTGTGTGATGTACAATGGGCTGCTGGGTAGCAACGGACTGCAGATGGAGTTAAATCATCACATCAGGAATTTTAACGAGCTCCGACTGCTCATTAAGACGAACACAGATTATTGATTAGAAAGAGCTGCTGATGAACAAAAGGAATCTC
Organism: Apogon hyalosoma; assembly: GCA_037367295.1. NCBI lineage: Eukaryota > Metazoa > Chordata > Actinopteri > Kurtiformes > Apogonidae > Apogon > Apogon hyalosoma. The sequence goes on from JAPQRP010000001.1 coordinate 34,831,122, forward strand.
AGTCTATCTATCTATCTATCTATCTATCTATCTATCTATCTATCTATCTATCTATCTATCTATCTATCTATCTATCTATGAATGTATCTATGGAAACAGTGATGTAATATTAATGCAGCTGAATTATTAATGAGACTGAACAGGTGCTGTTAATGTTAATGGTGATAAAGGAGTGAATATTCTCTTTGAATGTCAGCTGGATCTAAACACAGGAGAGCAGAGATGTGAGCAGAAAACTAATGCAGATTTTACACTGGCTGAGCTTTAATCCAGAGATGATGGTGTTGTGGATGAGCTGCATCTATTTGACAACATCCTGTAATTAAATGACAAAATAAACTGAGCCCCTGAGACAGTGCCGCACATCACAGCAGGGTGTAAGATGCTGGCTGGGAAGGCATACATGGAATGGGGAATGATATAACTAAGCAGAGGACAAAGTGTTCAGGAACATCTGTACTGAGTATGGACTGGAGGTCCCAGGGTCAAGATGGGAGACACCCCCAGAAAGTGACTGAGAACAAATGAGCCAAGATCCTGTGGGACTTCCAGATCCAGACCAACAAGATGGTGATGGCCAATCAGCCTGACATAGTGGTGGTCGATAAACATCAGAAGACAGTGGTAGTGATAGATGTAGCAATCCCAAGCGATAGCAACATCAGGAAGAAAGAACACAAGAAACTCGAGAAATACCAAGAGCTAAAGGAGGAGTTACAGAAAATGTGGGGTCTGAAGGAAACAATGATGCCAAGAGTGATGGGGGTACTGGGGGCAGTGACCCCAGGCTGGGTGGATGGAACCAGCAGATACCAGGAAGAACATCTGAGATCTCTGTCCAAAAGAGTGCAGTCCTAGGAACTGCAAAGATCCTGAAGAACCCTCAGGCTCCCAGGCCTCTCACAGATGACCCAAAACTGAAGGAGACACCACACCACCCAGGTGGGGGAGAACACAGTTTATGTTTTGCTTTATATAAAATCAAGTAGAGCACTGATGACAGTTATACCGGTTCAGTCTTAAACCAAACAATGAGTCTATTTTCAGAAAACGTTTTTATGCAGAGACTCGATTTGTCATGAAGTAGAAAATGCAGTTCAACTTATATTTCATAAACACCACACATTAGACTCTTTACTAAAGAACTCTGTATTATTTTAACAAGACAAAATATAAGTCTCATTAATTAAATGTACAGCACATTTTACTGGTGACAGGAAGTAGTGTTTGCACACATGCGCAGTGGGGGGTTTGTTGGAGGCAGAGGCAGACTGCAGTAATGGAGGCGTTTTATCGCTCAGAGCAGCATCGACCTGGACTCCAGATGAATAATTGATCACATCCAGAAGAGGAGGAGGAGGAGGAGGAGGAAGAGGAGGAGGAGGAGGGAGCGATGATGATGAAAATTTAAAGACCCTGCATTTGAGCACTTTGGAATATTTGCTAACGCTGAATAAAATCCAGTGGATGAATTAAAACACAGGACACACTGGCCTCAGATCAGCTGACTGTTATGTTTATATCCATTTATGTGAATGAGCCAACCTCTGACCCTTGACCTCCCACTTGTCCAGGTTCAGGTGTAGGTTCAGGTGAGCAGAGCGCCCGGTGAATGTTCAGAAAAAGAGTTTTTAATGGATGTGAACAGAGCAGCTGAGTCAGCGGAACCACTGACTCTGAGTCAGCTTTAACTCTGTATGTTTAAGTTAATGCAGCCATGGACACGTAACAAAAACATGGTCAAACAGCTACAAAACCACATATGGATCTGGAGCTACACACCTCAACATAGAAAAAACAACATATGTCTGTACAATAACAGGATGATGTCACACAAATACAGACCAGAGACTTCATCTTTACTTCAGTAAAACCTTGAGGCACGTGAAGAGAAAAAAACATAAGGAAGATTAATAACAGTATGTGAAGTGAGAAAAATAAGTAAAATAAGACAAAGATACTAAATACGAAATGAAAAGAAACTTGATGATGTGACCTGAACCTTGAGCATTCAAACTCACTGAAAAATGTTATTTGATTAAAATTAACTGTTTCTGATTCTGGAACAGTTTGACCTGAAGTAGTGTCATTTTCTTCAATGATGACAACAATGTGGATGAAGAGAAACCACTTGAACCAGAACAGGACATGAAAAATAAAACCAGAGAAGGAAAGTTGCACCAGAAACAGAATCAGAACTAGAACCAGAACCAGAAACCAAACCAGAACAAGAACAGAATCAGAAACAGACTAAGACTGGTTTCACTGTAACAACAGCCAATGATAATGAAAGCACAACAGTATTAATCACATGTCTCCCTGTGAGCCAATGGTATCAGTTCCCTGATGTCGCAGAATGTTCTACTGATCCTCTCAACAGCTGGTCTGTGGTCCAGTGAGTTTCTTCTCAGTGGAGATCAGTGACATGGTTGATGACTTTGGCTATTTTTCTCTTTGGTTTTGTCAATATGTAGAACATCAGAGACATAAAAGGCATGTGCTTTTGGTCCATGGTCACTTAGAGTCCTTTATGGACATCAACACCTTCAGAAGTAATTACCCAGAGTTCACCTGGGCATCAGGAGAGAATGGTTCAGTACTGTTTAGTAGGTATGACAAGTCACTATAAAATACTACATGAGGATTAAACAAGGTTTGGAAAAGTACTTGAATCCAGAGAAAAGAATGACATTGCATCAAGTCATCACTAATTTATTTTATTTTTACTAAATATTTTACAATATTTTACAAAATGTGAAATTATTCACTGATTATTTTACAGCTTAAACCTAAAAACCTATGAAACATTTAGTTTAATGACTGGTTGTTTCCTATATAGTAACTAATGTCTTCTGTAAATGTGGTTGCAGGTCACATGACCTTTACAGCCCTGACCAGCTAGACTTCAGGTCAGATGACAAGGTCCAGGTCTGGGGGTCCAATGTCTGAGAGTAGGTCTGAGTGTCCAAGGTCTGTGTCCAGATCTGAGGTGGACCCAGGAACTCACAACTTGGTTATGAGTCTTGGATTCATCTGTACTGTTCAGGTCTGTAAGTTCAGTTCTGGGGGTCCAGGTCTGAGTACCCAGGTCTGGGGGTTAAGGTCTGAGGGTCCAGGTCTGTGGGTCTAGGTCTGTGGGGTCCTGGTCTGAGGTGGACCCAGGAACTCACAACTTGGTCGTGAGTTTTGGATTCATCTGTACTGTTTCCTTTTATCTGTTTTTCTTTTGCTTTGTCTTGTTTTGTTTTGTCTTTGTCTGTTAGGGCCTCTTTCCAGGTCATAATTGTAAATGAGAAGCTGTTCTCAATTGATTTTACCTATTAAAATAAAGTACTAATAAAACAAACAAACAAACAAACAAACAAACAAACAAACAAACAAACAAACAAACAAACAAACAAACAAACAAACAAA
>JAPQRP010000001.1:34869575-34889923 GCA_037367295.1 Apogon hyalosoma
GGTAGTTGTCATATTTCTACTCTGGTTTTGTCGTTGGTAGTTGTATTTCTACTCTGGTTTTGGTCATTGGTAGTTGTCATATTTCTACTCTGGTTTTGTCGTTGGTAGTTGTTTTTCTGCTCTGGTTTTAGTCATTGGTAGTTGTCATATTTCTACTCTGGTTTTGTCGTTGGTAGTTGTATTTCTACTCTGGTTTTGGTCATTGGTAGTTGTTGTATTTCTACACTGGATTTAGTTGTTGGTAGTTGTATTCCACCGCTGATTTTGGTCATTAGTAGTTGTCTTATTTCTGCTCTGCTTGTGGTTGTTGGTTGTTGTATTTCTTCTCTGGTCATTTTTGCTGGTGAATGTTGTGAAAGCCTCAGTGTGTTGGCATACCGCAGGGGTTTATGTCGTAAACTGATTAGTAGCTGAATCAGTGACTGTTTCGAACTGGACACTTTAAAGGAGTTCAACGCTCATTTTCAGCACGGTACTTTTCCATCAAAATGAATACGCCGCAGCCTCTTCTTGACACTTGTTTTATGATATACATGTTCCAGTAAAACCTGTTAAGCCACATAGTCACATGACCACATACATGGTAGGTTATCTAGACTCACATGGTCCCTCATTCACCATTACTATATGCACTCCATGTGCATACATGTGCTGCTGAAAGTAGTTCTGACATGTTTCCTCCTGTTTGACTTAAAACACAGCTGCTGTGTATCTTCTCTGGAGCTTTTATTAAACCTTTGGTGAACTGTTTAATGTCTGTTAGTCAGAAGGAAACTACAACAGACAACTACTTTATTTATGTTCAGGAGGATCCAATAAGAGGTGACACACAAACCGGTATTCAGGAAAATCTCAGAGATCGACAATACACCTTATTTCATCAACCTAGTGCAGTGAAACTAACATGTTAAATCACACTGAGTCCACACCAAGATTACAACTACAACCATGAAGATTAGTGTCTATCACCAGTATTGAAATTATCTTGACCCAGTGGATGTTGGTCAGTCACACTGATGGATCACTTTCAAAGTGATTTAATTTGTCTGATTTTTCTCTGATCACCTGTTCTGTTCTGCATAGTAACAGGATTTGCTGTTATTTTATCAACAGTTAAGTGAACAAAAATGGAGAATATGTGAAAGATCAGATTCAGACCTTAGACCGACATTATCATTTATTGTATTTATTAAAGATCTAATGCCTAGATTATTTACTTTATAGATCTAGGATGTGAAGCACTGTGGTTGAATGTTTGTAGCTTAAATGCATGCTGGGAATTGTAGTCTAACATGGGTCACACTTGATGATGTAAACCATGATGTCACATTCACCTGTGTCTCTACACCAGTCGGAGCTGAGGGCCAAGGTCTTCCTATTGGACCGTGCAGGTTTGTACAGACCTGGAACATGTCGTCCTCCAAGAACTCGCTGGTAGAATAACCAACCCAATGATGAGCAAAAGGAACAGTTCACACACACAACGCCCCCTATCTGTGAAAGAAACCACTTTTCTACTGAAGCAGGTCCTGGATTCATTCAGGCATGGTGCTTAATATGGAACCGACTGTTCTCAACAACCAGGCTTCAGATGGGGTAAAACCAAGCAGTGATAAGTCAGAGGCTGGAGGCAGGAATACTGACAGCAAAAGACCAATTAAAACTGGATTACCTGTATATTTAAAAAGCACACCTGGAGTACCATCTGTTCTGTGTAATTTAGCTGAACAAGAAGAAAATAACAGCTTCAGTTTAGGCATGATGTCAAAGCAGTAGATATCTGCAGAAAAGCCACGTTTCAGAAGAATCTGTCAACCAGCACTCCTCTTACCACGCAGACAATGTTATCTGAAATCTCCTGGAAATGAACTGTTTTCAGTGGTTAAACACGAGCTATAATTATATGACTTATAATAATGCCTGCCTACATCAGGACGTTTGATAATGCTTCAACTGAAGCAATGCTTTATTTGTTAAATTGACAGTTTATTTCAATTGCTCAGATAAAACTAATCCTGTTACATTAGTTATAGCTTTTAACATCTTTGAGAGGTGTTTATTTTGGTTCCAGCTGTTGTTCGTGTTGATTTATTTTCATTACTGTGGATCACTAAGGTTTAAGGTCCAATCTGTCCTCATTCAAAGAATAAATATTACAACTCTAAATCACAATTTTCTAAATATTACTGTTATTGGATCAGTATGAAATTTAGAGAACATCCATCATGGTCTTTTCAGAAGCTCTTGCCAAAATAAGGCAGTTGTCAGCGTGGTAAAACTGGCTCTGACCACCCTGGTTAGCTGATCGCCACTTATTAAATCCTAACGACTATCTTATTGAGTCAACCACATTTAAATGCATACATTGACACCTGAAATCAGGCTAGTACTGCCCTTGGGCTAGAACTCCTGGGCTAGCACCACCCCCGGGCTAGCATCGGAGCTGCTTCAGTAGAAAACAGGAAATGATGAACATTTGATCTGAAACAAATCATCTGTAAATGAAGCTTCACTAACACACTAAGACACAGTTTAACAGCAGATCAATAAAGCCATCATGGTTCCAAATCTGATCATAGATGTATCTTTAACCCTCATCAGTCTGAAAATCTGACAGCTTTTTGATTTGTGCTGAGTTGTGTCTGCAGGCTGAGTATAGATGTCCCCTGGATAAATATAGAAGTACATATAATAGATGTGCAGCCGTTTAAGTGGAATAAGGTAAATCTACATTTTGTTAGTCTTGATGTTATTTTCTGCATCACTAAAGACAATGTTTGAAGTCTAAAAATTAGTACCTCCTGATGCTGACCAATTTGCTTGGATGCAAGTCAACACATATCAGATGCTCTGAATATCTGACTCAGCTGTCAGTCACACTTGTCAATCAAGGATCCAAGTGAAGAAAATTATACCAGACTCAGATGATTCATAGATAGTGGTCATGAAAATGTGTCTTTATGGCCTCGAAAAGTCATGGATATTTGTAAAGATGAACCCTGGAGACAAGTCAAACCAAATGTGACGACTTTTCAAGCAACTGATTGGTATTATCAATAAAAGTGGTGAACTGTTCCTTTAAACAGGTCTGTTGAGATTTAATCATAGAACTGACATTGACTGTGGAACTTCTGAAATTAATCTGATTGCAGTCCTGACCATGTCTTTTATTTTTTCTTTTTCTCTCCAAATGCTCCTTTTTTCCTGTTGTTCCTCATCTCTTGTCCTGTTTCTTCTCTGTCCTGTCATTCTTCTGTTCTGTCTCTTTTCTTGTGTCATGTACCACCTTCTTTGGTGTGCAGTGAGTCAGCGTGCCGGTTCTACAGCCATCAGATGAAGGGGAAGCACCTCGCCATCAAAAAGATGAATGAGATCCAAAAGAACATTGACGGCTGGGAGGGGAAGGATATTGGACAGTGCTGTAACGAGTTCATAATGGAGGGAACACTCACTCGTGTTGGTGCTAAACATGAACGACACATCTTCCTCTTTGATGGGCTGATGATCTGCTGTAAGTCCAACCATGGCCCGCCACGACTCCCTGGCGCCAGCTCCACCGCTGAGTATCGCCTGAAGGAGAAGTTCTTTATGCGCAAAGTCCAGATCAACGACAAGGATGACAAGGAAGGTGAATACCGCCACGCCTTTGAGATCATCCTGAAGGATGGGAACAGCGTGGTGTTTGCCGCCAAGTCTGCAGAGGAGAAGAATGGCTGGATGGCAGCACTGATCTCATTGCAGTATCGCAGCACGCTGGAGCGCATGCTGGACTCGGCTCTGCTACAGGAGGAGAAGGAAGAGCAGATGAGACTGCCAGGCCCGGAGTTGTACCGCTTTGCCGAACCAGACTCTGAAGAGAACGTGGTGTTTGAGGAGAATGTCCAGTCCAAGTCCGGGATCCCCATCATTAAAGCTGGGACAGTTCTGAAGTTGATTGAGAGACTCACCTTCCACATGTATGCAGGTGGGTTTTCAGCCTTTAACAGGTGTGTTGCTTTTCATTGGTTTTTGGTTTAGTTTTTCTTTTAGATGCATTAACTAATTTCAGTTGAGTTTCTAAGTTCTAGAATTTTTCACATTATGAGGAGCACCTTAATTCATAAGAAGTGGAACAAGAGAATATACAACATCAAATATGAAGGACGAAGCCATTGTTTATTGAAGGTTCCATCATTTATTCTTGTATGTGAGCAGCCGTTAATGCTGAAGCAATTGTTTGTCCTGGTAGGGTCTGACTGAAAGAGTGAAGGAATATAGAAAACTGATGACGGGACTAACAGGTCCATCAACAATCACCAATAGGAGAGTCTTAAAAGGAAAGTTTGAATTATCTTCAGTGTTGTTGTATCAGGTTAGTGTTGGAATACAGAAGAGTGTAAGAGAAGTGACAGGAACCAAAGTACTGGACTGCTGCAGACCAGATCAGCTGCAAAACACACTATTTAAAAAACAAAATCACTATTATGTGGTATGTGCATGTGGTATATGAAGGATGTTTTGCCATCCTACAGCCACTTCTGATTCCGACCAGATGATCTGCAGTAACACACAAAGTACAAAATACATTAATGTTCTACAGATGATGCGATAAACAACCTGCTATCTGTACAGGTAAAGCACTGAAACTATTTTAAATACAACAAACACTTAAACTGACTATGAGTTTGTGAGACGGTGCTACTTTAATGGGACATTTTTGCATCTGTTCTCATGAAGACCTGTGCAAAGCTTCGCTGTGTTTGTCCCATGAAACACTATGGATATGTGTGTCAGACATCCAAACCATCACCTCTAACCTGAGGTGACAGCTGTATTCTCAAGAATGTCCTACTAAAGGATTGAGTTGTGTGGTCATGCAATCATGTCTCTGTTTTCTCTCTCAGATCCAAACTTTGTCCGTACATTTCTGACCACGTACAGATCATTCTGTAAACCTCAGGAGCTGCTGGACCTGCTGATGGAACGGTGAGTGGTGTTTCATCTACAGACAGTAATAATATAATTAGGAATAACTGACTTTATAAAGAAAAACAACTTCCCTGTACAACAGCTCAGTTTTGATTGTGTTTCAATGTATTAAATCCACAAATAACACTATAAACATGCCACATCAGTAGACATTTTTAAAAAACAGATTAAAATCAAGTATATTTTTTGACAGCGTTGTGTATGTGTGGTTGTGTGCACATATGATTGTTTACTTGCACTCTTTTTTATGATTGTTTTTTACTGTAGCTATATTATACATCTGTTTTGAAGCTCATTGAGTCTGCCTTGTGCATGAAATGTGCTTTATAAATAAAGTTGAATTGAATGTTAAAGATTAGAGGAATATAAAACCGTGTAAAAATCAAAAATCACTGTTACATCTTTTTTCTACACTACATAATGTTGCATATTGAAGACAGTTGAAAGCCCTGCCTTATGTTTTGGTTTTCATTATCTGAGAAGTTCAACAGAAGCATAATTGTTAATGTATGAATTTCTTGTTTTATTACTGACATTATTTGTAGTGATCAACATGTCAGACAGTGTACTACATCCAGGTGTGTTTCTACAGGTAATGTTCGTAGTGTCAGGACATGTTTAGGTTTGATCTTTGAAACCTTTGGCTGATCTCAGGTCTGTTGTTCCGATTCTGTTCTGGTTCAGGTTTGAGATCCCGGAGCCTCGGCTGTCAGAGGTGGATCAGATGGAGGGTGGAGAGCAGCTGCTGAGCGCTGAACTTAAACGCTTTCGCAAGGAGTTTGTTCAGCCAGTTCAGCTCAGGTAATGCTCCCCCCTGCTGGACAAACACTCAAAGTGCAGCCCTGTTTTCATATTCGTTAATGTCTTAATCTTTAACACGATCACTTCTCAGTATCTGTCTTCACTGTGTTTAGTTTTCTGTCCCACTGATTAAGATTGAAGTCTCAGTCTGTTCAGTCTGTTGCCATCTAGTCTAAAGGATTCATATTTATGTTTCTTTGTACAAATCAGTACAAATCTGCAAGAGATCAATATTATTTATTAAAACTGAAAACCAGGTTGAAATCTTGTCAAATATGTTTCAACACTTCATCAAATCTCTACAAACATTATTTTGGATTTTATAGAAGGTGAATGTTTCCTCTGAAACATGAACAGATTTATGTTTGTACTTGTCGTGCACCATCTTCATACCAGTTTTCAGTTCAGGATTTGTGTGTTTCACACATTGAAAACAGCAGTGCAAGTCTAAATCTGGGTTTCGGTCTCTCAGAACATTTTTATTTTGTTTTGTTTTCAAATATGCCTTAGCAAACTTAATTAACTGAAATTTATCACACAGGCAGCTTCGGGTAACACACATTTTTGTCTTTCTCCATCTTTTTAGGGCTGAACTTCTAAGAATTTGTGTATTTGTGATTGGAAGTTATTCAAATGCTAAGAAATGTCTGGCAATGTTGCTAACATCAGTGTGTTTACCCTTAAACCAAGTTTGACATACATGTACCAAACTTGCATAAAACAGACTCTTATAAATTAATTCCATAAATCTGATGGGAATGTTGTCATTTTGAAAACTCTGCCTCATACTGTAAGAAACAACTCTAACCTTATGGAGGTTTGTCACAGCACCACCTACTAGTAACAGGAAGTCATACTTATGGAACAACCATTAAGCTACATAAAGTCCCCAAAAATAAAGATGTCCTCATTCTCATTCAACCTCATGAAGGGACAAACATCATCTGACTGAGTGGAGGTTTTCGTGACGTTTTCTACAGGCACGCTACAGACATGACATATAATTGGTTCTGTAGCGCCACATAGAGGACACAGTAAGTGTCAGTGAAGGCCTGGATCTAGACCAGGACTAAGGTCATCTGCATGTATGTATTAAAAACCCCACGGACTTTGGACAGGTCCAGCTTTATTTCCATCTTATTATATAGTTTTGATCTTGATGAGCCTCGTTCAGCGGGTAGGCCAGCAATAAATCTGTCTGTAAAACTACAGAACATTTGGAGAGGAATATTTTACACAACAGACATCTCTCTCATATCTTCTTTACATCCTTCTCTAAAATAGCCCACATATAAAGCGTACAATTTTTTTTCAAGTATTCTTCAGTATTTGGCAACTTTTTTGACATTTTTGTGATTTCTCCGAGTATAATCCTAAACTTGCTTTGTAACAGTTTCTATCAGCGTAATAAAAAAAACATCCAGGACTACAACCATATTTTTTAGTTAATCTCTAAATTGTTCATATTTGATGGTCGTTACTGACCTTATTTTGAATGCATTAACTCACTGGTCATTTCTTTTTCATGTCAGACCTGTTCATTTTCTTATCATAGAACTTACCGTATAGACACTGAATCACATCTACTGCACAAGGAACTTCCAAACAACTGATGAGAGATGCAAGAATTCGCAATTTACAACTATGTTTGTTTAGTTGAACGACATCTGCAGTATCTGATTGTGTTGTAGTTTATGGATTTGTTGGGATTTTCCTCTGTACTGTGATAAGGTCTTCGCTGTGTTAAGTGTCTAGACATCATATTTATTGTGATTTTCAGAGTGTTGAACGTTTGTCGCCACTGGGTTGAACATCACTTCTATGACTTTGAGAGAGATGCTCACCTGCTGAGACGACTGGAGGAATTCATCGCTTCAGTCAGAGGTAAAACACTGTTTACATCCATTTCATTTGCCATGTAAAGGGTATTTTACAGAGATGTATACATGTAAGGTTAGAGTCTTGTGGTCAGAGTTAAAGATTGTCAATCTAGTAAAGGTAAGTCTGTTTGCAGTCATTCATAGAATCTGTGAGAAGTAAAACGGTTCAGTATAAAAGCAGGAGTTTGAAGAACAGTTATTGTCAAAGGCTCAATCCAAATTCATCCCTTGGCCCTCCCCCTTGGCCCTTGCACTTGGCAGTACCCCTTGAAATGGAGTTGCAAGGGTTAGGGGTTGAAACATTCCCCTATGAAATGAGACCTGTTGCGTCATCAGCAGTCATAGATGCCGCTATAAACAGATGCGACAACTTTGTTTCCAAAAGTATTCACCATGCTGTCAGCAGCTGTAACTGTCTCGGTTGCATGGGATATGGGTATCTTTTTGCGGCTATCAACCACAAACCACAGAAATGTGATCTATAACATATTGAAATGGCATTAAACAGTCGATCAAATTATTAATATCTTTACAAAGAAAATGCGTACATTTGTGTGTTTCTATCTTTATGCTGCTGCCCTTTTTTGCTGTGTTTACCTCCATCTTGCCAATGATTTGATCAGAATTATGGGAAATTTCTCATACCCCTCCATTTGTAGTGTGGTCCTGGAAAATGTCCGTTTCGAGGGCCAAACAGCCCTTTCCCTCTGACTCATCGAGAATCAGAACACCCCTACATGTGAACACACAAAATGGAGGGGTAAGGAGTAAACTGGGATTGGGCCATGGTGTCAACCTTCAAAGACTGAGTTCAGATCACATAGAGGTGATACTGACTCCAGATGTGTGGGAGCATCCGCCTCAGTGGGAGCATCCGCCTCAGTAGAGGTGAACACCATGAACACTAGCTGGACTCATCAATCCTGTGTTGGTGCTGATTGGATGTGGAAAAGTTGATGCTCAGAGACAGAAACATTCAGATTTTCTGTCTTCATTTTAATCTCATCATCTACGTTTTGTTTTGTAATGAGAATGTGATGGGTCGCCACTGCCCACATTAATAGTAGGAAACACCAGATATTGAAATATATTGGAATAATATTGGAAGCAGGTTCAAATCGAGCATTTCTTAAAGGGTTAAAAAGACTTTGTCATCAGATTTAATACTATGAAATAACACAAATGTGGAAAACTGTAGGAAATCTGTTTAACATCCAGTAACTAGTCTGCACCTGTTTCAGGTAAAGCGATGAGGAAGTGGGTGGAGTCTATCACTAAGATCATCCAGAGGAAGAAGCAGGTGCAGGTGAGTGTTCCCAGTCACAGCATCACCTTCCAGAACTCTCCTCCACCCATCGAGTGGCACATCTGTAAACCTGGAAACAGCGAACAGTTTGACCTCATGACGCTCCACCCCATCGAGATCGCACGACAGCTCACCTTGTTGGAGTCTGACTTCTACAGGTAATACTGGTCAGGGGTCGGAGGTCACACATGTTCTGATTGAAGGACAGACTCTGATCTGTGTTGATTTGCTCTACTGGGAGTTGGTTTAAAGATAGTCTGTAATGGTTTTTAACACTGACCTTACACTGGAAAAAATAAAAATTTTACCAAGTGTATTTTTCTCATCAAAATATCACACTTAAAATAAGACATAATCACCTAAAGAGAAACTTTTCAGTGAAATATAAAGAACTTATTTTTAGACAATAGATCTTGAAAATCTTATTTCAAGAATGGAATGAGTGAAAATTATCTTGGTAAGATTTTTTTAAATAATGGCCAATTAAAAATAATGAAATATAAGCAAATAATATGAAAGGAGATCTATTGTCTAAAAATAAGTTCTTTATATCTCACTGAAAAGTTACTCTTTAGGTGATTATGTCTTATTTTAAGTGTGATGAGATATTTTGATGAGAAATGAGAAAAATATACTTGGTAAGCTTTTGATTTTTGCAGTGTATCACTCTTCCCGATGAGATCAAAGACCAAATGACAGTGTCCTGACCTGCTGACCTTTGACCCTGGATTTCTGCAGGGCAGTACAGCCATCTGAACTGGTGGGCAGCGTTTGGACCAAAGAGGACAAAGAGATCCATTCCCCGAACCTGCTGAGGATGATTCGCCACACCACCAACCTGACGCTGTGGTTTGAGAAGTAAGGCTTCATCAGTCCTTCACAGATTGGTAAACGTTGGTTTTCTGAACCATGATGGTAAATGAATCAGGTGGCTGTAAACAGATTGAGTAATGTTCTCCTGAGACCCAGGAATGTAAAAGTTTTGGCTTTTTTACATTAAATAAATGCCTTGATTGGAAATGTCATAATGCAACAGTTTTTTTTCAGATAGATCTTTTTAGGGTTTTTTTTATTTTTTATGGAATATGCTTTGCAGTGAACAGCATTTTGTTTAAACTGTGAAACTCTTGTCCCCTACAGAGGACAGAAATGCATTGCTGGGTCTCAGGAGGATATGACTTCACTGAATTAAAACAAAAAACAAATGTAAATGACAGGTAAAGATAAAAGACTCCACCACGTATGAAGAAACATGTGAGACAATGGCTTTGACAAACTGTGGAGGAGTTTGAAGCTTCAGATGTTCACCAGCAGATCAGAGACAAGCATGAGACCGACTCAGATTTTGGTACTAAATGGATCAGATTCTGGATCAAAGGTCTGGTTCTGTCCATCACCTCTATCAACATACCTTGAAGAAGAACCAGTTGAAACTACATTTGGATTTTCTTTTGCTGACTCTCTTAAATTTCTTTGAACATTTGAGATACATTTGGATGTAAACTCCCATTCACGGACTATCTGTTATTTACTTTACTTTCTTATCTAATCCTTCCTGAGGCAGAAACTCCCTCCTGGACTCCACAGGGTGGACATGGATGGGACAGTAAAAACATTAGAATCCTTTGATAGAATCAGTGTGTGTTGTGTAGGTTCTGACCTCAAGCATCTGGTCACACCTGAGTTTAGAAAACTTCAGTCCTCTGTCATCGGTTGGACTGAATCTGAAGTGTTTCCTCTGAATTTAATCCACAGGCAGTTTCTCTTCAGATGGGATATTTTCTGTCCATTAAATATTGTTTAAGGTGTGCTGGATGATTGACAGCCATCTCATAGGATTATTTATAAGGTGGAGGTGTGTATACTGATGTTGCTCCTCCCCCTACAGGTGTATCGTGGAGACTGAGAATCTGGAGGAGCGTGTTGCTGTTGTGTCGCGGATCATTGAGATCCTGCAGGTTTTTCAGGATCTGAATAACTTTAATGGAGTCCTGGAGGTGGTCAGCGCCATGAACTCATCCCCGGTCTACAGGCTGGACCACACCTTTGAGGTAACACACTTGACAAAAGCCTGGGAGGTGGAACTTATCGTCAACTCTGAGCTTCAGTTTTTGTTTTTGTTCAGTCTAGTTCAGTTCAGTTCAATTCTAGAAGGAGTCCCGGTTTGTAGTATTTGGTCTCAACCTCTTACCAGCCTTATGTCCCAGCCCCGGCACATTGATGACATTATTTTAATAACACCTATATACACAGCTCCCACATTAATGCACCTCCACTTGTCTCATATCAAATGAAAGCTAACAAACTCGTCTTTCCGAATATATAAACCATTCTGAAGTGCAACAACACCACCACATACACAAAAGGTCATTTTCCGGAAAAGCAAAATGTGAGAAAGCTGGCTTATCTTACTTTTGAAGGCTGTCATCTGATCAGTTATCTATCGATCTGGACAAATGTAGTGTTGGTTTCCTCGTAACACTCCAGCGAACATAATCCAGTAAAGTATTTAGGTCCAAACGCACATAAGATCCACAAAGGCACAGAAACTGCAGGAATATTTGTCCAACCTGAGATCTATGTTGGTGATTTTTTTTTTCCATTTTCCACAAAGATACCGTCCATAATTTACCTTTTTTTGTCGGTATACCGGTATAGATTGATAGATGAACTTGTTAGCTTTTGATTGACACCTAACTTGGCCAATCTAAAGCATCCCAGGGGTGACTGATCGGACGGACAGCTAACCAAGTGTCAGAGACAGGTAAATGGTCATGCCCTGCTCACACCACTGCTGTTCGAACAAATTAGGTCACACTTATAATCTGGGGTGACAGACGGATAGCCAATGAGCTACTGAACACGAGGATATATGACAATGGTATTTTTTGGACCATAATACTAGTTTTGACTTTATTTTACGATTGACAATGGTAATTTTGTATGGGAAATATTTATTTTCATCAATTTTTGCTAAAGTATGTGTATTTGAAGCATTCAATCGTTACTAATTTTTTTCCAAAAATTTCCAAATGTAGCCATTTTGGAAAAATGGATAATTCCCCAAATTTCCCCTCTAAAACACATAAACATAACCATAGAAAAAATGCTCTATAACTGACATTTTTACAAATAAAGTTCTCAACTTTGACCTGCAAAGTGCCAAGACATTGGTCTGTTGGCAAATAGTATGTTTCAGTCCATACCTACCAAATGCAGCTTTATACTTCCTTGTTTTCACAAAAAAATTAAGGCAAGGGGGAAAATAATCGAAATTTCTTTGTGTTTCTAAGTATACAGCTTTTCACCTGTCAAATAAACAACAAAAGTGACTGCTTTAGTACAAACTACAGGGTGCTACCTTTACAAAGAGCCAATTCTTTTATCTATACTCCAAACGGTTGAAGAAAAGCAGCAATTTTAATTTGGAGAGGTATTTTTCTGGCATTTTAAGCAAAATGGTATGATGAATGGTAAGATGTTTTAATATGGACATTGGAGGGTGGAGATGCATAATACTGCTGCCATCTGCTACTTTCTTCCTTTTTTTTTAAGGTTATTGTAATTAGATTTGTAAATGCTAATTGTTTGTAATGTTTTTTTGTAAAGCTGTATTTTTTTTTTTTTATCTGTGTCTCAGTTCATCAAATCAACTTTAACCCAATGACAAACACAATGTTTTTTCCTGAAGTTATGGATAAGGTTTGACTTCTTCAAGGTTAGGTTTAACCCTCCCATGATGCAACAGGACACTAAGTGTGAAGGTAACATAAAATACAGCCTCATCTCCTCCAACAGCTGATGCTGAAACTGTAGTTTGGAACAAGAAACAGCTGATGAATAGGCCCATGTCGTTCCTTAAATGTTCTGAGATTTTAAATACATTACGATGCATGTCTGACATTAGGGCTGCGCGATAAATCAGTTTTAAATCTAAATCAGATTTTTTTAATTAGGACGATTTTTAAAAAAGTCAAATCGAGGGAAATCGTCAAATCAGTTTCATCTCTCTCATGCCTCAGGGCCATGCGCCAGCAGGCTACTGTAGGCTCCTCCTCCTGTCTGTGAGAGCAGTCTATGTGTAATGACCGTGGACGTTAAACCTGTGATGGGCCTGCAGTAGTGATAATATAAGCCGTGATTTCACACAGGGATCCCCCAATTCAAATATAACTGCATGGGCATCACTAGGGTTCCCACATGTCCTGGAAAACCTGGAAAATGATTGACCAATTTTTCAGTCATGGAAAACATATGGAAAATGGGAAAAAAAAAAAAGGTCAAGTGTCCTGGAAACAGTTAAGTTATCCTGGAAAATTATTTATCCTCCCCTTGCCATGTGACCGTGTGTGCCTAAATTGAAATGAAACAAAGGAAATTGTTTTTTAGTGATTTATTGAAAATATTTAAATATTTGTAGAGCAAGTGCAGGAGAGACTCCAGTTTGTCAGGCTAATGAAGTGCTACGCGGTCATCTGTGGGTGTGTTTGCATTATTCTGTGATACATTTGTCATAATTATTTTTCACAAATAAATAAAATAAATAATAATAAATTATAGCCATAGACTGCACATCAAATGTCTGAGTAATAAACATAGAAACAATCTGGGTAAATGCAAGTTACAGTTATAGAAAAGAACACTTCCAAAGAATGGGGGGGCAGGGAATGGATTAGTGTATGATGTGATAACTTGTTTCTGTCATGGCTGAAAATTTCCTGGAAAAGTCCTGGAAAATAATTTCAGGGAAAGAGTGGGAACCCTGACCACTCATCTTGCGTTGTCCTGCATGTATCCATACCATACTGTCTTCTTCCGATCCGGGTCTGGGTTGCGGAGGCAGCAGCCTCAGCAGAGTGGCCCAGCCAGCCCTCTCCCCAGCCATATCCACCAGCTCCGGGGGAATCCTGAGGCGTTCGCAGGCCAGCCCAGAGATATAAT
The DNA here is from genome assembly GCA_037367295.1 of Apogon hyalosoma. NCBI lineage: Eukaryota > Metazoa > Chordata > Actinopteri > Kurtiformes > Apogonidae > Apogon > Apogon hyalosoma. The sequence continues at coordinate 34,883,472 of JAPQRP010000001.1, forward strand.
CCCTCCAGCATGTCCTGGGTCGGTCTCCTCCATGCATGGATCCCCCAATTTAAATATGACTGCATGGGGATCACTCATATTATGTGGTCCATGCACACACGACTGATGCCTGTCATTGACTTACATTGGTATCACTTTTGTGGGCCCATCATGTGATACCATCACAGATTTGAGGTAGGGAGCAGTGCCTTGCATTGCGGGCTGCTCATGAAAATGACATGCTGATTTCTGTTGTCTTTTGTAGTTTTACCCAAAAATCAAAATTCGAGTTTTTAGAGGAAAAAAATTGGGATTTTATTTTTGGCAAAAATCGTGCAGTCCTAGCTGACATTAACGCTTTCACTTATCATAAAACAATTAACTGTTATACTGTACTGTTTCAAAATAAAGTAATGAATGATGAATAAAGAAATTTGAAGCTCTGAAAGTAAGTAATTAATCAAATGTTTTACTGAACATAATTTATACATCTGAAATGGAACCATTTTAATCTTTGGAGTTATTTTAGCTGAAAGTCAGTTTTAACTTGTATTGTTTCAAACATTGGTGTGATTCACATGTTTAGTAATGTTGTCTGACAGTGACTATAAAGTAAAGTGAGATGTGACTGTTCCACTTTCTTAATTGGGTTATGTTGAACCTTACAGTTCACATCACTGTACTCTAAATATGATCGTCTTTCTGTTTTTTAGCAAATTCCGAGCCGTCAGAGGAAAATCCTGGAAGAGGCTCATGAGCTGAGTGAAGACCACTACAAGAAGTATTTAGCCAAACTGCGATCCATCAACCCCCCCTGTGTACCCTTCTTTGGTACGATCCAGCACTACATCTGGTAGACGAAAACTAACTAACCTTAACCAGGATGTATTTCAGTGTCAAATCACGCGGTTTAAGAGGAAAATGGTTTAAAGATGCAACAAGACGTAAACAATGTATAGTGACAAAAACAACAAAAGATGCACAGAAATGTAAACAATGTCATAAAATTAAGTGTGACATCACCGGGGTACATGGGTGAGTGGAACTTAGAGATAATCATGTGTTATGGTCAACTTGAACTTAACATGTCACTAGGGCAAAGGTAACGTATCCATGTGTTCCTCAGGGATCTACCTGACCAACATCCTGAAGACTGAGGAGGGAAACCCCGACTTCCTGCGGAGACACGGAAAAGACCTGATTAACTTCAGCAAGAGGAGGAAGGTGGCCGAGATCACCGGGGAGATCCAGCAGTATCAGAACCAGCCCTACTGTCTGAGGGTGGAGAACGACATCCGGGTCAGTCTGGTAGACTGCAGACACAGTACAGAACCAGACCAGGTCCAATACACAAAACCACATCTAGACCATATCCAGCAGTACCAGTACCAGAACCAGACCTAATGTCTGAGAGTGGAGAATGATATCCGGGTCAGTCTGGTACACCTTAGACCCAGTACAGAACAGGTCCAGACCAAGTCTAATACACCAAACCCCATCCAGACCAGGTCCAGCTGTACCAGAACCAGCCTTACTGTCTGATGGTGGAGAATGTCATCTGGGTCAATCTGGTAGACAATAGACCCAGTACACAAGACGTCCAGAACACAGACCAGATCCAACAAACTGAACCTTGTGTAGACCACATCCAGACCAGTTCCTGTTAGACCACATCTGTGTACATACCAGATCCAGACCAGATTGAAACCAGATCCATGTCCCCAAATCACATACAGATCAGATCCTGTTGGACCACATCTGTGTACACACCAGATCCTGTTAGATCACATCTGTGTATACACCAGATCCAGACCACATCTTGTTAGACCATATCTGTGTACATTCTAGTGCTAGACCAGAGGGAATAGGGGGAGACCCATGGATGCACAGCAGACTGAACTATAACTGTTAAATCTAGAACTACTGTTACTATAGAGAAGAGGAAGAGAGAGAAAGTCAGATGGGAGGAGGAACAGAGAGGAGCTCAGTGTATCATGAAGAGTCTGCCAGTCTAAGCCTATATCAGCATAACTAAGAGCAGCCTGAGCATCCCTAACTATAAGCTTTATCAAAAAGGAAAGTTTTCTTCATTCTCTTAAATGTAGGCCCAATCCCAATTCTCATTTTCACCCCCTACCCTTTGGCCCTTGCACTTGGCACTACCCTTTGAAATGGAGTTGCAAGGGGTAGGGGTTGAAATATTCCCCTATGAAATGAGACAACCCTTCGAGACCTGTTATGTCATGAGCAGTCATTGATGGTGCTATAAAAAGAGCCGACAACTTTGTTTGCAAAAGAATTCATCATGCTGTCAGCGCTGTAACCATTTCTATTGCATGGGCTTTGGGCATCTTTTTGCTGTTATCAACTACAAACTCAAGAAATGCTTGAAAAAGAAGACGCATTCAACTTTTTGCTACGTTTGTCATAAACAAGCGGTCTATATACATTGAAACAGCATTAAATGGATGATCAGATGATTAAGGTATTTACCAAGAAAATGCGTACATTTGTGTGTTTCTTTCATCACACTGCTGTACTTTTTTGCTGTTTTTGCCTCCCATCTTATCGATGATTTGATCAGAATTATGGGAAATTTCTCATACCCCTTCGTTTGTAGTGCAGTCTTGAAAAATCTCCGTTTTGAGGACCAAACAGCCCTCCTCCTCAGCCCTTCTCCTCTGACTCATCGAGAATCGAGACGCCTCTACCCCTTCACGTGAACACGCAAAATGGAGGGGTAGGGGTAAGGGGTAGGGCCAAGGGGTGAAATGGAATTGGGCTGTAGAGTGGGTGTCTACTTCCTGGGTCCAGACAGGGAAGTGGTTCCATAATAGAGGAGCTTGATAGCTGAAGGCTTTAGCTCCCATCCTACTTTTAGAGATTCTGTGAACCATGTTGAGAGCATAGTGCTGTAGATGGGTTGTAGGAAAATAAGAGCTCTTTCAGATATGCAGCTTACCTGGTGATGAAGGGCTTTGTTGGTGAGGAGGAGTATTTTAAAGTTTATCCAACATTTTACAGGGAGCCAGTGCAGAGAAACCAACACAGGAGAAATATGGTCTCTGATACTGGTTCTTGTCAGCATTCTGAATTAACTGAAGGGTCTTTAAAGACTTTTTTGGGTCAGCCTGAGAAAAGTGAATTTCAGTAATCTCATCTGGATGTAATAAATGCATGGATTAATGTATAAATTTTTCTTCAACATTCTGCATTAAAATATGCCTTATTTTAACAAAGTTTCTCAGATGAAAAGAGGCTGTCCTAGAAATCTGCTTTACGTGAGAGTTAAATGATAAATCCCTTGAGGAACTCAATGACTAACTGGTGTACTGAGAAGTCATCAACATTAACAAAATGAAAACAATCTGTTAGATGGGATTTAACCCACACTAATAGGAGGTTTGATTAAAGGACCATGGTACTTGGCCTGTTGATAGTGAAAGATTGATGATATCAAAGAGGTGGTGCTAAATAGAGGTAGAGCATCTTTAATCAGAATTGTTGGAACTGGGTCTAAGAGACAAAGTAGATGGTTTGGATGAAGAGATTGTCAAAATTAGCGGACTAACCTCTATGGGAGAAAAGTAATCCATATTACCAAATGGGTCAACAGTCAACTCTGTAATTGATGAATGACCTCACTTCCTGTTTGATGGTTATGTTTTCTGGAGCAGAAGTTCTTTGAGAACTTGAACCCGATGGAGGACCAGTCGGAGAAGGACTTTACTGATTATCTGTTCAACAAATCTCTGGAGATTGAACCTCGAAATGCACGTTCCTTACCACGATTTGTAAGTGTCACTATGGCAACCACACCCCTGTCTGAATGTATATTTGTAGTTAGTTTTATTTTAGTTTTATAGTTTAAGTGCATTATTATTAGTTTTATTTTCTGTAACTTACTAGTTCTAGTTTGATAGTTGTTTCAGGTATATGATGAAGAAGCCTCTCCACTGATTGGATGATTCCATAATGGAGTATATCAGTATTGTAGGTGAGTCTTTAACCTGCTGTCCCCGCCCCCTCTCTTCTCAGGGGAAGCGGTACACCTGTCCTCTGAAGTCTCCGGGGATCCGCCCCACCTCAGCACGACCAGGTACCATGCGCCACCCGACGCCACTGCAAAATGAACCGAGGAAGATCAGCTACAGCCGCATCCCTGACAGTGAGGCGGAAGGTGGAGCCGTGTCTGCACCCAATTCCCCCCGCACACCACTGACTCCGCCCCCTGCCTCTGCCGCCTCAAGCACCACAGATGTGGGCAGCGTATTTGATTCGCCTCAAGGTCCCAGCAGCCCCTTCCATTCAAGTAAGCCCCCCTTTTAACCTTTTGCCATTAACCTGACCCCACTGGGGTATTCATGTCCAATGTCCAAATGGCTCCTTGATGATCAGTGTGTTCCAGATGACCTTTGGAAAGCCTGAGCCATAATGTTTTGTGTGACCTGAACGGACTAACCCATACTAACCTCCATCCGTCTGCACATCTGGATCCGTCAGTGTCTTGAATAAACTGTCGGTCCTGGTCACAGCAGGTGGTTGTTAGGGTGTTGTATCACACAGATTATCATCAGGGTGACTTCAGAGATGGACATAATGCTGCCAACTGATCAGTCAAAGCTCTGAGATGATCCTAAGGACCTTTTAGAAAGGAGAAAAAAACTCACTCACTTTTGATTTAGACAGTGAGAGGGTCTGAGGAACAATCATTTAAACCCTGTGTCTTCCCTGTGGACTAATATATAACCTGGGTTAGAGCATTGTAGGGTTTTACTTGTGAATAATAATAGATTTGACAGTGACTATTTTTTTTATTTGTCCATATTCTCAAACATAATCAGGACTGAACTGAGACTCAAGGTTAAAGTATCTCATAGGAATCCAACAGAATAAACTATTTTAATTGTAGTCAGATTTTGGAAACTCATTTTATTGTGACTGTAGGGAAATTGAGGATAATGATGATGAGACCGACTCTTTTTAACCTGAGCTTGTTGTCCTAATATGGTTTTGGGTTAGACCAACCCCAGAACTGATGTGATATGGGTCAGAGTATCAGCCTTCACACATGGACAGTTTCTTTCCTTCCTGTGTTGGTTTTAGTCTGGTTTATAAATTCCTCTTGTCTGTTTACAGTCTCATTGTTGTTGTGATAAAAATGTGGCTAATCTTGACATTTACATGTGATTGGTCATTTGGTGTCAACTTTGCCTCTTTGACATGAATTTGTTTATAACTAGAGTCAGAACCCTGTTGGCAAAGGGAAAACCACTTGGTGATGTTAGTAGAGCTGAGTAACAGGTCATGGATGTGCTGGACCTTCTTGGTGATTCATGTTGACCTGTCTCCTCCTCTTCTGTGCAGCTTCTGACAGTATCTTTGCTGTGGTCGGTCTTCCTCATGGCCCACGTTAGTATGACCCTCCTGAGCCTCCATCACCTCCATCACACTCACTTGTCTGACACTGAGTCACCTGTGTACTGCATTTAGTCACTGTTGCCATAGTGATGGTCCGTCTCCATAGAAACCATAGCTGACAGATCATGTTATGTTCTGCTGATGTTCCACCAGGTTTAGGTTCATGTTCTGTTGATATGTCATTATGTTCTTTTTAATGCTCCCAGTCTTGTTTTTACATTTTTCTGTGCTCTCCGTGTCCCCTGCTCTCACAGCACTCTGTTTTCAGTGTTCCGTGTTCTTACACTGTTTTCACAGCTTGCTCACAGTGCTCTGTTTTCTCAGGGTCATCATCTGTCTCATCCATGGTCAGTTTCAGTCGGGGCGATGATGTTCCAGTTCCTCCTCCTGTTCCTCCTCGCAGACGCCCAGAATCAGCGCCAGCAGAGTCGTCCCCTTCTAAAGTAAGTCCACCTGATCGATTACCCGTTAAAAGCGATCAATGATCTATAAACAGTATCCTGTGAGGTAGACCTACTACTGACAGCACAGCTCCAGGGAACGTTCAGGTGCTGAAATCCGTCCACCTGGTCATGGTCTGCTGACTTCAACAGGACATTGTTGGACAGTGACTACTTCCAGTCCCACAGTCAGGACTTGTGTTGTAGAACCAGAACCTGGGCCCTCAAAGAAAGACTTTGAGCACTAGGGCTTAGGTCTCTGAGGTAGTTGGGAAGCCCCCCGGTGGCAGGTCCCTGGGGATGGATGAGATTGGACGAAAGTTCCTGAAGACTTTGGATGTTGTGGGTCAGTCCTTGCTGACAGACTGCTTCAACATCCTGTGGGATACTGGTTTGGATCGGGTGGTGGTTGTTTTTACTGGACCAGCTCTTTACTCTTAGCAGTTGGTAGGAGTTGATGGAGGTTATCCAGTTGGTCCACCTGTGTTTTGTGGAGGCACTTAACCATTACATACATACATACATACATACATACATGGATAGATGGATAGATAGATAGATAGATAGATAGATAGATAGATAGATAGATAGATAGATAGATAGATAGATAGA
>JAPQRP010000001.1:34921901-34935371 GCA_037367295.1 Apogon hyalosoma
TAATATCTGTATTGTTGAGCCTCTGCAGTTCTATACCCTCAAAGTAACTTACACTTTGACTCCTAAAGAAGTGTCTTATGTCCAGTTTTCTTTTCTTTGACATCCTTCAAATCCTAATTACCAAGTACACACACACACATGCAGACACAAACACAAATGTAAAACATAATGTGCTCACACTTGAAAACCCTCAGTCTGACTTTAAAAATCTTCCAAATATTGACTGTCACTGATATGTTGATTTGCAATATGTAAAATGTTTGAGACTGTGAATTAAAATTGGAATTGGTTTGTGCAATAGATGCATAAAGGAATCCAAGATTTATCTAAAACAGTCCATACAGTGGGAAAGAATGAATGTAAATGAACCATAAGTATAAGAGAAATAAGTTTAAGAGAAATAAATATACAGTGACAATTAATGTAAACTGTTTAGATCCTTATCGTGTTTCAGATCATGTTAATTGGTGTCATGCCTTTAATAGTAAATAAATAAATGTGAATGACAGAATCCACAAAGTGGGATAAGTGGAATAAAGATTTGTCATATTGAGGCCTGATTATGATTTATTTAAGAGAAAACATGTCAAGAAAGTGTAAAGGCTGCGTTTCAAGTTTGTTAGACAGACATTTAATTTTATCTTTTGAGTGTGTGTGTGTGTGTGTGTGTGTGTGTGTGTGTATTATTGCCACCCCCTCCAGCAGATGGCGCCGTAGGCAGCCGCCTGTATGGCCTATACCCAGAGTCTAACATTGCATCATTAACGTTAACATTAGGGTCATTTTCACAGGCTGGACCTAATATTGGTGATAGTCATTATTGTTTAGTTCCAATTCTCACCCATTCCTCCATTCTATCATCTCCAGTGTCAGTGAAGCTGGACAGGAAGTTGAGACTCCAGTGTTTGTTTTTCCAAATGATGGTTTACAGATATTTTCATTCATCCTTCTTTTTGTCTTAACCATCCGCATGGGTCATGGGTCCGCATTGAGTCCGGTCTGAATACGCCAGTATGCGCAGATACCCCCAGAGTGCATAGGCCGACTCCAGCCAACTCTGTGGGGGGGCTGCATCTAGTGGACAGACTTATTAGTGCATGTCAAAGTTTTTGGACAGACGGACGACCAACTGATGGCAATACCCTGCAGCCAGTGTGGTCAAGGGTAATGACACCACTGATGTTCAAATCCATTTAGTTGATGTGACCCAGGCAGAACAAAATATGCCAAACTGTTGACAACTTACGCTAGCGGTCCAAATGTCCAACTAGCAGGTTAGAGTGACAGCGTTGACGGCCAATCACATGTACATTAACAAAACCGCAGAGCCAATCGGAGAGTGATATTTATGTTAGAGGCGGGACTTCTAGCCGAGACCGACTGTTAACCAAGCCTTTGTGTACCATAACACTACGGACAGTGGTAGTGACTACACAGTAGTGGCTGGATATTGGTAGGGACATGTCCCTAGCGTCCCAACCCAATTCTACGTCCCTGTTTGGACAGTTGGAGGAAGCCTGAGTACCCAGAGAGTATGGGGAGAGTACTTCCCCACCCCCCGGGGGGTTGCATGTTCTCCCTGTACTCCCAGTACAACACCCATACCACACACATACTCTCCTCATCACCATGTCCTCATCTGTTTTTATTTACATCGCATGTTTTCCAGACTTGGGATCCTTGTTTCATCATCACTGATTAACCTAACCCTAACCCGTCAAGCAGAGAGAAAATAATTTGGTGGACTTTTTGGATGCATCCAAAGTTCAGTGGATGTAATCCTTAAGATGATTTAACCATATTTTACCAGACTTTTATTTTAACAAGAAGGTGTTAAAGTCTTATCTAGTCAACACTGAGACTGATTCTGCCATCTTTTTAAGAGTTTCATGTGTTCAGACGTTTGTATCAGATCAGTCATGTTTTTATGTGTATATATTAAAGTACTGTTTGGACTGACTTCTGTTATGATCCATAATGAGGTAATTATGAAGCCATAATAATGTTATAATAAAGTTATAAAACACTCAGGGTTATAGTCAGTTGAGATAACACCAAAGAGATAACACTAAAATGATTAGGAATGCATTTTCAGTGATAGCCTTTGCCCAGACTTCTGTGAGGTCACTGTAGAAAAAAGAACAGTGGTTAAACTAAAGCGGTTTAATCAGTTTAGAAGCACCTTCAGTGAGTGGATGGAGAGTCCTCACTGTTGAATGAGTAAGTAATGCAGAAATGTACTGAGGTAAAAGACCAATAAGTGTTTTATAACTAAATAAAATCCTGTTTCTATCAGTCCTTATAGTGAAAGAGGATGACCTAACAATGGAATACATTTCACAATGATGTGTACTGTGGTTCTCAACAGTAATACATCCTAAAGCAGGTGATAAACACCATACTGTGGCTGAAGCATGTACTGTATGTACCATAACTTAAACTGATAGAAAAATGGCCTCAATGATAATCAAACTACAGTGTAGTGGAAAACTCAGCTTATTCCTATAAAAACAAACTTTCTATCTGACTTTAGTCTCCAGTTCTTTCACATAATGTTTTAAACTTAGATTCACATCAATCCATAATCCTACATACTTAAATTCTGTAAGTCCTTTGATTTTGAAACAATTTTTAGTGGAGATGGCAATGATGTTTTGTATTAAAATTTTTTACTCTTGATAAAGACAAACAAAAATGAACAACACAGACTAAACAAGACAGCATTGTCTTAACAGCACAAAGTGTGACTATGACCGGAAAAATGAAGAAATAAATTGAATAAATAAATAACCATAAATGCTTCAATCAGAAGTCAGGAGTGTGTGTCTATACATAAAACAAATAAAATACAAATGAAATAATGTAAGAAACAAATACAAATAACTGAAGAGCACTAACTTCACAATCATATAATTTATTTATCATTACTTCAAATGATGCGTTCACTATCATTGGGTTAACCCAGTCCTTATAATCAGGTCTAACTTGGGTTTTCTAGTGGTGAAGGTATACTCTGTAGCTGATATAAAACCAACAGACACGCCTGAATGGATTCAGGTACAGGTACAACAACCAGTCCTGAACTGTTTTACAGACTTAGGACAAGTCCACATTGGATGGATAAAGAACCTTTACTGTTTTTACTTCTCCAACACAGATTATTTAGTTGTAAACCCATCTTATGAAGATGGACAGGTGTAAACCAGTATCGATGTAGCATCTTCTAATGTACACAATTGTAAACCAGCCTACATTTAATATCAGTTTTCCAAACATTCAGTTAAGTTCTTTCACCAGATGCAGCTTATGTTTTCACAGTGACTGTGACCTTAACCCTTAACAGTGACTTTATTAAATCCAGGTACTACAGATTTATGGTGTGTTCCAAAGGTCAAAGCTTTTCCTATCTCCCCGTCCACATGAAACAGAGGGTTACAGGGAAGGCTTGAGTGAATCTGATGGATAGCTTATGAAATTTTCCTAACCTACGCAAACTTCCTCCCTTTTCATCACTTGTTTAGTCATGTTGGGACAAGGAGATTTTGCATCCATTCTATACAGTTGCCTTGTCTTAATATTTCTGTCTATTGACAGTAAACACCCTCTCCCTCTCCCGCTAGCCATCTGCCTCTCTGTTCTCAATTTTATGTTGCTGGATATTTTTTTTTTGCATTGGCATTCTCGTAGTCTTAATGATCAGACTGTGTTGCCGGAACTTGGTAGTAGAAATAAGCAATAAGTATAGAAAACTAAGTGAAAGTGGTTGATTTGTCTGGAGGCTCATGTCAAGCAGCCATCTTGGTGAAATGACTTACATGACTCCTAGATTGTCATTGGGTCATGTGCATAAAGCTGAATTTTGCAGCCAGGTATAGAAGACTTAGGGCCAGATCTACTAAGATCACAATTTGTGTGTACTAATTTGCATGTGCAATCTAGAATTTTGCGTGTAGGGTTGAACTGCGGTTTGCAGGTGATTTACAAAGAATGCTTGCGCAAATTACAACAAGTGCAAACACTGCCCTATTTAAATGAGGATTTTGCGTGCGCTACTGGTTGTCGTCATGGAGACTGGAAACGCTGTGAAAATTGCTCTGGGACATTGAAGCAAGTCTTTTTTGGACGCTGGACATTTGGAGTATGAGATGGCCTGGGTCTAGCAACCTGGGATACTCTGGCACTAATGTCAACAGTGCACTGGAAGGATCCAGACGCAAGGGCAGCAGCACCAGATTCATTTTAGAAGTGGGGGCGCCATGGGGGCTGTTGGATTGACTGTCAGGTGCACATAATTTTATCATACTGTAGCCTAATGTTGGTGTGTATGTTTAATCACAATCATCAGATCAAGTGGGAAGATAGCATTTGAGTCCCATAAAGTGTGTGTGTGTGCGTGTGTGTGTGTGTGTGTGTGTGTGTGTGTGTGTGTGTGGCATATGTCTCACTTATTTTTCCTTCCGTCATTCCAAAAATGTTCACACGAGGGTGAAAAATGTGTGTTCTCTGCATCTTGTTTCATCGTTTCGATGTCTCCTTGTGACAATAACCATTTCCATGTGTGCGCAATTAAGCATACAAATTATTTACACCTCCCTTTGAGACGTGTGTTAAATATAGACACGGTTTCTATGAGCAAAATTGCTTTCGGGTTTGATAAATCACTTTGCGTGTGCTAAATTAATATATTTACATTTTCTTGTCCCAGCACATGCACAATTGTGTGTAAACACCCCATATTGCACATTAATTGTGGCAAATGTACTAACTGGATGCAGACACAATTTTGCACCTTTGAAAGACGCAACCCTTAGTGCACAATTTTAGTAAATCAGTTTTTAAATTTTTTTGCGTGTGCAATGAGTTTGAACACATTTTAACACATGCAAACTTTTAGTAGATCTGGCCCACTGTTACTTATATAAAGGATAAACAACACAGGTCCCAGTACTGACCCTTGTGGGACCCCTTTACTGATCTCGTCCTATAGCTATGTTCTGCTATCTGTCCATAACATAACTCTGGAGCCATTGGTAAGCAATTCTGTCAAAGCCAATACTCTGAGGGAGGAGAGGTCAATGAACAGAGCTGCAGAGTGTTTGTGTCTGGAGTTCTGAAAATATCATTTAAGACAAGACTAGCAGTGGAGATAGTGTTATATTATGTTTTCCTAAAACCTGACTGAGTTGATGGTGCAGAATGGGGAAAATTGAATTGTTTACGCCAACAGTTCAAAAGTGATTGGAGTATTTTTGGCAGACAAGATAATTTAGAAATAGGCCTATAGCTAAAATCAAAAGTTTTCACCACCTTTAAAGGGGTTACATGAGTGCTTTCCTGTTCCTTGGGGACAGATCCTGTTAAAATCTAAAGATTAGATAACCAGGTCTCTGACAGAATACATATCAGATTTAGGACCACATATGAAAGTGGCCTGGGTCGGATTTGAAGAAATCGGATTTGTGCCGTTTAGACTGTCTTTAACAGGTCAGATACAGGTCAAATAGCGGAAAAAATCAGATTTGAGCCACATTTGCCTGCAGTCTGAACATAGCTGTGTGTTGACAGGATTCCTCAGCGGCTGCGGGTGATGGGTAGTCTGATCATCATCATGGCTGTCTTCATGCTCACTGCTGTCCTCGTCAAAGTCCATATGGAACCACTGCCCTTCTTCATTGTTACCATGGTGAAGATCATCATTATAAACTGTGAGTGTTTGTCTGTTTATTCAGTGTTTTTGGCTTTTCTACATGGCAGTCTGTTTATCTGTCTGCTTGTTCACAGCGTTTGGGGCTATCCTACAGGGCAGTCTTTTCGGGATGGCCGGGTTACTTCCAACTTCGTACACTACACCCATCATGAGCGGCCAGGGTCTTGCTGGAACATTTGCTGCCTTCGCCATGATATGCGCCATTGCAAGTCAGATCATGTGATCATCTCTGTTTAATGTTTTATCAAAGGGCACTAGAGGCCAGTTCCATAGAGGCAGTTTACCAAACAAGCCAAGCTTATGTCAGTCACTTAACTTCATTCTCAAATGATAAAGGGAGGAACCTCAGCTTAGTTAGGGTTCAGATAACCCCAATTCAATAAACTTCCTCTGGAGACTTGTCACTGATTAACATTAATTAACCAACATTAAGCTGTTTTATGGAACCAAATCAGTGAACACTGAATCTGACTGGTTAGTTTGGTAAACTCACCTAATGGATCAGATCACAAGTCTTTGCTCTCTGAATCAGATCCAACAGTCCCAGCATCATCTTCTGTTGCTGATCACATTCAAGTACTGTCCTGGTGACACCGTTCAACTCAGAATCAGTGTGGTTATGGGTTTGTTCAGATAAACAGACTAGAACTGAAAACCAGTGACAAATCTGCTTGTCACCTGCTATAGAGATGGTAGAAGTACCGTCTCTATAAAGCACATCAGAATTTTGTTGTGTATGCTCTGTGTACACAATGACAACAAAAGGAATTTTGAATCTTGAAATCTCAAACATGGATAGGTCTAACGCAACATACTTCTCTGAAATCCAAAGCAATATGTGGAAACTAAAAAATAGAATACAGACTGCTCAACTCAGCTGCTGCATTCAAATTATTATTGCATTTTTCAATGTCCCAACTTTTATTTGGAATTGGGATCATATATTTAGCTAAATAAACACAAATCTTGATTCAGAGTACACAAAACTGTATGTCTTCTCCACATTTAGAGAGATTTAGTTTTACTGTTGCAGTAGTTATGGGAGACTAAATGTTGTTAAAATTGTTTTTTGTTCCCTCAGGTGGTTCTGAGCTGCAGGATGCAGCTTTTGGATATTTCATCACAGCCTGTGTGGTCATTTTTGCCTCCATCTTATCCTACATTATGCTTCCAAAACTGGTAACACACCTGGAGCACGCAATATGTCCTAGCATCCCTGAACTATAATGTCACACAAACAGGAAATGATGCTCTGTCATTGTCTTTTCAATGAACTTCATCATCTTCCACATGCTTTCATGGAAAAGAGAGGGATAACCTGATGAACCCTATACACATAATCTGTGAATGGCTCATATACAGTATAGTAGTTTTGTTTAGCTACACTTTTATTTTTATAATATAGAGGGAGCTGTAACAGTAAACAGCCATCAGACAGTCGATTAACAAATAACTGACAACTATCAGCTACTAGAAACAAAGTTATCAGTGTTCTGTTAAAACAGAATTCAGATGAAATAATGACTGCGTCAGGAGACACATTGATACGAAATAAAACAGGAAATAACCCATAAATGGTGACAAAAGTACATGAACTTTGTGTTCTGTGTTTTGTAGGAGTTTTTCCAGTTTTATCAGAACAGAAAACAGAACACAAGTGAGATGGAGAAGTCATTACAACTGAACACAGGTAATGGAAGACAGACAAAAGTGAACTTCAGGATGAGTCTGGTGTTAGTAGAACATCCACAATGAATTAGTTTACTTCAAGAAAGTAAAAAGATAATTCATACATTGACTGATGAATGATGACGGTTGAACCTTCTCCTTTTCATCTGCAGTGAACACAGATGATGGAGAAGATGAGCAACACAAGCAAAGTGTCTCAATGACTAAAATCTTCTGCAAGGTAAGACAGATGACAAGGCTCAAATCTAGAAATGAAACCTGTATTCTGTTCTATCGTTAATTTTTCATTAGAATATAGGTGCATTATTGATCTACTGATGACAAATATTAACCCTTTGGGCACCAGAGTTTGTTTTTTTTTTTTTTAATATATTCAATGTTATGTTCAGTGGGGTGGTAAGTGATGAGGTAGTAATTGTCATGAAATTTTCCTGTTCCCGGGTCCAAAGACGTGCAGCTCACTGTGCAAATGGCTGAGTTGGTGACTGTTTTTTCCATCACAAACTACTTTTGTGATGTGCTGGAGTGGGTGAAAAAGGGTTTGAACCCTTTTGCATTGACCTGTGTTTGTTCTGTAGTCATTAACATCTGCAGTCTTTTTTTCAATCGTGTTTTGTCTTTTGTTCTTGAAGACTGCTGTGCATGGACATAAATTATTACTTCATTTGCCTTCCACTGAACTGGACAGAACAGATGAACCTTTTTTCAGGAAGAACTTAAGTATATGACAATAATTATTATTATATGTAATAAATGCTTAAAACAGTGTGTTATTAAAAAAAAATTAAAAGTACTTGAATTTTTTTGCATATTTATTTTGAAAAACTGTAAATGTGTGCAATGAAACTTTGAGATTACAAAAATAGGCTTTCAACTATTTTACATGCTCAACCATTTTTGTTCATCTAGAACATTATATATCCACTAGCACGTTGACCCGTGGGGAACCACAGGTTCTAGATCCTCCAATACAGTTCACTCTTTTACTTTCTTGGTAAATTCCACTGGCATTTTCAGTTGAATAACCTCTCAGGTGGCATGTCAGTTTCTGCACATGAAATTTGACACCATGGTAAAGTGGCCCTATAGTTTATCTGATGCTAGGTAACCCACTTCAGTGATGATTCTGGGCATAGCAACGTGATTGGCCATTGGGAGGCCACTGTATTACAAAATTACTAATAGCTCCAAAATATTGGTCCTATCAACTTGCTGTTTTCACTACTCTCTTCCTTGACCAAAAAACATGCAAGTATGCCAAACTGCAGCAGTCAGCTCTTTCCAGATTTTGTGTGATGCCTCACACAGACAGAGTCCACTTCCCTTTTATAATATAGGATGTTACAGCTTCTTATTTTTTTAGTTATTTCTAGTCATTTTTAGCCTAGAAATGTTAGCTTACCTTGTCATTGCTGATCACAGGGATCATGCTAACTAGCTTCTGTAAAGCAGGTTAGGGTTAGTAATGAGCATATGTTCATCTGGACAATGGGCTGTCTTCTGCCATCTTCACCCATTGGCTGAACACCAACAAGAAACAGAACTTTCCTGCTGCATTTTTAATTCCTTAAGGTCTCATGGTCTTGCTGTTTTTTTTTTGTTTTTTTTTTTAAATTTGAGCAATTTGATCATTGGCAAAAAGTTTGTTGTAACACAAGCGCTATTGAACATGTATCAAGTAAAATATTACTGATTCGATTAGTAATGCCTAATGCTACTGAGTTACAGAAAAAAGTAATCTGTTACTGTAATGCATTACTTTTGTACTTCCAACACTGTTCACCACACCACAAACAGTAAACCTGAACCTCAACACTCCGTTTCTTTCAAAATTTAACAGGCATTTGCCTTCATATCCATCTAATGTTGTAGCCATCCGTTCTTATCCTTTTCATCTACAGGAAAACGATAAAAGGAAAGTTGTGGGCACGTCTCAGAGCCATTAACACAGAGCAGCACACAGCCCTGCGGCATGGTGAACCAGTGTTATAGGGCAGGGAAAGTGTGGTGCATTCTGTTTGGACCTGGAAACAGGAAAATCACGTGAAGGTTATATCACATCCCCATTCTGTTAAAAGTGCGATGTCCCTTTAGAGGTGACACCTGCAGACAGGTGTGAAAAAGGATTGACCTTTGACCTCTGTCCTTCAGATTTGGCCTCTGGCTCTGTCAGTCTGCTTTGCTTTCACCGTCACCATCGGAACCTTCCCTGCCATCACTGCCGACACCAAGTCCAGCATCTCTGATGGAGGAGTCTGGGGTCAGTGAAGGCATTACCTCTACTTCAGTTTCTGAAATAATACGGTTTAGATCATGTATAAAAATGCACATGATGTCATAAGGCTAGCTGACCAATCAGATGTGTTTATCATTTCTGAATAATTAATTTTGATTGAAACACATTAAAGTGAATGAAATTCGTTTTTGTTTTACATCCCTGCATGTTTTTCATAGAGTTTTACTTCATCCCTGTGTCATGTTTCCTGCTCTTTAACCTGTGTGACTGGGGAGGGCGGAGCCTAACAGCCATCTGCATGTGGGTGAGTTTCATTTATATGTGTTTGTTAATCATCAACAAAAAAAGAAGTCTGTCACAGTCCAAGCATGACATGTCCACCCCTATGAGTCAACATTCATTCATGTTATGTGTGTGTTTGCAGCCGGGTAAAGACAGTCGGCTTCTGCCACTGCTCATCACTGCTCGTGTCGTCTTTGTGCCACTCTTCATGCTGTGTAATGTTCAGCCTCGCTTCCACCTGCCTGTCTTCTTTGTCCATGATGGCTGGTTCATCACCTTCATGGTCCTATTTGCATTCAGTAACGGATACCTGGCCAGTCTCTGCATGTGCTTCGGACCAAAGTAAAAGCTCAGATCAGTTATCAGTTTCAATGCAATAAGTCAATGGTTGTGATTCAGCACCTTTTCTCTCCATTAGGCCTCAGTTTTTCTAGATAATATCTGTTTAATAATTTATCTTTGACAAAAATATCCAAAATATAATGACCAGAATAATAACCTTTGGATAATAATGTATACTCATATTAAGTAATTTTCTAATTATCTTGTTTTGTGTGGTGACTGAATAAGTTCTTATTTTATGCCACAGAATTTAAATAAATCTCAGAACATATAATAGGTGCATTTCCATGATATTTGACCTTTAATAAACATTATTTGAATGTTTTTTTTTTACAAGGAGTAACAATGCATTAGATATTAGTAATGAATATCAAATACATATTTTTACAGGAAGGTTCTTCCACATGAAGCTGAAACTGCCGGTGCTGTCATGGCCTTTTTTTTGTCACTGGGTTTGGCTCTGGGAGCAGCACTCTCCTTCCTCTTCAGGACACTGGTTTAACTGGAAATCCAAACACTGACCACATCCCACACATGATCCAGTTCCTGAGACAATCATTGGGAATTCAGGAGACCTTGGCCAAGTCATCAAAATAAAAATTCACTGTAATGGGGTTTGTTCTTTGCCATCAGTGTCGCAGAATTAAGAAATATTTATTTTAAAAAGTATGTAATGAAAATATAATGAACTTGTAAATTAACAGCTGTCGTGGTTTTAACTTTCATTTTCCATTGTGTCTAAAAACATTAAAGAAACAGTCTGAATGTAAATCACTATTTACTTATTTATTTTCATCAAAGTGTCGGAACATTAAACATGAAAGATGACCTCTCTCCTCCCATCAGAGGGGGTCCAGGGTTAAGTAAAGGACTGATAACTGGTCTCCCATCACAGGATTAGAGTTAGGCTTAAGGAACAGGGCTAATAAACACCATCGCATATTCGGATTTTCAGTCCAACGGTTGGGGTTAGGGTTAGGGTTAGGTGCTAGAGAGTTGGGACCTTGACCATCCCCATTTTAGGCGTGAGCGTTCCAATGGTTGGAACCCCACGTAATGTCAGTAGGGGTGTAACGGTGCACTTGTTTGTACGGTTTTTGATATAATACGGAAGTGTAGTGAACAAATACATGTAGCCTATATGAAGAATGCAAACACTCGGGAAGCAGGGTGGACGCAAGCAGAACTCATGTGCAGGAATTCCCCTATATACATAATGGGGGGGCATGACAACAGAGTGTAACAGAGACTCAGAAGCTTTGTCAGATGTTCAAAGTAAATTTCACTTTCAGTTTTCTGTAGTTACAGAGCACACCCCCCATACCACCCCCCCACCCCTTTACTGGTCTCCTTTACAATACTGAAAATGTATCAAAAATGTGTCGAACCGAAGACCCCTGTACCGAAAACATACCGAACCGCAATTTTTCTGTACCGTTACACCCCTAAATGTCAGAGCTTCTGTTCTGGAAATATTCGTGTTTTACTTCCAGAATGACAAGTATCTTAATAATGGAAGGTCAGAGAGATGGGTTGTAGAAACATATTCCAGGTCAAAGTTCACCAATTCAAGTCAGTGGGGGAATGTGAACATTTTACTGTGTGGAATGCTGTCTAGCATCACTGGGGATGACCTTAGGAACTCCTTTTGGAGTCGGCTGGACCCCTAGATGGCTGGAGAGTTGGCTTGAGTCAGCTTGTGACCAAAGCCCCCCCTAAAAAAAAAAATCTCACAAAAATGTTGCAATCTTTCTGTCTTTCATGGTCTTCTTTTGGAGTGGGCAATGTTTCTCAGAGTCAGACAACTTTATTTATCCACATTACACACTGTCACTGGTATTTAAAAGCCTGATGGCAGATGGAATAAAAGAATTGGTGTAAAGGTTAGTTTTCCTGCTAGGAGTGAGATAGTGCCTCCCAGAGGGCATCAAGGCAACTCTCAGCTGTAAGAGAATCAAGTTTTCTGCAGCTGTTCCTCTTTATAACCTCAGTCGGCCCTTCCTACTCTGTTATGTATAACGGGGGGGGGGCGGGGGTGATGCATCGTTCAATCCTCTGGTGGTTGTAGTCCCCAGTCTCTCAATCCTCAGCCACTCCACTGTTTCTTTGTGGTCCAGTTGGCACTGGAGATGGTGAGGTGCTCAGGAGAGTGCTGTTGAAACTGTTATGGATGGTAGCTGTCATTTCCTGGAGAGGAAGTGATCTATGTATTGAGTAATGTTGTATAATGTGCTGCTGCAGTCTGAAACTTGTACTTTTTCTTTCATGTGTTTGTTAAGTTACTGAATTATAGAGTATTTTGTTTGCTGTGTTGGCTGTGTCCACCCTGTTTCTATATTTTAATTTGGTCCATAAATACATTTATATCCAGTCCAGTAAATGTTTCCAACACAGTATCAAAGAAGAGACAAACAATCCAAAACACAAGGAAATGTGAACCACTAATTGGACAAATGTGACCCTCACCTTGAATCTAAGTTCAAGTATTTACAGTAACAAATGACCGTGAACTGGCAGCAGTAAACAAAAGTGTAAAAGCTTACAGTACCTGGTATTCCCAGGCAGTCTCCTATCCAAGTACTGACCAGGACCAACCCGGTTTAGCTTCCAAGCTCAGACAAGAGCAGGAATGTTCAGGGTGGTGTTTTTATTTTCTTTTGATAGTTTAAAGTTGAACTGAAGAACAACTAGAAATATAACTAATAAACCAAAATACAAAATTATTGTTCTGTAAAACTGAGAAGATGAATCCTAAAGTAAATAAACCAATAAGTATCTCAAAACAAAATGAAACAAACCTGGATGTTCTGACTTATTTTGGCATTATACCAATGTTAAAAGTGACTACAGTTACTAGTATTAGCTTCACATATATTGACTAATGTGCAAAATGAAAATAAATCTCAGTTTTTGGATTTGGGATGGCTTGTATGTCTTTAAAACTATACTGCGTTTTTTATCTAGATTTTATTTTTATGTAAATTATTGCTTGTTCTTAATCTATCTGTAAATTCATGACAAAGCTAGTCAAACTTAAGTAGGATGTGTTGTAAGTATGTTTTTGAAAGCTTAAATGGTGTTTTTGTCTTTGTGCCAGTTTCTTATGGCCGTACTAACCCTAACCCATAAAATATAGACAGGGTGAACATAGAACACAGCAAACAAACAAACAAACAAACAAACAAACAAACAAACAAACAAACAAACAAACAAA
>JAPQRP010000001.1:34935471-34948841 GCA_037367295.1 Apogon hyalosoma
AAATGTACCTTTAGTTGGACCAGGCATTAAAATGAACAAGAAACTGAAGAAAACAAGGGTGGTCTAATAATTTTTTCTGTGACTGTATGTTGACTTTTGACTCCACCAACTTATGGAATGTGGCTGAATGTATTACATCTTGAAAAGATTAGATACAATGATACATTGAGACTCTTCCATAAGATCTGGGACCCTTTATTGATGTTTATTAATGGTGAAGACTGATTCACCCTTGCTGCTGTGTACACTTATACTATCTCGATATTATAAATGTCAATTTCCTTTTTTTTTTTTTCTCCTTCTTTCTCATTCTTTTTTTGTATTGTTTATACATCAAAACTGTTTTTTGTTATATGCTCATGTGCTTTGTTTAGGCTATACCATAGTTAAAATAATAAAAACATACGCAAAAAACCCAACTTATATACTCCCACCCCCTTACGCCATCTTTTTCTACCGACCATAAAGTCCCATGTCCCAAAGTAACTTAACAAATCTTGCACGTCAAAATAAATTCTGACGAAGCCTGCACAAAACACAAAAATGTTATGCATATCAAAAATAAATTCTGTCCACTTCATAACAGTATTTCTTAACACATCAACAGTTAAACAGCCACTGACAAACAAAAGCATCTACTGACCTAAAATGTGTTATAACTTTTGAACCTTTAATCTTGTCAATACATTGAAATAATGTAAGTAAAATTCAGTTTTTCAGATGTATTACATATGACCCATTTGGACGTTCAGAGGCTCCGTAGTGAAAGTGGAAACACTGTCATCTTCTACAACACTGATTCACCAGTAAAACAGTTTGATAAATAACAGTGGATGGAGAAATTTGGTTTATGTTCAGTTAATGATATATTTTACTGAAACAGTCACTTTTTTTTTCTCATTTCTTCCTCTTTTGATCTAAAAACATTTTAATTACTCTGAATTACAGCTACATAATCAGTAATTTAATTATAGTAAAATACCTGTTTTTCATTTTTTCACAAAAATAATTCTAGTCTTTAAGGGTTAAAAGGGTAATGAGAACACATACACATATGGAAAACAATGAAATGTCCTTTTCATCATCTGAATCTGAATACCCAAAATCCACTGTATTGTTTTGATCCCTGCTATGTATAATCACTTGTTTTGTTATTTTCAGTTTTATTGGTTTTGAGATAATACCCTTTGGATTTAATCATAACTTTTAAGAAAATCTACATGATCAGTAAATTAAATATAGGCAAAAATAAAAATGCAGAGGATAACATTATAATGAATGATGATAAATCACTTAAAAAGGGTTATATGTAGGGAAAAATTAATCAATCTAAATCCCCTGTTGGTGTGAATTTGAGAGTGAATAGTTGCATATGTCAACCTTGCGATGAACTGGCGACATGTCTAGGGTGTATCTACCTTTGAGGAAAAACTACATTTTCAGCTGTCTTATAACCCTATAGTGCTAAACGCATCATATTTGATACATGAGTTTTGAAGCCCTCTGCATGATCAGTGTGATATTTTTTTTTCCTTGAAAAACCTGATGTATACAATTAGATACATGCAATACAGGGATAATCCACCAGGGGGAGGAATTCATTCACCAGAGGCCTTTCCAGTGACAGTACAAGATTGTCATTAATGAGGAAGGAGGCACAACTTTTGACAATTTTGAAAAGGAATTACCAATTTGTTAGACATGTTTGTGTTATATTATGTTTTTGTTTGTTCAAAAATAATAATATTTGAGCATTGAGACCAGATGCATCAAATATGATACAAAATTGAAACTCATACATGGAAATTGATGTTTGAAAAAAAAAAAATTGGGTTGTTCAGAAGGACCAATAAAGGCCCCAGTTTCAAAGAACTGGAATTTTCTGTCAATAATTTAATGGTTCAGGCTTTACAGGGCTGAAACACTGCCGACCTGACCCCCAACAGGAGACTTTTCCATGACCTAGACCCTGGTTCTCAGTTTTGTGGGAGGTAAAAGAAGCAGATCTCACTCAGATAATCTTAGGGAGCTTTAACCCATAAAGACCCAAACAGCTGCCACTGACTAAAGCCATCGACTGACCTAAAATGTTTAATAACTGTTGATCCACTAACCTGATCACAATGCATGTTAAGAATTGGTGTAAAAGTTTTTCATCTTCTCATGGTCATCAGATATGACCCATTTGGACATTCAGAGACTCCATAGTGAACATGGAAACACCATCATCTTCTACAACACTGATTCACCAGTAAAACCCATGAAATTGATCAATGATAGTGGATGGACACAGTTGTTTTCACTTTCAGTCATTGATATCTTTGGTGATCTTTGTTTTGATATAATAATCTTTGAATTCACTCTGGGTTTTCATGAACATCTAAATCAAGTATAGGAAATTAAATATAGGAAAATACATGATTTACAGTGAAAAATGTAACATGCAGAAGATAATATTATAATAAATGATGCTAAATTACTTAAGAAAGGTTAAATAGAGAGAAAAATGCATTTGGGAACTACCACAAAATTACCACTGGATCTTTATGGGTTATGGAGTAAAAGGTTTGGATATACTCCCAAGACTACAGGTGAGGAAGGAGGTTGTGACATTGATCCTGAAGTGAAATAGAAGCAAGTCTAGTGATGATATGGGAACAGGATGAGAGCCTGGTGAGTAATCTGGATGTACTGGTTGACTGCATCTTCCACAGAGACAGGTATAGAGGGATTTACAGTAGTGTAAGTGGGACGACACCAAAGCTCGGATCATGGTTTCTAGCTGCTGGAAAGACAGCAGTGAGCGTATTTTTGAGATATTTTATAGGTGGAAGTAGCAGAACTGTATAACCAAGTTGACAAGACGGATATGTTTGCGGAATGGGATGTTGTGTTGGAACGTAAAGGGCTGAGATATTGGCAGCTGCTAGTGGAAATGTGTTCCTGAGTGAAAACTAGAACGTCTACTGGGATCTAACTGAAGAAAGTTAGGTGACATCTAGTCGCAAAATTTAGTCAGACAGTTGTGAATATTGATTAGATTTAAAATATCCACAGGGTGAACAGATACATAGAGTCGGGTATCATCTGCGTAACAGCAAACAAATTCCTGATCAGGGATAATAAAGGGACGCTGAGACTTTACATGCACACTAATACTCCGATCATTATCCGATTTCTGGAGTTATCAGATTATTCAAGTGATCTTGTAAACAGGATAATCTGATGTGGTTTATCAGAAAACAGCAGTAATCTGATTATGAGAAAATGAATGAACATACCTGTATTTTTCCTCAGTTCTCCAATGTCATCATGTATACACTGCAAAAAAGGCCTGTACAAAAATATGAAAATTAAACTCATTATTGGATTAAAATGTCTTACTTCAACTAAAGTTATCTGCCATTACAGTTTGAAGATGTATTAACGCAATACATATTTATAGGCAAAACTGCATAAAACAAGTAAAAATTTCTTGAGGGTAAACAGTTACTGTGTCCTCCATACTCATCCCCCAACAAAGGAGCTTGTTATGTTGTTTTGGTTTTTTGTTTGTTTGTTTTTTTTTTTCCAGCCCTGCGGCGTTCTGGTGACATGTCCAGGGTGTACCCCACCTTCGCCCATAAGTAGCTGGGATAGGCTCCAGTGACCCCCATGACCCTAGTAAGGATAAAGCAGGCTCAGGAAATGAATGAATGAATGAATGAATGGATGCTTAAAATTAGTTGTAATATCTAAGTGGGGTAGCTCAAGATGAAAATGTTGGAACAATTGTGTGTGTGGGGGGGTAAAGCGGGGGAATAATACATAACAATGGAGGGGGGGATAATTCTAAGAGCAGAGGGAGGGACTTCTCCATAAGTACTGCAACATATGCATTTCTCTCTCTCTCTCGGGAAATTTAAGCTTGACAAAAAAATTGTGATTTGATTTATATCGTGATACATATGGATATCGTCTTATGTGAGAAAATGATCGTGATATGACTTTTTTCCATATCGTCCAAGCTCTAGTTGAAACCAAACACGACAAATTGTAAAGGAGTGGAAATGAGAACCAGATGATACACCAGATAAACTAGTTATGCAAACTACTTCTCCGTAAAATAGCTACATGATGTAACTCAGATTTTGATGTTAACTCATGCACAAAACCAACATGTAAAGTTAATGATCTGTGAAAAATTACAGGCAATCATAAATGAATCACAGCTACTGAACATGTTACAAATGCCATGATTTCAGCATTGTGTCATCTTTTATGACAATGACGAGTCCTTTGTGTTCATGAAAACAGACACGAGTCCTTGGCTGTAAACTTATAAACCTGAAATATTTATTCATGTATCTACAGTTGCAGAAAAAAATATTAGACCACCTTTGCTTTCTTCAGTTTCTTGTTCATTTTAATGCCTGGTACAACTAAAGGTACATTTGTTTGGACAAATATAATGAAAAATACAAAAATAGCTCATAGTAGTTTAATTTAAGAGCTGATATTTATCCATTTTCCATGTTTTCTTGATAATAACCAAAATCACTTCAGTTCTTACATCAGTATCTATGTCATTGTACTGACAAAAACAGTGCTTTTAGGCATTCCATGTTTTCTGTTCTGTCTGTTTTAGTCACATGATACACATAGGAGTTAGTACTGGGTTGCATAACCATTGTTTTTGATGACTTTTGATGGTCTAATATCATAGGTTAAATGGGCTCTCTGCACAGCCCCACTACTTCCTGAATTTAAGGCGGCTCCTTTATTTCCTGTCTTTCATTATCGGACACACTGATTAATCCAGGTGTGTCTAATCCAGCAGTAGTCACAACCAGGGGCATGGCTACCAATTATGGGCCCCATGAAAGCTAAACGTTGTGGGCCCTTTCATAAAACTCAGTATCTTGTCAATCTGTTGTCACTTGCACTAGCATGAAAACAAAACCGAAACTTAACATGCTTTCAACATCCCATTCCTGACGTCTATGCCTCTGTTATACAGCGGATCTTACACTACATTTTCACAACTTCTAGCCTGTATCCACTGGACCCCCTCCTCTGCTCTATGGGCCCCCCACAAATGCTGGGCCCCATGAATTTGTCATGTTTACCCCCCTTGTCGGCACCCCAGGGCACAGCAAGAAGTAGCAGACATACCTGGATTAATCAGTGTGTCCAATAATGAAAGACAGGAAATAAAGGAGCCACCTGAGGTTCAGAAAGTAGTGGGGCTGTGCATAGAGCCCAGGGCTGGAGTGCACCAGACAGGGCGTAAAATTAACACCCGCCAAGCGCCAATGGCGGGTAAAAAAAATTCATTTGGCGTGTGAAACAAAAACCCACACCCACCAGTGGCCATTAGAAAATTTTGAATTCCATGTGAGAATGACCGGCTTCCGTGACCCGCCTCAGAGAGCCTCCCCTGAATAGGCGGCCAGTTCCTCCACACTGGTTTGAGTTTGAGGCCCGGAGGATCTCCCACAGAGGGGTTTTCCCCACCCCTCCTCCATGCCCCTCCTGTGCCAGAACCGGCGTGAGCAAGACTGAGACACCCATCTCCCTTAGGGACCCGCGAGATGGACCCGTCCATGCCTTGATGTGGCGGTACACGGGTCATGTGTCCACGGTCTCGCTCTGAAAAATCAATCTTATCCACCATTACTCGATAACACAAAATTAAAATAAAATCGATCCGATCAATTGTTGTACCCAGCCCTAGTATTCACAGCACATTCAGACAAATGTCTCTGGTCTGTGGAGTTCATTTCATTTAGACTCAGTCCCAGTTGATGTCTGTTTTTATTCTTTTCCCTTTTCCTGTGGGTTAAACTGAACCTTTCTGTTAAAGCTGTGACAGAAATTTGACTCCCTCAGTCATTGTCAAAGGTTGCACTTCTGAATATTTTTATTATTACATGATAATGCAGCAGTCACCTTGAAATTAAATATAACCTAATAATATGGCAATAATCTAATTTTATCTGGACATAACTATTTTTTTTAGTGATGCTTAAGTTGGATTTTCATAATAAAAATGTATGGTAATTATTTTAAGTCAAATAAGGCAAGTAATTTTTATTTGGCCGGTGAAAAAATATTTTGGCTGGTAAATTTTTGGAGGTCACTAGCCAATGGCAGATGAGGGAAAAAGTTAATTTTATGCTCTGGCACTGAAGCTCAGCTACGCCTCCTCAGGTCCACAACAAACGGCACCAGAGCTCAGCTCACTCAACGTAAAACAACCCAATGCTATTTGTGTTATTCAGTTTGATCTCCTGATTTACAAAATAAACTATGAACTTGAATAAGTGTAAGACAACCCAGACACACCCAAATCGGCTTCATGGGATGGTCAGACATCATGCCATAACACATTCTATGATTCTAGTATCTCAGAAAGCCAAACCATTTTACCCATGCTGATTCTACTTCATTTTTACATGTTGTATTGACTATACACGGTATTCTGACAATCTGAAGTTGAATTTTATGAAGTATAGATTACTGTTCAATGTGTCTGCTGTGCTGCTTTTATCTTCTTCATGCAGTTTTTTTTAATGTGCTAAATAAATAACTTGTTATTGTGGCATGATGAAATTAAAAAGATAATAAAGTATTGAAAAGTATTAACATCCTCATCGCTTAGATAACTATTCAATCACACAGCCTACACATTAAGCCCCCCCCAAAAAAAAAGTTTTCATAAATTGTGGGCAATATAATGTAGATGCTCGTAAAATAAGATGACCATTGACTGTAGACTACCTTCTCCTCACAAAAGCCAATTTGACCACTGTACAGATTATGGAAAAAGTTATAAATCACTGAGTCTTATAAGTTGCATTGATGATGACTACCAGTGACATAGATGTGCTTGGCACTTTAGAGGCAGAAAGAAGTGGAAAAGATCTAAGTCTAATTTAATCATATTTTAAGGACCATGTCTATTAGTAAAACATACTTAAAATCATCTGAATGTTACTTAAGAAAGTCAAGAAGGAAACAAATCTTTCTAATTAAGCCATTATCATTCTTATGTATACTAGTGAACATACTTGTTTGAATTTATATATTTAACACTTTGGCTGTCGTTGTAGTGTCCAATTGTGTGTCTACAGCCTTTTTTTTTTTCACTTTGAAATCAAGTTGTTAAGACCTGCCATGCTATTTATGGATCTAATGCTTTCTTTTCTGACCATTGTTCTGCAGAATAAATCAGGGAAAAAAAGCCCTCCTACAAGTCTCTAATCTCTGTTCTGAACACCAACTGGATACAAAGATCAACAATGCGATGCTACCACGGGAAAAATAAAACCAAAAGATCATGGATAGGGGGCTGTTGTTGCTTCTATAATTAGTCTTGGAGGCATATTGGACAATGTACACAGCAACTGGCGATTCCAGATGTCACTCAGTTGTTTTTATCTCCCCTCTTTCTGAAAAGATCTGCAGTTGGTGAGATTTTATTTTCCAAAACCTGAAAACACAGCCAAGAGGATGAACAAACAGTTCAGTTTCCACGCAGACCACTTGAACCCTTTTAAGACTGCCATTATAACAGGCCACCTACAGTAGGTGTCTTCATGGATTTTTTTTTTGCCATTAAAAGTGTCATAAAATGTCTTTTTTTCCAATTCTTTTGCACCTTTGTTTTCAGGGAGAACTTAACTTTCAATATCTGTCCATTAATTATCAATATGATAAATAGTAAATTCCTAAAACAGTGTGTTTTGTAAAAAAAAAAAAAAAAAATAAATAAATAAATTAGAAGTTTTTAGTACATTTATTATCAGAAATAACTGTAAATGTTCATAACAGAACTTTTTGAGATTGCAGAAATAAACGTTCAACTATTCTACATCTGCTCAAACATGCTTTTTGGTCTTGAACATTCAGTGTCCATATTATGGCTTCATATTTGTTGTTATTTCCAGTTGTTTTTTAGCCTGTGTGGAAGTCTGTAAAATAGTTCCTTTCTAACTCCCACGTTGCTGCCATAAAGTGTCATACAGTGTCAGAAAGCTCAGGATCTCAGCTTTCCGATGACATTTAAATTGTGTGGATAGGTTCAGGAGTTACAGTAATTTGAAGGCTGTGAAGTGCAAAATGCAGCGCCGGAGACATTACTGTT
Source organism: Apogon hyalosoma (assembly GCA_037367295.1). NCBI lineage: Eukaryota > Metazoa > Chordata > Actinopteri > Kurtiformes > Apogonidae > Apogon > Apogon hyalosoma. Next base: position 34,943,600 of record JAPQRP010000001.1, read on the forward strand.
GTTAAAGTTTAAATTTACAGTATGTTGAAAGATGATTTTTGAATTTTTGTCCAGTGACACCAGAAAATTATTTACTGAAGCTTTACTACCTAAAGGTGGACACATCTTTATTACTGCAGCAGCAAACAATGGAAAACATTGAATCATATGTCAATAGACCCTGCAGTTGACACAGAGTTTTGCCTTTGGGTTTAGACTGTGGTTTTGAAACCAACAGGGTAAAATAAAAACTTTTCATAGAGCTGAACATAACTGGAAACACTCACACTGGCAGTAATACTGGGGTAATACTGAACAATACTTCAAAATGTGTTCCATAGCTGATTCATTTCACCATGTTAATGTGGTAAAAAAATCATATTCACTTGCCAAAAAATGATAATATTCATATGAAAGAGCCAGATCTGGTTGGACTGATGAATTCTGAGTCGGGAACAGCCCTACATCAGTGGTTTTAACAGAAAGAAACCAGAGCATAGCCAGACCCCCTCGGCCTGAAAATCAGGCACAGATATGGTTAAAACTAGGAAAGAAATGAATAGTTGATTTTTATGAATTTGACCTGAATCTGCTGGGTTGAACACAGTGGAGCGCCCCCTCCTGGACGCATGCAGAGGGTTCCTTTTGCATTTGTAGGTCAAGGTCAAGTTTATTTCAGTAGAGCATTTACAACAATGCAAAGTGCCCAAAGTGCTATTCAGTTGTGATACAGGTAAAAATTAAAGCTATAATAAAACTAATAAAAGTATATAAATATAGAACATAAAACTGATAAAGCACCAACACAATATTAGGATGAATAGTATTTTAAAAACACACACTAGAAGACACAGGAGTTACGATGTTTTCAGACATTTGACTCTGGAAATGTAGGTCACACAACAGGTTAAGGTCACCCATTTCAGAACTTGTCCAAGCTCTATACATGATGTATGAACTGTAAAAATGTTAATGTTCCAGCTGTTTTTTTCCCCCCAGAGTTAGAGTGTTTACAAGATGTGTCATGGACAGAGAAAAGTTCAAATAGAACATCAAAAAAAAATAAATAAATAAATAAATTTTAAAAAATTAACCCCTTACTCCCTAAATTTCTTTATAATTGCAGAAAAAAATCAATTATTAGTTGTACTGCTGTGACGTAGATGCTAAATTAAGTGTAGATTGTTAATTTGAATATAACACATACAATAATAATGATACAAATTAGTGACATAATTATCATAATAGTAATTATACATAACATTTGTCGTTGTGGGCGGCTGTGGCTCAGTTGTTAGAGCGGGTCATCCGATGACCAAAGGGTCAGTGGTTCAAATCCTGGCTCTGACTGTGGAAGTGTCCTTGGGCAAGACATTGGGTCTTGCATGGCAGCAGCCGCCTACTGGTGTATGAGTGTGAAAGGGTGAATGTGAAGAACTGTACATTACCATATATATATATATATATATATATATATTTCTTAGAGCTCCTTCACACATACACACCAACTCACTCTCTAAGATCAGTTGGTGTCGAGAACAACCTGTAAACTCCGAGGAGATCAGGCTGGTCCCAGACTGTGGAACAACCTGCCTCTGTACATCAGATAGGACTCCTCCTTGCTTGTTTTTAAATCTCTTCTCTTCTCCTTGGCCTTTTAACATTTTTGCAATGTTGACATTTTGTTTCTGTTTTTGTATTTTAACTTGTTTCATTTATTTGAGTTTGTTGTTTCTTAATACTTTTATTAATTTTTTGTTGTGCTTTTAGTCTTCTGTACAGCACTTTGGTCCACTGTGGTTGTTTTAAATGCTTTATAAATAAAGTTGGATTAGACTGGATATGTATGTGTAAATTTAGAGTAGAGCTGCAGCTGTTGATTATTTTGTAATTGAAAGAAAAAAGAAAAAAGACCGACAGACATGCTGACGACAGTAAAAACTATTAATCCTATACAACTTGAGAGTAAATTCACTTAATTGTAATTATAAAATCATCACTTACTCAAAGATGCATTATGTGAAATCTTGCTGTTAGAATGTAGATTGCAGAGAACTTGTCAAAAACACAAACGTTCCTCAGTAGAAACAATGTTGGGTTTGTTTGTCCGTCATGAGCTACTGTAAAAACACAGCAGCGCAACACAAATCCACATCCTCTGTGCATATAGAGGCAATATTTTCAGGTGATGTTACAGTGACAAAACCATATTAATGCAAAAGAAATTCAATTTCACAAATAGATCATCTCAAATCTTTTAGAATGGACATTTACACTGGAAATTAAATACAGTGAATTAATGGTTAGGTTGTGTAAGGAGGGAATTAAAATGTAGTCTAAAATATGCCATGAAGAGGCAAGCAACTACAGGGCTATCAGTGGGAACAGAGTTAATGAAACATAATGATTTCCTTTTGAACAACAGAGGCAGGAGAATGTTTTTTTTTTTTCCTTCAACCCTTTCGAACCGTACGGAAACATTAAAATCAGTACGTCATGCAATTTTAACCACCTGCCTTGAGCACTACTGAGTATGTCTGATTCACCTCAGATTAGATCACAACCAACCAGTCTCTGTCACAACATGGAAAAGATTTCTGTATTTTATCAAGCTACATCACCGTTGGGATCTAACAAGGCATAGTTTTAGGCCCCTGACATTTTTCCTTTCTTTTTTTTTTTTTTTTTCCAGACATTATGCTGTCGCCTGAAATCCCTCTGTCAGATATTAAGTCATGATACATGCATTACCACAGGGAAATGTTGTACATTAGGTAACTAAGCGTTTGAGCATTAAATGAAGGAATAAAAATATTAAAATCAGTGTTGACGATGTGAAAAAAGCTATAAAAAAACTCAGCTCCTCAGATTCTCTGTATATTGTGTATTTAAAGCATGATAGCGTGTATGATTAAACTGGTATATACTGCACATGCATACGAGTAAATGCATTAATAATACAAAGTATAGGCACAATGCATTCCACGATGTTGTCAAAGCACAAATAAATCACATATGTGTTCCTCCTATTTGCCAGTAGGTGCGGCTGTTTAATATAACTGACTTTTATCATAATAACAAAGGTTTTAAAGGGTAACTACAATGATGTTCATAACTTTAATGATAACAAAATTAGCTTTCACACAGCTGAATGATGATATTCTGTGACCTGTGGCTCCAGCTGTGCTTGAGTCCAAAATAAATTGTCAACAGTGGATTTGCCTACCGGCATCCTCAGCACTGCACCCCCGTTTGAAAATCTGCAGAAAAAATTGTTGCTTTGACCGGAAATCAAACTCTGGTCTTTCATGTGGTAGTCCAAGCGTTACCTATTGAGCTAAAACTCCATTGCCTCAAGGGCTGACCTATTTGCTATCTGATTGTCTTGGTATTTTTCGGGACGTGACATTTACATCTAAGCTTCAGGATAATTAAGATTAAAATATTGTGATGTGAAATAAGGCGTAATGCACAGTGAACTGCTTGCTCTGTAAATAAAGCAAGCAGTCCTGCTGAGCAGGAATATGATAATTTAGAGAAGAATATCACGTATGCACTGCAAAAATCTAAATCTTACCAAGTGTATTTTTCTCATATCTAGTCCAAATATCTCCTCACACTTAAAATAAGACACAATCAACTAAAGAGTAACTTTTCAGTGAGATATAAGAACTTATTTTTAAACAATAGATCTGGAAAATCTTATTTCAGGAAATCTTACCAAGATAATTTTCACTTGTTCCATTGGCAGATTTGTTTTGCTTAATTCACAGTTTTTTGGGGTTTTTTTCTTAATTCAAGTTACATAGTCAAACATGAGCAGAAGACAATAACAGGAAGTTTTCGTCAACCTTCACTATGTATGTACGTACTCCGAAACAAATATGATAATGGACTGGAGCTTTTAAGCTAATTATAGCATTTCTTAAGTGCATGTAAACGCATCAGATCTGAATATTACAGTTGTCTGATTACTCCCAGGTATCTGATTTTTTTGGTCATGTAAACAGGCTCAGTGTTTATATGATTCATCAAATTGCTCTGAAAGTTACGACTATGAAATCAGTTGCTGTTGTCTGTGAACTGTTTTTACGCCTGTGGTGTGGACTCCAACATCCACTTGAAATACAGTGATCCTGAACACTTTTGGGTCTTTGTGTGAACTGCTTTTCAGTCTGTGGGGTCCCAGTGGGAAAAGGAAAGTAAAAAACAATTCCAGGCACCTTCCTTTTAATACATGTGCTTCTGAATTTCTTGGCCCATGCCCTTCTTACCTTTCCACTGAGTTCTATGAAAATCACTGCAGTAGCCTTTGTGTAATCCAGACAGTTGGGCTCGATCACAAAACTTCCCTGGTGGACAGCGTTAAACAGCTTAAATGAAACCATAGATGCTCTAAATGTTAAAAAAATAAATAAATAAATAATTAAAAAATGTATTAACCCTTTATGACGTCTGTGTAGGTTCTCATTTGCCCAGGTCATTGTTCTTCTCAGTAGTTCTTCTCAGTTCAACTGGACTAGTTTAGCTCTTTTTGAAAACTAGTCCAGTTGAATCAAGAAGAACCCTTTATGACCTATCATAGAACTACAGTCCTTAATTTTGCCAGCCAGAACATATCTTTACATTTTTACATGCTGTGGTGCCATTTTTTGGAGCATTCTTATGGTGGCCCTGAAGGGCAAACCACGACAAATTGCAAATACACTCAAGAAAAAAAAATATAAAGTGTCAAGAGATCACTTCTGTTATGATTTGGTACTATATAAATAAAATTTGATTTGAAATTTGAAAAAGAAAGTCATGCAAACAAGAAAAAGGTCCTACCAGAAAAGGTAGGAACCTGCTGTGACCAGGATCTGGATGATTTTCTTTTTCTTGTATGTGTGTGTGTGTGTGTTTTTTTTTTTTTCATATGTACTTTTCTTTTTCTTGTGTTCTTTGTGATTCGTTGTTGTGATTTGCCCTTCAGGGCCACTGTAATTCTAAATGTCTATACATCAATACAACCCTTATATCCCCAATTTTAATCATGTGTATGTGAATTCCATTCTAGCTAAAGAAATTGCTAAAAAGAAAAAATACGTGTGAAAAAGGTGCACAAAATCCTTTGAAACCGATCACTGAAAGTGTCTAAATACCTTCTGAAATACACTCATATTTATAAACTATAACAAAAATGAAACCAAGTGGTGCCAGGCACAACAAACCCCGCCCCTCGCAAACGTTTTACCTGATTTGCCCTATCTCTTATCATTGCGAA
>JAPQRP010000001.1:34948941-34960066 GCA_037367295.1 Apogon hyalosoma
ATTTTCATTGGTTAATTTTCATGGAATTTTTATTTATTATTACTTTTGTCAGATTCAAGTTATTTCTGTGACCACTGTGCGTTTTTCTTTCATTAACAGAGGGGTACCAACAATTTTGTCCACACGTGTAACTACCCTTTACCATAATTCCCATGGCACGTGAAGGCAGGACAAGGAGTAGAAGTACCATGTGCATTGAGAATCTCCATATCCCTCACACTGACCTAGGGCTCCCGCTCTGACGACACGTCCCCCTCGGCCCCGCTGCTGGCGTTAGGGTCCTGTCGAGACCGGAGGTTGCCCTTGTCTCGGGTCAACTCTGACGGGCCCTTGGAGCGGGTTTTCTCTTTCCTCTGCTGCTGCTTCTCTTGCTTTGACAGCTGAGAAAACATGACATACAGCAACAATTGTTTAGAACTTCACATGTAACTAAACACAATATCAAGTCAAAGACATGAGAAAACTATTATTTGTACACATGCCATGATTAATTTAAGGACAGGATTCTGCTTTAAAACTAACCTCAACAATGATTCAACAATGTCACTGATTTTTTTTTTTTTTATCAACCTGTGAATGTTATTCTTTGACTATAAAAAAGAATAGTACTTTACATGTCAGTTTCTACGTTGATGGAGTAAAATATTTTAAAAGAAATTTTGGATTAGATATTCCACATTTCTCTTTCAACTCATTAACAAAAAATAACGTGTGAAGCAAAGATGGGACCACGTAGTGGTTAACAGAGGAAATGAGGAAGGATCTTGTTCGAACAGGATGAGAATGACACTGTAAATATATTAAGTTAAATGAAGCAGAAAGCTGCATTTACACCAGTTTGTAATTTTTAAGTGCACTAAGAAATTAATTAATATCCACATTTGACTATACACACTTGAATAAAGCACTGCAGTCATGCATGTTGTTGCTCTGTACCTGTTTGGGGTCTGTGGGTCCACTTGGAGACGTCAGTTCAATGGTAACAGGCCCATCATTCTGAATGTGAACCTGCATGTAGGTTCCAAACTTTCCATCTACAAAGACAATGAAACACACAGGATCAGAAGCAGTTACCTCAGTGAGTCAAGGATGCACTCATGGGACTTTATCACTTCTCATGCCAACTCTCAGACTTTAAAGGTGCTGTATGTAGGAATTATGTTCCGAGTAATCATAAAATGGTCTGACCGTCACCAGACATTAAGGAATCATGTTCATTTTAAATACTGATATCATTGACAGTAGTAGTCCAGCCAGAATATTTGCTTTTGAAAAGCTAAGTGTCAGCCCCTAAATAATGTTTATGTTTTCATTTTGTGTTTTGGTCAGATGTTCCGCCCATCACCTATCTTCCAATCACCAAGTCAGTAGTGTTTCAGCATCCAGGTTGCCAGTTCCCACTGAGCTGCATCTGGAACATTTCTGATCACAAATGTCTGACATTTCAAACCTAAAAGGCCTCTTATTATCCCCAAATACGTCATGACAAAGTGAGAAACAAAACAAGAATATGTATAGGAGATGCTTTTGAAACATGGAGACGGCTGAAAGCAGAGAAGAATTTGAAGACTAACGCCAGCTCTCCTGTGGTCTTCTTTGGCTTTCAGTGGCTCTTACCGGGTGGTGAGACTGTGGGCCTGGGCCACAGTGTTCTCTCCCAGGCCAGACCACGGTGTTTTCTCCTGGGCTGAGCTGTGGTCTCTTCTCCCTCACGGGCCTGGATGAAGACACCACAGCCCGGATGAAGAGACCACGGTCCGGTCCCAGGAGAAAACACTGTGGCTCGGTCCTGGGAAAAGAGACCATGGCCCGGGGAAGAGACTATAAGAGATGGTATAAGTACTGGTGTAGGACTCATCACTTGCCATGGTAACTCCTTGTAGTAGACACTCATGCTGGATCTGGCAACCCCTCATCTGGGGGGAGGCGGAGGGGATACCACACTCTACAGTATTTTGAATGTGATTGCAGTACCAGTTTTGGCCACAATCCTACATACGGCACCTTTAAGTAATGCCTCTTTTAATAGTTTTAACTTAATAAACAATATGTCACTGTGTGGAACAAAATTAGTTCATCGTTTTATATGAAAAGCTGCATCAAGATTCACTTTAAAGATTCTGTCAATCAAAATGTAACATCAGAATAGAGATGTAATGATATGGAAATTTCAGATCACGGTTATTGTGACCAAAATTATCATGGCTATCATTATTATCACGGTATTGTTGAAATGTGCTCAAAATGTTAAAAAAAGTACTTACACTGAAATAATTTAACCAAGTTTTATTTTGAAAAAACAAATAAAATAACATGCACAACATACTTTCTGTTGATAGAAACATTAAAATATTAACATGTAAACATCAAACATACAAATACACTTGCTGTATAGAGTGACGTCATCACCACTGGAAGTAAACAAATACGCCACCATATTGGAAGACAAAAGTGGAGGCAAGAGAGAGACAGAGTGTATGTTTAGCAGCTAGTTTGTGATATAGATATTTTAAATGGGTTATTAGTGACAGTTTGCTATGGTGGACTATTTTCAAACTCTGAACCTTGCTGAAAGGCAACGGTATGCTGAGAAACTGGCTATGACTGATGGGTTTGACCATCTATTCATTGGGAGAGTCCAAAAAAAGTGAGGCCTTTTCCATATAGGAGGTCCAGAAAGTCCCTGTACCAAATGTACATTTTGAAGACAGTGGTGTTGAATGGGAGCAGGAACACCTAAAATTAATAATATTTAATTTTTTCAGATATATTACAGACCAAAACAGTCATTATTTTAGATTCATAAACACACATCTTTTTTTGGCCTTTCTTCATATCATTACCACTACACAAAGTAGGTCTACATTCACCTGTTGACTGTATATTATATATAACCATTAAAAGTGGTGAACCATAGGGATGCAACGGTAAAGGTTTTCCATGGTTCGGTAGGTATTGTTCTTGAGTCATGGTTAACGGTACGGTTCGGATGCAGAGCATGCATTGAGCCCTGGGGCTCAAACAGGGCTGAGTGCAGTGCACAGCTGGGGGCCAGAGCGGAGACTTTTTTCTGCATTTTCTGCAGACAGGTTGACCATCTTCAATAAGTTTCCCTTCAGCATCCTTTAAAAATCCAAAATTTGTGCTTTCTGTTTGCAGACTGACAGGTATGGAAGTAAATGTGTGCCATCAGATATTAAATAGTTGTATTCTGCAAGAATTTTTTTTTCAGTAGTATTTCGTAATTAGATTTTTTTATAGTTGATTTTTTTTTAATCGTTGTATTTTATAATTTAAATTTCTATAGTTGAATTTTTTCATTAGTTGTAGTTCATGATTAGTTTTTTTTTATGGTTGAATGTTTTGGTTTTTTTTTTTGAATAGTTGTATTTCACATTCTCAAATATAATATGTTTTAAATTCAGTCTAAAAAAATTGATATATCAAGGACATCTTAGCCAGGCAAAACCAACGGAGTACCGAACCACTTGATCCAACTTTCACCTAATCATGCTGACGATCACATGACACTCAGAGAGTGGCACAGGCACAGCAACTTGTGTAACAGTTGAATATTGATAGCCTTTAAATTTCACAAAACCACCCCCCATTTTTGCATTAAAACTCTTAGTTTCACTATTATCTCCTGTCTGTGTGTGTGTAGAGCCTTGTGTATGTGTGTGAGTGGCAGCTTCCAGTGTGAAGGCGTAGCCATGTCCGGGTGCGCTCCAGTTAACAATTTCCCCAGGTGAGTAGTTGTAGAGCTGAGCTCTGCCAATAAAAATTAAAGTTATTATTCATGAGTTAAAGAAGCCCAAACTCCTGTAACTTGTTGTTTATAATATCCGACATCCTATAATAATTTTGTTGAATTTTGAGTTAGCTAATGTTGAGTTTTTAATGAGTTTAGCGTCCATGCTAAAGTTAGCCCCCATGCTATCCTCTGAATGTGTCACTGGTTAAAGTCCAACTATTATACTTTTTTCACTCTATATAACCTCAAAAATGGCACTGTCAATCAAGGGGAACGTTTTAGAAGCCAAAAAAAAATCCAACAAAAAAAAGGTCCGGTAAGTTTGTTGATCCCCTCTGACCATAAACACGCATCACAACAAGCTGTTGCGATTCTTGCCAGTAATCTACGTCAATGACCCTTATGCTCCCACCCTCAACTCTGTCAATCACTCCAAGTTCCCTCCTCCTATCAATACCCCCCACCAAACCACCGCCACCCCAACATTGTCATTGCGAGCTCACTATACCCTCAAATTAGCGTGTACATTATATTGCATGCCAGTCAAGTTACATTAGATGGAGATTACAAGATGAAGTTGAGTTCATGGGCGAGCTGTTCCGTCGCTGGATGCACAGAGGAATATTCAACTCTACACCGAACTCCTGCGGTAGAGCCTCTACGTGAGAGAGGCTGATTGATTTTATTTATGATGGCAATGCTCCGGAGTGAGTTGGAAAAAAATTATATATTTGTGCCAACCACTTCTCCAGCAATTGTTTCACAAACTTAGGTCAGTTCACTGCAGGCTTTGTCAAAGAACTGACGCTTGTGGCTGGAGCTGTACCCACCATCCGACAAAAACTGAATGAAAACATAAGTAAAATGTATGCTTGCTTTCTTTGATGTACAGCCACAGGGTCAGACTGGCTTGAAGCGGTAGGGCTCCAGAACATACACTAGTTTGTTGCTAATGTGGCTAACACCATTGTTCTTGAAGTGTGCCTTCCAGCAGGAGTCACGTTGATGGCAAACCTGGCAAGTTGCTCTGACAACATCAAACTAATCACGCGATTGGCTGGCCGGGATGTCAATTGTTGATTCATGAATATTCATGTTCTGAGCTCCAAAAATGACATGCTGTGGAAAGAGCTCTGTAAACAGAGTAAGTTAGGTGCATCTATTCTAAATCCTTGAGGTTTTTGGAACATACTAATTTCACATTGTAACTTTACATAATAAAGAACCATTTTAAATTGGGTAAAAAAGGAATAATAGTTGGGCTTTAATGCTGAAATTTCAGCCAATTTCCAAATGGTTTAATTTGCTGAAAACACCATACACGTTGGTGTGATACAGGACGCTTTGCTGTTTTAAAAAAATGCCGGTTTTACTACCCAAATCCAAATTCTATATAATGTTTCCAACAGACTATCTCCTGACAGAACCATAAAAGATGCCAGACTTCTATACCGCTTATGGTTGTTCTAACGAGTGGAACAAAAACACAAGATCTGGTGGAATGATCTTTCACAGGTAAGGTAAGGTAAGGAGTAAATTCGAGTGAGCAGGTTGGTAGTGATATAATTCAAGACTGGACCGATAGAAACCCTCTGCTTCATGTCTTGGCTCTACCAGCTCAATTTAGGTTATCTCTGTAGTGCCACATTATGTAATAATGGTGCAATATGTAATAATATTTCTGTCACCATGGCTCCCAGCCTTCGGCCTGTCTTTCTCTGTTTTGTCTGTCTCTTCCTGTTTTATTTTGTCAGTCTGCCTTCTGTGTCATGTCTGCTGTCTTGACTTCCTGTTCCCTAATCCTCTCTACCTGTGTGATTACCTTTCTCCGCCCTAATGTGTTGCACCTGTGTCTTGTCTCCCTCTCCCCGTGTGTATATATACCCTGTGCTTCCTTCCCACAGTTGCCAGTTCATAGCCTCTTGGGAGATACTTACCAGCAATTACCTGTCTGTTTGCCTGCCTGCGTTTCGACCCGTTTGTCCTGATGTCTCCTGAGTTTTTGCCTCGCCCTTGTCTGTACCTTTGTTGCCGGCTGGACTTCCTGGATTTTGGACCCTGAATTATTACGTTTGGATTTTGGTGTTTGCCTCACGGTGTGTGGATCATGCTCCGACCCAGTGACTGATTCCGGTTGAAGACTGAACAGTAGAAGAGGAATCGCTCTTGGATCATTGTTTTGTGAAATGATCCTTTGTCAGTAATAAATTGTATTTTACATTTGAATCAGTCTGCTGGGTCTGCATTTGGGTTCAGAGTCCTGAGTTTGGTCGTCACAGTTTCACCTCATTTATGGAATATCGCCACATTTTGTAATAAAATGCTTGGAACTGGAAGGAACTCAAACATAACAGTAATAGTATAGACATTTGGTACAGGGACTTTCTGGACCTCCTATATGGAAAAGGCCTCACTTTTTTTGGACTCTCCCAATGAATAGAAAACACCAGGGCCATGGGCCACTGTCAAATCTTGTTTGCTTAAAAAATTTATATAAATTTGATGGTCCTGTACTTTTTTGTTACAAATTGTACTGCTCTGCAACCCCCCACCCCCCCCTTATCTGTGTATGCATGTGTATTATTTGTCAGAAATTAATGAAAAAAAAAAAAAAAAAGTCTTGAACGCATTTTGTAATAAACTGTGCTGCATTTTGTAATAACTTCAAAATTTTCAGTGCACCAGTAGGTTTCTTGTCAGTAATAGTTATTTAGTGCAGCTTCTGTCTCTAGTTTGCAAACACATTCCCTGTTATGATTAATACACAGTTACATTTGATTTAGGTTTAACCAATGAAACATTCGACTATTTTTTTTTAAATTAATTCTAATTAAGCTGGAATGTCTAATGTTGTTCTGCTGGTATGATGGTTGTTCCGATTAAGGCATTCATTTCAATGGTTTTTCGATGGTTTATTACATAATGCACCAAATTATTACATTTTCTTTAAAAAAAAAAAAAAAAGAAGTGCTCACCTGCATTTTGTAATAACTGTTGCAATGTAATGGTTATTATAGTTATAAGTTATTACAAAATTCAGCAAAGTTTATTACAAAATACATTCAAGAATTGTATTACAAAATGCAGTGATATTACATATTGAGGTGAAAAATTACTACATTATTACATATTGCACTGTTATTACATAATGCGGAGCAACAATCCCACAGCTGCTTACAAGTGAGACAAAACTTAGGTTAAAATGCAGTGTTATCTATCTATAAAATGCCTCTTGGTCAAAAGAAAACAGACCTTAGACTGCAGTCACTGATCTGTTAGTATTCAGCATTTAATAGATCACAATTAATGATAGATATTGGATGTATTAAATATGTAAGCCAATGCATTACGGACAAAACCTTAATGTGAATGGTGAACATTCTTTTTTTTGTAGACAATTTTTTACATCTCTGGATACTTTTCTTACATTTCTAAGGTTTCCCAAAGACAGCTGTTTGAAAAGACAGGTAGAAAGGTATATGTGCCATTTGGCTATATAATCAATGTCTATGATTTATATATCTTTTTAAGTATTTGATATGAACTATTATTTCAGTTCAAATATTAAAGCATTAGGATAAAGTGTTGTTTGTTTAGTTTGTTTTAGTTTAACAAGGTTAGTGATAAGTTCTTTGTGACCAGATATTATTATTATTTTTTAATTTTTACTTATTTATTTTATCGCCTCACAGGTTTTCCCAGGATCATCACAGGTTTTCCCTGGATCTTCTCTGGACCTCCAGCTGTGTTCCTGCTTCTCCCCTGCCTTCATCGTCGTCGCTCACTTGTCCATGTAGTTGTGGCGGTGTTTGTTATACAGTTCCATAGACGTTCAACATCAGTCTGCTGTACATCATTTGCATCCATGTGTCTCCCCCTACTCCCCTACTCTCCACCTTCCCCCCTCTCCCCTAGTCTCTCTCTCTCCCCCTCTCTTTCTCTCTCTCTTTTCTCCTTCTTTACCCTCTCTCTTTTATCCCACCTGGTCAAGGCAGACGGCCATCCTCAAGGAGTCAGGGTCTGCTCGAGGTTTCTGCCCGTTAAAAGGAAGTTTTTCCTCGCCACTGTCACCAGTAACAAGTATTTGCTCCTGGAGGATTCTGTTGGGTTTCTGTAAATTAGACTCTGGTTCCGACCAGCCTTATATGTAAAGTGTTATGAGATAACTTTTGTTATGATTTGGCACTATATAAATAACATTTGATTTTATTTGATTTCTGTTTTTACCCTGTTTTAGTTTAAATAGTTAGACAGTAGGTTAAGATTGTTAAGACAGAAATCATCTGTATGCATAAGAGTTAATTATCTTCTATTCTTCTTTTAGATACATGTCTATACACACACACACACATTCACACACATAGCATTGTCAGACATAGGTAATAAGAAGTAAACTCATTGTTGGCATCAGTTTATTTAGAGTTGAGGCCCCACATCTGTTTGATCTAGTTAGATAAAGCTAACTAGATCTAAAGCTAACTAAAGCTAACATTTGTAAGGGTGAGCCTGCCCATAGGGGAATAAATGTGGAATTCATGTGATGTCCGTGACTCATTGTGTTGAGTCCTCTGCGCAGAGTCCATCTTATTTGTGATCAGAATAAACTTTGTCAACTTTGAGACCAAGCTGAATCCAGACTCATCCCTGGACCTGCCAACAAAAGAACAAGTTTACAAAATTGGTGACCCCGACGTGACTGGCTGACTCTGGGACTGCATCCAAGTGAGGATGGCAGAGTTGCAGGCCGAGTCCAGTTGAGGACTGCGTCCGGAGGGATCAGCGGAAAACCGGTTCAGACAATTCTAAAGGGCCCTAAACATGAGGTAAACAGAAAACCTTTTGATTGTAAAATCAGAATTTCTGTGAATTGACTACTCTAAATTAAACTGTCTGAACCTGGTAATTCTCTGATACTAAATTTATGGTTAGAGATGAATAATTGACATGTCTTGTTGACTTGAATGATCACAAGTAAGGTATAAACACATGTGTGTATGTGTGGATTTATCGCAAGCGATGAACTTAAAAAAAAAAAAAGATTTGCAAGCAGCGAACTTAAATATATTGATTCGCAAGCGGCAAACTTAAATAAATTGATTCGCAAGTGGCGAACTTAAATAAACTGACTCACAAGCGGCGAACTTAATTAAATTGATTGGCAAGCGGCGAATATATAGGGAATTAGAGTGACTACGCAAATTGTGTAGGTGCTCGGCTAAAGCAGAGTGAAGCCATTGGCCTAAGTAGGAATAAACAGGGAAAGATAGGGCTAGAATTGTTGTTTTCTGTGATTTTGTGGAGACGTGTCTGTGTCTCTGTGTGTCTGTGTCTCCAAAGTTCGTGTGTCTGTGTTGATGTTTGTCTGTATGTATGAACACTAGTATTGTATGTTTTGTGTCTTTTGTGTTCTGGTTGTGTGAGTGAAGTACTGGTACATTGTGTGTGGGTGGTTTTCACGTCAAAAGGTATATTTACAGGGGAATGCTGTGTGCATTAGTGAACAAGCGTTAACTGAGAATTCTGTAGTGTTAATCTGATCGTGCTCTGTGGGATATCGGGTTGGTATAGGAATAAGGGAATACAGTAGAATAGGGTGTAATTGATTGTTCCAGTTAAAATAAGTGGAACGATTGGTTTAAACCCCAGCAGTCAAACGGTCCTGAAGATTAGCTCTGGACTAGAAGCTTCTTGACTGGATCTGACCACTTAGGCATTGAGCCACTTGAATATTTCAAGTTACACGTGTAATAACATATGTCACAAAAATTGCTTCCGGGAGAACCCATGTGCGGGACAGATGTGTAATTTTTCTACTCCGTCTCAATTGGCCTGAAATCACCACCCTGAATTGAGAATCTTGACTCGTAAACTTACACAGCAGAGATGAGTGTGAGCAAGTCTCAGAGAGGCCCAAAGAATTTGAAAAATCAACTGACTGGACAATTAACAACGAAGAAAACCCAAATGGAAATCTCCGATGATGCAAATGGCGCTGTGCTAACTAAGCAAAGAAGCTAGCGAATTAGGAAATGAGCTACTTCATGAAATCTATTCTATCTCCAACGACATTTGCGATTTCAAAAACGACATACACACAGCTATCTCTGATCTTAAGGAAGATTTAAAGAAGGACCTGAGAGATGAGATGACCACGTTAAAACACGAACTTAACCACAAGCTAGAAGAAATGGGAATGACACTTCAAGCTCAAGGCCGGGCTATTTCAGTGGCAGAGGAGCGTATTTCCTAAGTTGAAGAGAGCGGCTGCATAACTAAAGAGACCCTGCTCTGCCTGCTAAAAGAACAATGCAAACTGTGGCAGAATGTGACCAATCTAGAAAGCAGGTCCAGAAGAAATAATATTCGGATGTATGGTGTGCCTGAAGACGCTGAGGGTGACTCGATGATTCAGTTCGTGGAAAGTTTACTGACCACTGAGCTCCCCTTACCTGAAGGTATGACCCTCAAAGTCCAGCGGACCCACAGAGCCTTGGCCCAGAAGCCGGGACCCAACATTACTCCACGATCCATTGTTATAAACTTCCTCCAGTTTGATATTAAAGAAACTGTCCTTAGACTAGCTTGGAAAATTAAAGTCTTGGTTAATAACAAGCAGGTTTTATTCGATCATGACTATGCTCCCGAGGTGATGGAGAAATGCAGAGCCTATGGGGGGATTAAAAAAGCACTCAAAGAGTATTTGCTTCCAAACTCTGTACACGAGGATTCAGATCCATTGGAACACCGGTCCACGGACCTATGACGATGCACAGGCATCGGCACTGGAGCTAAAGGTGCGAGGGATTCCCGTAAACACCGCTACAGAGGAGCCAGGTTCCAGCATGGAGGAGTGTATACTGAAGGTGTTTCCATGGCAACAGGCAGATATGGTGAGCAGGCCAGGACGAATGGAAACACGAGTGAGAGGCAAGCTTCGGGAGTTTAGGAAACGTTAAGCAAGATGCCGATTGAGAGTTATGACTTTATGTTGGACTAATCTAGAGGTTGTGGGATGTACATGCTGGTCAGCCATTCCACCACTAGGGACGGCCCCACCCATTCCGGGGGATTAAACCCTCCACCTTCCAACAGGAACTTCAGAGGGATAATGACTCCTCTAATCTGGGAAGTTCATGCATTTGTTCTAATAGTTTTGAATTTATGTTATTGTCCTATGTTTTCAAGCAGGGGAGATTTGGTTCTCTATTTTTATTATGAGTGCTATATACCCACAGATTTCATTAATATACATATACAATACGACGCTTAAACCTAATCACTGAATGACCGATATCATATGGTAAAGCTGATTTCATTAAATGTTAATGGGCTTCTTAGCCCAACCAAACAGTCCAAACTACTTACAAAATT
>JAPQRP010000001.1:34970456-34982305 GCA_037367295.1 Apogon hyalosoma
TTAGCAAATCAGAAAATAGAATTTCTCAACCAATCAGAAAACAGAATTTCTTGTTGCTGGCTGGGTAAGGTCTGAAATTAGGACTCACTCATAAACACACACACACACACACACACACACACATACACATACACGGGGAAAGAATAACCACCTCTTTTTCATCAAATTGGTCTGTTTTTGTTTGTTTTGACTTGGCCTACCTACCTTTTTTGGTCAATTGCTTTTTTGTTTAGATAGTCATAGACAAGAGTTTATCTGAAAATATGGCAGAATTTAGTGTAAATTTAGTGTAAACTTTGTTCTTTAAGAAGCTAGTTTATGGTGATGGGATACTGCAACACCCCCCCCCACACACACACACACACACACACCTCAATCTCACTCCAAGCAGTCTTGAAAACTTGAGAGCCTTGTAAATCTATAACTTTGAATATGAAATCAGAGACTCATTTCATATTCTATGTTTGTGGAGTCAGTATTTAAACAAGTGATAATCTGAATAAACTTACACTTAACAGTTAGTTGTGAATTCATTAAATTACTGAATGGGATAACTTAAACAGCATTTACTGCAAGGCAATGAATTCCATTTCTGAAATGAGGTGAAAACACAATGTTCTACTATAGTACAGTAGTATACAGATTTATTTTCATCTGTGTAAGAGTTTCAGGATGTTGTGGAAAATAAAAGATCAATGAAACATTGGGTCTTCATCCGTTTTGCCTGGCAGGACATCACATTTGGGATGTTCCTGATTGACTAGACACCAGTAGATGGTGATGTTGTAACGCAGAAACTACATAGCATGTACATCACCCTCATCAAAAACATATAGGCTATGAATTAATTTTCTTTTCCACATGGAGCTATTGATAACATTTTGGGCCAACCACATAGTAAATCAACTATATGTGCTCTGTGATTTAATATTTTTTATGAAACGTTTTAACAAAAGTAATTTCTAATGGCTATCAAATTTAATTTAGAATTTCTCAGCATAATGTTCACAAATTCCCCATCTTAAAGTTCTAGTAATGTGAAACATAAGTAGCTGCTTGTGAACATCTACTGAGTACTGTGGAACCTGAGTGAAGTCCCTTGAAACTCTCCACAAACTAACAGATGAAGGCAATGATACTCTGACCTGGGAACAAAGGTAACTCGATGAAGGACAAGTTGAAATGGTTTCAAGCAGGAATATTGATGAAGGAGCTGAAATGGTGTAATTACATCCACTGTGATGCTGCCCGCTACAGTTCTTACAAACATTTCCTTAATATTCTTTTACCATTATAAGCTAAAATAAGGCAGTCCTACAGAAAGTAACATTCCTTAACTTCAAATACACATATTTTAAAAAAGCTCAGCTGTAATGTGTTGTGATTGTCATGAAGGGATTGGTTAGATGTACTACTCTGGCAGACATGTTTTAGAGAAATGCTGCACTTGGTAATATATCCATGGGCTCTAAATTAGTTACTGTCTCATGACCCCACCCCTGTATCACACCATGTGCATGTGCAACCACAATATAAATGTGTAAATACTATTTAAATTTGAATTTGAACAAAATCTATCTATTTCTATAAATATTTATATAAATACCAAATTTCTCGTTTTCTTTTATATTTAATTTTGTCACTTATTTGCATTTTTTTCTACCTGTCTTTTTCTTTGCATTTGTTTGTTGTATGTTGCTGCTGTTAACTGTGAAATGTCCCCATGGTGGGATCAATAAAGTCATATCTATCTATCTGTCTGTCTGTCTGTCCGTCCATCCGTCCGTTCGTCTTTTTAAAAACATGGTCTTCAAACATCATCAGCAAGTTCTGACTGAATAAATAGATAAATGAATTCATTAATGAAAGTTAACCCTGATTCTAAGTGTTTTATGGCTCTAGTCTGAATCTTGACATCCAGGACAGTTGCAGTTTCTGCTATTTTTTGTATGTTTTCAATGCTAATTAGTTCATTGAAGGAGCTTAAAAAGGCAAGTGAGCTGATAACCATTTAATTGTGTGTACAGTACAGGACTACTATGTCAATGTAAACATAGTACACACTCATCAGTCAGTAAGAAGGTTTATCCTTATTACGTTAAGTGCTTTGAGATAATTTTGTGTTGTCATTTGGTACTATATAAATAAAACTGAACTGAGTTGAAATTAATTTTGATCAATATCTTACTGTAAGTATTGTATGTTTATACTCTGCTATAGATATACTCACAGGTAATATATGCATATTTGTTATCTACATACAGTTAACTATACATTAAGGTTGGGGTTTTCTTTATGACATTCTACCCAAACCTCTGGGATATACGTACAATGTGATGATCGACACACACCTACTAAGCATTCCAGAGGAAGGTTTGGGCGTATGAGGTTAACAAATGGCTCAGTGTTTCCTAGCTCCCCCCAGTTACCCTGGCTGTAAAAATCCTGATAATTAAAATGGAAAAACATTAAAAATGGACTAGATCACAGATTAGGAAAACAGATCTGTGATCATGGATGGATGGACGGACAGACGGACGGACGCACAGGAACTCACCAGTTCTTCACTTTTGTGTTCTCCAACCTCCACCTGTTTTTGGATCTTTGCCGTGTCATTCTATCTGTGTTCCCCTGACAATACTGCAGCCTTTTGTCCTTGACCTGACTCTTCTCTACCTCCACCAGCATTTACCTTTAGTAAAGACACCAAGCTTTCTGCCAAACTCAGTCTGCTTCAGCCACTACTTTCAGGATCCAACTCTAAATTCAGGCCCTAACATTGTTTACCTTAACCAGTAGACACTCTGTTTTGTCCTTGCCCTAGTTCATCTGCCTGTACTCACTTTAAAGGAGTGGAAACCAATGTACAGGAGTCAGGCTATGAGCTGGTCATGATCTGCAAACCCTATAAAATATATTGTTGTGAAATATTTAGCCAAATTACAGTTTCAGTCTATTTCTCTTGTGAAATTAATTTTGTGTCATCATTATTGTTATTTTTTCATTATAATGTAATTTCTCATGGCTATACAGTTGAATTAGTCAAACAGAAGATGTCTGTGTGAATTCAAACCATTGTGTGGATCTACTATCCAATGTGGACAAATGTGTGTTGTCAAAAAACACCAGTTAACCTACTATGTTTCAACCCAAACACTCATATCTTTGTTTCTGTTATGTTGTATAAGCCTCAGTTTCCCTGTTATTTTTTTTTATCTGTAAAATTTTAGTCAGATTTGCATTCATGTTCACACATTCACATAATGATAAGTAGAATGGGTGGAGCAAAGGGAGGTATGTGTGTGGGTAAGGATTCGGTGGGTGTTTCTACAACAGCGAGAGCATAAAGTGACAGAACTGGAGCGAGGAGTGTTTGTGAAACTACGACAAAGACATACAATACAGCAGGAATTTGAAATCAAAGACTTCAACTTTCTCTCTGCACTGTGAATGTGCACTAATGTCTCAGTGAGTATTATCTAAACTTTTAACCATCATTTATCTTAAGGTTGATTCATTTAAAGTAGCTCATATTTAATCAAACGCTTCTGAATTTGAATATAGTTAACAAAGCATGTTATCATAATACTGGCATCTCACGACGTATCCTTCTTCCCTTTGTGAAGCCATTGTTAATCTTCATGATTGTGATTATTATGAATGTAATTTGTTGTGAATTCACAGTTCAGTAAAACATAGAGATGTTGCGTCTCTTGTGTGGAACTTGCACAGAGACACACAAAGTTGACATGAGAGTATCACTGTGAATGATTTTTTTTTCATAAGACTAAAAAATAGTCACAAAATTGTTGAAATATTCTTCTAAAATGTGTACTTGTCTTCTTCTGCACTTCATGTAAAATGTATTTATTTAAATTTTATTTGACAAGGACTGTACATTTAAACATTGTCACATTTAAAACTATGTATATGTACCTGATGCGATGTATAGAGGACTTGTAGCAACTGTAGCTAATTTGCAAGCCACGTCCCTGGTTAAGCTTTTTCGAAAGAACTCTGTAACAAATAAACAAAAAAACAGTATGACAAAACATTAAAATCAACAGACTCAACATTTGATAAGATACATACCATACGTATTGACACAGGTCTCTACAAATTAAGAAAACAAAATTAAGTTAAAAAAAAACCAAGACCTTGATGACAGATGAACACTGGATGTGATACCTGAGAAAGACGACTGGCCAAAGGTTGTTTTGCATTGAAATACTTTAAATACGTTTAACATGATATTCAATAATATTATAATATGATACTCATGTATGTCTGTGTATGAAGAGAGAGACAGATTTTAAAATTGAGTATTTTTTTTTTCATAGATTTTACTTCTATTGCAACATGGAGGTCCAGTATCTGTCCATTTGTGATACATCATGCTAGCAGAATGTTATATACATATATGAGAAGTTTTATGATTTAAACATCCCCTCTTTCAGTTAGAAGGGTATGGTCAATAAACATTTATTAGACTTCTTTTTTTAAATGGAATATCATTAATTCAGTTCAATTCTACTTTATTTGTAGAGCCCTATATTACAACAAGGTTGCCACACAGGGTTTTACAGAATTAGTTAGATATGAGAACAAACAGCAGTCAAATAAACAGTAGAACAAGGAAATCTCATTAGTTTCTAATATATTTTAAATATGGTTCAAATGTAACCCTAACACAAAAATGCATTGCCAGTGGAAGAGTTGGAACAAAGTATTCTCTTGTAAAAAAAAAAAAAAAAAAATAATAATGCATGTCGTCTGTATTATCAATACATTTTTTTCAATGCATAAATCGTTTTCAGTCTATGACACAGACCAAAATAAAATATATTCTAATAACAGTCTTACAGTAAATCCTCTCTTCATAAAGGTTATACTGTGCCTTGATTCAACTTTATAACTGTTGGGTACTGAATCGTATTTTACTAAAGGAAATTCTACAACATTTTGTCTGTTCCAACAGCTGAATTTACTGCATGTTCATTAGACCAACGCTGATCCAGTTAACATGAAGAAACCGTCTGTTTAGATTTCAGCTCCAGTATTGAGTGTGATGCAATAAATTCATACTGTGCATACACTGAGTCTAAACCTGCACTTGAGTCAGGACACAGAGCTACGTGTTTAAAAGCGATGGTACCAAATGTGTCACTTTGAACTTAATTCATCTTTACTCTGTCATCACTCTTTCCAAGATACCTGAACTTCCCAGAGTTTGTCTTTAAGGTGGGAAGCAGTGGAGTCAGTGTTGTGTCATGGCTGTATTTACTCATCTGTCTATAGTCGTGTGGAGACATGGGGCTGGATTTGCCTCAAGGAGCAGTCAGCATCATCAAGTATGATGTAAATATACATTGCCCGGCTAAAAAAAAGTCTCCCATGCAATATTTGACTGCAACACCTTTGGTTTTGATTACAGGAGACATTCACTGTAACATCTTTTTTGCCACATAATGTTGATGTAGTGTCACAATATGGTTCATAATATTTTTTCCATCCATAGTTGCATTACATTTAGATTTTTGACGATGGAGAATCGGACCGCTGCATCAGGTCTTCATCACATCCCAAATTAGCGTCTGGACTTTGGCTAATTGATGTGTGAAAATGACTTCTCATTCTCCCTGAACCATTCTGTCACAGGCCTGATGATCCTGATCAATCCTGGTATTGTCCAATCTGTTTTACGTCAAAGACATGAAAGGCTACTTACTGCATCAGTTAGAGTTAACCTTCCTCTTGTGTTTGCTTTCTGTGACCATCTCTCATGTTAACGGATCAGTTTTTTCCCATGTCTTAAATCTGTAAAATACACTAAAAACAATTATCTGCCATCCAATTTGTTTCTCATCTCTTGGTTACGTTGTTAGGCTTCCTTATCCATGAAAACATTGGTTTTAATATTTTTGGTGTGGGGCTCTGGGCCTTTTTTTGTCAGCATAACCCTCAATGTGCACGCTATAAGTCACCAACTCTGTACTGAATTGACCTCACATGTCTGGATATGCCCGTCTGGGCTTGTTTTGTGTTTGTGCAGATGTACTGGATTAACAAAGCAAAATAAGAATCCCCAAAAGCTCACGTGACTGGAAGAGGAGCTGGCTGTCAGTGTGTTGGCTGGCAGTGTACTTATTGCAGTTCTGGCTCTAATTATTGCTTTATAATCTTATTTTTATAAATGGGTCAAAACCGACCCTAACAACACAAAGTTCATAATTTCAGCCAGAGCATTTCATTATTTAGTGAAAAATAGAGGTTCCTGACAAAGTCAAAAGGTCTTGATACAATACACACATTTTATGTGGTTCATTTATGCATTTAAAACCTAAAATGGGTGGGTGCCAACCCTAACACAAGAGGAAGATTAAATAAACAGCCTGGCCAAAAAAAGTAACTGCCTGGATTTAACTAAGCAAATAGTTCAGATCCTTCCATGGGTAAGTACTGCAGTGGTTAATAATGTTTCAGCTGTAACAAGTTATTTAAATCTAACTCTTATTGTGACACTACATAATCATTACGTGGCAAAAAAAATGTGACAGTGACTGTCTCCTGTAATCAAAACCAAAGGTGGTGCAGTCAAATATTGCATGTACGACTTTTTTTTTTTTCTTTGGCATGTATAAGACATATGGTTGTGTGTATTTCACCTTAATTGTCAGTTTTTCTACTTGTTAAAAAAATTGCAGCAACCAAGCCACCATTTTCAGACACTGATTTATTGGACCACACATACTGTTACACCACAATAACAGTGATTACATTCCATTAAGAACGATCAGTAAACAAACCAAAGTACAGTCTTATATTAGAGCCGCAGAGATATTACCACATGTTCTAACCACTCAAACAACACTTGATTATTCTTTGAAGGTCTCATTTAACACATTCCACAGCCTTGCATTTGTACCAACAAAATATTTGCTGCACATGTGTGATTCTGTCCTGCAACCATGCAGCAGCTCTTGCAGGCTCAAGAGGGAGCATGAAACACAGCCACCGTGAACTCGGCCAGTTCCTTATGCGTTCAAGGAAGCTGAACCAATGACAGAAACACAGTCACCATTCCTGGCTTACTATCTGAGCATACAGTTGCTGTATTGCATAATTTGTACACTGGTATGTGGTTAGACAACAGGAGCAGGCTTTGACTCGCTGACTCAAACCAACACCTTAAAACCCACATATTCTCACTCAGTTAGAGAAAAAGGAACATAAGGCAAAGTGTGTACAGCTGTGTTACAATGCTCTAGAGGGCACACCTACCAGCTGCTATGTGGAGCAGATTCACTGTTGTCAATGGCACGTGTAGCCCAAGGAGGTCATGACTTCATTGCATTGTAATGTGTCTTAAAAGCTAGAGAGCGTGTTCAGAAAAAAGCAGAAGATACTGTTTGAGTCACAACACACAAGCACATTCATTATCTAAAATTATGCTTTTGATAGTTTTTATTTTTCCACTGATAGTTTAAATGTATTACGTGCAGTTTTACAGTTTCCTAGACAGCTAAAATACATTATAATTGATGAGTAAAGATAAAAAAAAAAAGTGATTATGTTTGATTTAGTCATAGTATATGACAGAGGGGATAGTGTTCTGTAGAAATTTGTCAGATGGTTTCAGCAGGCATGGGCACATCTGCCTTCAGTATTATCATCACGACCAGTATTACTGTAAAAAAATCATTAAGTTTCAGCTGTGGAAAAAAGTGATGAGCATATGAAATGAGGTGCTGCATCAACAGAGCGTAATAGTTCTGACAAGATGTAACATGTTTTGTTGACTCTGATTTATGTATATCAGCACCTTATCAGCTACAGTGTAGCTCAGTAAGAGTGGAGCTGTTGTCACACTTAGGTGAGATTCTGAACACCACATGTCATTAAGGCAGCTACACAAATGAATAGAGCATATTGTAAATTAAGATTTTTAGTGAACTTCTGTGGTTTTCTGGTCTCTATGCATGAGGGTTTTTTTTTTTTTTTTACTTTTGTTTCCTACTTTCTAACATTTCTCTTTCATTTTATTATCAAAATAAAGCATTTTAGGATAGCATATCGACTGCTTGTATTTTGCATCACTGTGTGCATTTCCTACCTAAATGCTTGAAACAATAAAATAAAAACCATGAAAACCGTGAAACCATTAGTGCAGTAGTTCCCAACCTTTTCTGGCTCATGACCCATTTTAACATCACACTGCAAAAATCAAAATCTTATCAAGTGTACTCATCTGTGGTCAAATTATCATTTCTAGTCAAAATATCTCATCACACTTAAAGCTAGACCCCCTGATCACCACCAAAATTTAATCATTTGTTCCTTGTGCCAGTATCAACATTTCCTGAAAACGTCATCGAACCCAGACCAACCCCAGACATTCAAAACAGAGACATTTTATTGCTAGAATGAATTTGTTTTTAATCATGCAATAGTTTGCTATACTATGTTGCAAATAAAGTTTAATTTTAGATGACATTTAAGCTATATAATGCATATGATGCACCTTTTTGGTGTCTGCTTCTCACTTTCTCTTGGAGATGTCTTTGCGGGGTCAGGCGGGCGAAGAAATCTTTCCATTCTCTGTTTAGTCCAGTTTTCTGACTGCGACTGTGTCCAGGCAGGTTGAAGCGTAGTAACGCATGCGATCACATGATCAGGTCAATCAAGATATGCCTTCTCATATTATATTCTGCATTTTATTTGAACTTGGTTTTTATTAGGAAAAGTGTGTGGTGTTTTAATTACAATGGAATTTATTTCGAATCATTAAAAAATATTTTTTATTAGTAATTTCTTTTTATCAATTACTAGAAATTTCAGGGGACACCATTTGAATTCTAGATGACTCCACATGGGGTCATGACCCCACAGTTGAAAAACACTGCATTAGTGCATATCACACATGAAAAGAATAGCAAGATAAAAAGTACAAGATGAAAACCTACATATAGGCTAAAAGTTTATGATTTTGTGCATATTATGTTCATTAAGTTTCGTTTTGACTTAATGTTGTGAAAGTGCAATCTGAGTCATTAGTTTTTATACAAGACAAAAACAGTGTATAAGATGTAAAAAGACAAAAAGGATGCAAAATGAATGACAAAATTAGGTGACATCAGATGAAAACTATGTCAAAAGGTAACAAGACAAATAAAAGTTATGCTCTGGACTTCTATCCTTGATCAGTACAAAACTGAAATTATTTAGACTGTTATTTTCCTCTTCCTAGTATCTCTACCTTTACCAGAGTCTATTTTCAAATTAGCATCTGTAAATAAAATATGCATTTTGTTACCTCTGTGTACCTCTATGCCATATGTCCATTTTCAGTTTGTTTAGTCATTTTCTTCATGTGACTGTTTTTTTTTTAATATTTCAGAACCCCAGCATCCAATACCAGTGGTGTATCAGAGGAAAACCCCGTATGCCCTCTGCTGCAGATTATGATAGACCACAAGATCGACAACGACACAAATGTCAATACGGCCTTGGTTTTCATTCACGGTGTGGTCTCCTGCCTTGGGATTTTGGAGAATGCCCTGATCCTCTGGGTGGTGGGCTTCCGTCTGCAGCGCCGTACTGTAGCCTCAGTGTGGGTTCTCAACTTGGCCATGTCTGACTTCCTGGCAACTCTGACATTGCCTCTCTTCACTGTTTATCTTTACTTTAACCAAAGTTGGGAGCTACACACCCCACTTTGCAAAATACAAACTTCCATCTTCTTCATCAACATGTTTGTATCGGCCTTCCTGCTGGCAGCCATTTCTCTGGACCGCTGCCTTTTGGTGGCCAAGCCTGTGTGGAGCCAGAATTGTCGATCGGTAGCTGGTGCATGGAAAGTGTGTGCATTAGGTTGGCTGTGGGCAGCAGTTAATACCTTTCCTTACTTCCTTTTCCGCACAGTGACAAAGAGACAGGATAATAGGAAATTGTGCTATCATAATTTTGCAATGTATTTAACCTCCCAAAATATGCTGGAGAGAGACTGCAGAATAAGGCAAGAATCAACAGCCATCACCAAACTTTTTCTGGCCTTCCTGATCCCCCTGGTGGTAATTGCAGGAAGTTATATCCTAATCGGTTTTAGCCTGAGAAACAGAAGAAGAAGAAGAAGGAAACAGAGCATCAACATCCTAACTAATGCACTCGTGTCAAAACCTGCAAACAAACCAACAACAAAAAGCACCTCCATCACACTGAAGTCTTTAACCTCTAGTCCAACTCTGGCCCTGACACCAACCTCCTCATCTCACCCTACCTCACCCAACCAAAGCTTCACCAAGATGGTGACATTTGTCATTGCTGTGTTCGTATTATGCTGGGCCCCCTACCACATCTTCTGCATAATTGAAGTGACGGCCCACTACTGGAGGGAGAATGCAAACCTGGTGGAGATAGGTCTGCCTCTAGCCACCACTTTTGCATTCTTGAACCCAGTGTTGAACCCCATCCTGTATGCCTTCAGCTGCCCAGACTTCTGCATTAGGATACGACAGAGTCTGGGAGCAGTGTTTGAAGGACTGGTGGAAGAGGGGAGACTAGCGGTACCGGGGAAGAGTATAAGGGCTCACATGACGCATAAGAGCAGTCGAGACATGCCAAATGCAACATCAGGATTGCCAAAGAGGCCAAATTTGCCTTGCATTGCATCAGATAGCCAACCGCCATTCATCACCTCCCTTGATGAAAGCTCTGAGCATACAGGACAAAAATCAAGCGATGAGGCTGAACAGAGCTGAGAGCCAAATTTATACATTTATTTAAGTTTTTCTATTGTTATGTTTCATGGATTAAAAGGAACACACTTTTTCCCTTAATTGTATTTTCTATATTTCTAATATAATCTGGATGTAGAGTGATTTTATTATAGTGATATGAAAATGTTACCACAGCAACATGCTGGATAGTATTTTGTATAGTATATATGTATTTTTTATTTTTTTTTCATATTTTTGTATTGTTATGTCATGTATGTCACTACTTTATATGAGGATTTTTTTATAATGTTTCACAGTATTAAAATATTCTGCACTAGACTGAATGGCTTTACTTCCTGCTCCAACTGAAAATCCTGATCTGTATCATTTTTATGTAAAATTAAAATCCATTTGGTATAGACAGAAGATATTTGCTTTAGGTTTATATAGTTTTCTGTTTGTCACTCTGTTTACATTTTCCTTACATAGCAGTCATTTTGTAAACCTATTCCTATTCATGTTCCTATTCCTTGTAAAACCATCCTAAATCATTCATCTCATTTGACTCAATATCTTTATCTTTGGTGAAAGGTTTTTCTACTCACAAGGCTGTGAATATGAATATAAAAGAAAGTTCAGGAAAGCCCCAACATTTCCAAGGCGTCACATTAAAGAGGAAAGAAATGAAAAATATGGTCCTGCTGCAGCATGTCATTGAGTACACTCACTCTACTGTGTTTTTCTTGGGAAATACAATAAAACAAATAGTTTTGTATATTCAGGCTTCCTGGGGAAAAAAGGAGGAAAAACTGTCTCTGGCATGTAAGTATTAAGACATGCCTGAAACGTGTATACATGTAAGTTGCTTAAATCATCACATTATCCAATTAGATGACAATATCCCCTCTCAGAAATCACATTAGAGAAAAATATCAAATCATAATCAACTCAAATTTTATTTATATGGCGCCAAATCATAACAAAAGTTATCTCATGACACTTTACAATATAGAGCTGGTCAAAACCAGACTCTGAAGCCAATTTACAGAAACTCAGCAGGTCCTGGGTTCGATTCCAGCACCAGTCGGTGGGACCTTTCTGTGTGGAGTTTGCATGTTCTCCCCGTGTCTGCGT
>JAPQRP010000001.1:34982767-34995337 GCA_037367295.1 Apogon hyalosoma
AGTGTGTTTGTTTGTCTCTATATGTTCAGCCCTGCGATGTACTGGCGACATGTCCAGGGTGAACCCCGCCTTCGCCCTTAAGTTGCTGGGATAGGCTCCAGCGACCCCCGTGACCCTAGTGAGGATAAAGCGGGTTCAGAAAATGGATGGATGGATGTTATCATTTGCTGTCCCTAAAGGGGGGTATTTCTATCTATATTTTTATTTCTCTTATTTTTAGTCTATTTAACTGCTGGAGGATGTATGGATAAATGTCCTCAAGAAGTGAAGTGAAACATGGGGCATCATGCAATTTTTGTTCTTATCTGACGTTTCTCTTACTCTTTTAGTACAATGTGCTCGTATAAGCTGCCACAACAGATTCAGCAATTGTTTGCAAATTCAGAGAACTGTGTATGATCATGTCTCCTCTGTCACCTGCTTTGTCATGTGAATAGAAATCTGATAATATTTATGTATATATTTATTTAAATATGAATTGTCTAATCATTTTTGTTTAATAAGTCTGAACAAACGATAGCTACAATATCTCATTGTGCACCTTTGTTTCCATTAACACAAACAACACAAACTAACACACAACACACGAACTAAAATAAAAAAAGGACAGAAAGAATAAAAGTGGTGACATATGATTACGAGGGGAAAACGTCACATTGTCAACATTGCTCCAAAGTACTGAAATATAATATTACAGTGAAATTGATTGTGAATCATGTTTGTGTCCCAAATAAGAAAGAAATTGTGAATTCAGCAAGTTCTTCAAAATTACTCATATGTGGATTTTGTAAGAGCAAATGTCTTAGTGTGAGTGGTTCTTGTCTGGTTTGCGTAGACCTGTGAATGTAGCTTGTTACATTATCTATGATGATGTGTGGTGAGTGTGGATGCTATACAACGTTTAGCCAGCAGAGGGAACTAGAACACTGATTGCATAACCAGACATGACATTATAAAGTAGGATTATGCTTTTCAGGTCCTGTAATCCAGGAGTATGATAAATCCAAACTGCAGAGTGTCTGACCACCTTTCTGAGTGATTGGATTTGACCATATCCGATATCGTTTTTGATTGACTGTCTCATTGTTGTTTCTGTAACCGCTCGCTTCCATCACATTCGGCCGGACACGCAAAAACAGGCTGAGGTGTAAAGTAGGCCACAGCAGCGTGGGATTACCATGGAGGTAGTTGTAATTTGGAGATAATATTAGAGAGTAAAGATTCAGAATATGAAGACTGAGCAGGATTAAACCTAACGGGTCAGAGTGACATACAAAGTTCCTCTTTCCTCTCAGTCATTCACTTACACCAGATAATCCTCCTGCTCTCTGTCATTCCCTATGAGGCTGTGTCTGTTTGCCCTGCACTCTATCATTCCATTCATCAATCCACAGCATTGTGGATTTGCACCAGTGTCCTCTTTGTAGTCATGAGGTAAACATGCACAAAACTCATCTCTGTGTGGCAACATTAAATAAAATGCATATGCTCTAGACATATTATTTGTTACAAAAGGAGTACATAACAAATGTTGTAAAAGGATTCATAATACAAACCAATCCAAAAGCCTACAACTCAGATCTGATTTTAATTTATACTGGCAATTACACTGATGCAGAAAAGGAAGATGAAAAAAAAAAAAAAAGCACTGAGCACGTAGTCCACATAAGATGCTCAAAGTAACAGAGCGTGAGAGATTATATGCGAAAAAAGAGAGGGTTGGGTTATGGTGTTGCTTTAAAGGGATTTAATGCATAGCTAGAGCATTTATGGCTGACAGATGCTGACTACAAACTGAAATGGAGTTGAATCATTACTGTTCATTATTATAATAATCATAGTAATAATATTAAAAAAAAGTTTTATTCTTACCTTTTGGCTCCAAGGAAGGAAAAGACTTTGTTCAGGCTTCAGGTTTTTAAAATAGTTCTTCACACTACACAGTTGTGGTATACCCCTCAATTATTTTTCTTGTTGTTCTTTTGATTTCTGAGTCACATCAGAAGCGTGGACTGCATTAGTACATTCACTGTTTCTAACAAGGAATGTTTTTGTTTCTGACTAAAAGTGTCAGATTTCTGCAACCAGTTCCATTCCTGTGATTCAGAACAACTTTCTCATTGTTATATAAAATTATGGTTTATATTTTGGCAAACTTTATCTATTATGCAAATTATGCAGCCCTGCATTTTCAGACTCAAATTGAACTAGCTGTCAAATACCCAAATGAGAATTAGTCTGGGGTCTCTCATTTCACTTTTGAGTTTCAATGGACCTTATTAAACCTTACACATCAGTTTGCTCTGGATTCACCCTCTCATGTTTACAATTAACGTTACTGCACATGAGGCATTAAACCAGCTGTTAAACTCAACAATATCTGTTACAAAATATGACAGTGCATTTTTATATAGAGCTGGCCTGAAGTGGAGTGATTTAACTGCAACTACATTTAATGCTGCAGAATCAATGAAACACATTTTGAGCTTTGAAAAGTCAGAACTCAGCTGCAGTATGATGAATACAGAGCAGTAAAGAACAGCTCTACTACTAATCTAGCTGACTGAGTGATTTAAATACTTTCAGAGTGATGCCACAATTTGTAGGTACACAGCCGAAAAACAAAACAAATTTAAAGTCCCACACTGATATTTCACTGGATTGCCTTTAGCTTTCATTTGTCATGATGTAATTTCAATAAACTTGTGTAAAATCACAGCATTTATTTCTATCTAGAGTTTCATTAATTTCTGAATGATGTCTCGTGCTTTCTGAGCACGTGTTCTGATGAATCCTGTCATTGTCATCCAGACAGCTGTTTAGTCCAAATCTCTTGACTTCTTGTCGCATTGTGTGTGAAAATGCTCATACTTTTACCGTTAAACACAGCCATGAGTTGTATTGTGGATCTTTCATGATTTAATTTCACAAAACATTTATGTGACCTTTGATACCAGTCATTTGAAAGTTTTTTCCCCCCACATTTCTGGTTCACAACTAAACTCATACTCGTACCTTTCATTTTCCACTTACCTGTGTCCGGGTCATGGGGGCACCAGCCTGAGCAGAGAAGCCCAGCCCAGACAGCCCTCTCATCTGCCACTTCCACCAGCTCTTCTGGGGGAATCCCATGGCGTTCCAGGCCATCCAGGTCATGCTGTTGTTGCCCACATGAGAATCTGAAGTCCCCCAGTAGGACAATAGAGTCCCCTTTCAGGGTACTTTCCAGCACCCGTCCCAAGGACTTCAAAAAGGGCAGGTAGTCTGAACTGTTGTTCGGTGCATAAGCATAAGCTTATGCTTGCATAAACAGAACCCGGTCCCCGACCCAAAGGCGCAGGAAAGCAAGTCTTTCATTGGGTAAACTGCAGATGCAGTCAGAGAGCCTGGGGGCTATCAAAAAGCCCACCCCTGCCCTCCGCCTCTCAACTGGGACAACTCCAGCAAAAGAGTCCACCCCCTCTCAAGGACTTGGGTTCCAGAGCTGACACTATGTGTTGAGGTGAGGCTGACTATATGAAACCAGTAACGCTCAACTTCTTCCACAAGCTCTCGCCAGAGAGGGGACTTTCCATGTCCCAAAAGCCAGCTTCCGTAACTGAGGACTGGACCGCCAAGGCCTCTGCCTTGGTCTGTTGTCCAGTCCACAAGGCACTGGACCCTTCTGCTTCCGCCTGCAGGTGGTGGGTCTACAGGACAGTGAGCCCATGTCTCCAGTTAGGGCTGGGCTGATGGCCACCAAGCATTTGCTATCAAGCCCCAACCCCAGGCCTGACTCCAGGTTGGAGCCCCAGTAACATTCCAGGCTGGGTACATGTTCTCTTGTTGTTTCTTAACATAAAGGGTCTTCTGAACTGCTCTTCATCTGGCCCTTCACCTAGGACCAGTCTGCCATGGGAGACTCTACCAGGGGCAAAATGCCCCCAACTGACAACATAGCTCCTAGGGTCATTAGGTGTCTCAAACTCCTCCACCACAGAAAGGTGACGGTTCAAGGATGAATCACAGTTAGACTTCCAGAATATAATCATGCATTGGATGGTTTTTACCACAATTTTAGTAGTTTCAGAAGGGCCAGTAATTTTGATCTAAAACACAGTTACACTTTTTCCACAACCACAGGGTATGTCTTCAGACATAGTTGTTTAAGAAATGTAAAGCCACTCGCTGCATCAGTTTGGGTTAAAGAACTTGTTGCAGCTGAAACACATTCATCACTGCAGTAATTATCCAGTGGAAGGATCTGAACTACTGCCTTAAGCGGGGTACACACTTAAAGATAATCGGACTGTTTTTGTCCCGATTTTTCCCCTTCCCGATGAAGGATGGCAAACGCCAGATTATCTTATGTTTCATAAGATTATCCTATCACATTATCCTGTGGTCTGAGGTGTGTTAAGAGTGAATTTTTCTGAAACTGGTCAGGGCCGACAATCGTTAACACTAAACTTATTCAATATTTATGCTGAAAAATCTTCATGTGTGTGGGGACAGCCAACGACTCCCAGGCAGAATCCTGCACAAGTCCACTTTCCACATATACCCTTGCCTGTGTACATTAGACCAGCCACCCTGACCCAACCCATGATTAAACACATTGTCTACACTAACTCACTTTTTAAGGACTTTATTTTTGCCTGAAATGCACGCCATCAATAAATCTCCAATATGTGCTGCTCAATGACATCTGTGGCTGGATGTGAACAGATGTGAAGCTCACTTCAAAATAAAACTGGATGTGGATCAACCATGGTCAAATTAGATGATCATCATCATTAAATGTCCTGTAAATTATTCTCATCCACAAATTTTTATTTTCATTTTAATTTATTTTTTATTTTATTTTGCCTTCTGCCTATGCACATTTTGTTTAATTTTACCTGGGTCTGAACCCACGAAAATTCTTCTGTTTTTGAAGAAAAAAAAAATTCCAGCTTCAAGTGGAGAATTTATAGGTTGAAAAGAGGGCATTTCTAATTTATTTCCAGATAAGGGCAGGATTAATCTATGTAATTCATTCTGAGAATGGGAGTAAAACATTTTTCTGAAAGACAAGATTTGAATAAGAACTGGTTCGTGCGAAGGAAAAGGCATTCTTTCTCTTAAAGAACAAAAGAATGCCCCATGAAAAATGCTGCTGGAGGACCACCTCTCTTACTGCTCTGTGGACTGTGGACTCTGCTCTCAAGGTCCCCTGTGGACAACTGATTATAGGGTGGTCAACAAGGATGGGAGTCAACCACATCACTGGACTCACTGTGCTCACTGGTGGGGTCTTCCCCTTTCTTAAGGTTGAGATATTATTAAGACATGCTACAGTTTTACAGATCTCGTTCATCTCCAGACCCTGGTCTTTGGCAGGGTCATGCAAGGCGTCTGGCATGCATTGGTGCAGTCACTCACAACGATCCACTGATTGTACCTGAAGATGACAAGACTATGGAAATGGTAATGTCACAAAATTAATCGTAAAAAGCAAAACCTCCAGTATATTAAATCTATAGTTGCCAACCCGTGCTGTAGTCTGTGGCACAGAGTCCTTGAATATGCAGGGGTCATGTACCGATCTTGGCCACATTTCATTACTCATCCTTGTAGTATGCGTGCATCTCAGACATACTGTAATATTGTATTATTTCTGCCTTAAACTTTGACCCTCTTGCTGCCACCTATTGGACTGTAACAGCATCACATATGTAGAGGGCTGTAGAAAGGAATAATCAGCAAATCATGCTGTCCTACCCGCTGCCAACGGGGACCGGATGTAGTAGGATATTCTGGTATTTTTTGGCACACAGCATTTGACACACTTATGTACTGAGACGTGCTAAATCTTTTTTTCCTGGCATGCTAAATAGTATGGTAATGTCAGATGCAGGGTAATTCTCATTTAAAAATTGGTCTAGTGATACTACACTAATACCTCGCTATAATAGGGGTCAAATCTGCATTTTAGTAATTTAACACAAAGCTTTTGCATGTTTATCTGTGAATCTGTTATTAACATAGTCCAGGGTGTATCCTGTTCCAGTATTTTACTTTTAATCCAAATACAGCAGTACCCATCTTTATTAGACATCCATGCATATAGTTGGTTCATGCCATTTACTTACTTGATCTTGTACATTTTATTGAAGATTAAGGGCCGCGTCAGGGAATCAGAAGTGGAGCAATTATTTTAATTAATCTATTGTTTGTTGTATTGTTTATTATCATTAACTTAACCCATAAAGACCCAAAAATCTATTTACACCGAAAATCATCTACTGATGTTAAATGTTTAATACCTGTTGATCAATTAATCCTACCAATACATGTAAATAATTGGTATAAAATGCAGTTTGTCATCTTTTCATGGTCATCAGTTATGACCCATTTGGACGTTCAGAGGCTCCGTAGTGAACGTGGAATCTTCTACAACACTGAATAATCAGTAAAATCCATAGTTTGATAAATGACAGTGCACGGACACTCTTGCTTTATGTTCAGTTAATGATATATTTTGTTGAAAAAGTCATTTTTCTTCAGTGTTCTCTGTTTCTGGTATAATAATCAACTTTAATCAGAGCTTTTCTGAACATTTACATGGTCAATAAATTAAATAATGAAAAATATCAGATTTTCACTGAAAAAAAGGCAAAATACAGAGGATAATAGTATAATAAATTGTGATAAATTGCTTAAAAAAATTAAATAGAGAAAAAAATAAATTTTGGTTCTGCCACAAAAGTAGCACTGGGTCTTTATGTGTTAAGGTAAATCATTCTGTCAAAAGGTGTGGTCACTCATTCATGAGTCATTTTCAGCAGCACTGTTTCCACACCACCTGAGTAAAGGAAATATAAAGTTACATCTAGAAAAAACAAGGTAGCATAAAATAAATAAATAAATAAACAAATAACTCAAAAGCTCAGCCTTTTTTTTTTTTTTTTTTTCTTTAACCCTTAAAGAGCTAGAACTATTTTTGGGTCAACTTCCAAATGATTTTTTCCTCTACATTTAAAATTCCTAAGTGATTTGTCACCATTTATTATAATATAATTCTATGGATTTTGTCATTTTCAGAGAAAATCTGGTATTTTCCTACATTCAATTTACTGATCATGTAGATGTTCAAGCTCAGGGGAAATGCAAAGGTTATTGTATCACAATTTTAACTGAACATATAAACAAGCGTCTACAGTCACTGTCATTTGTCGAACTACATGCATTTTACTGATGAATCAATGTTGCAGACAATGACAGTATTTCCATTTTCACAATAGAGTCTCTGAATGTCCAAATGGGTCATATCTGATGACAACAAAAAGCTGAGAAACTCTATTTCACCTGAATTGTGTTTAGATCTTAGAGGGGTAATGTTTGAAGATCTTGCAGAGGAGTTCATTTTCATTGCTAGATACTGTGCTAAACAGCAAATGTGAGTTGCTAAGTCTAACATTTGAAGCTGACATTAACTGTCAGACAGTAGCTTGATGGTGACATGAACAATAGGTAAAGATTAAAAAAACAGAATCTCCTGATACAGATACAGCTCAGGTCTTTGAGGATATGTTCTCTCAACACTTTTTCAAGTGATTGGCCTCCATTTCTCACATACTGGGAGGAAGTTAGATTGGACTAAGGATTATATCTGTACACCAGTGACTGTCCTCTGCCTCTGCCCCTCTTTCTTTAAGTAAGGACTAGCTGGTTAATTAATTAATTAGTAGTTATACTCATCTGAGCCTTTGTTTTTGTGTTTTAACATTATGGAAAACTGCAAAATAAAATCTATTAAAAAAAAATAAAAAATCTGAACCTCTTTTTGAGCAGCCAGAATGAGACCTTCAATAACAGCCTTGAATGTTCATGTTACTTGCAAGAATCAAGACCCAAACTCCCGTGTGATAATCCCACAAATTCTCACTCAGCTACAGAATAGTTGTATTAATAGAGCCTTTCATCACCTTTATAGCTGAATAGCCAATTGTCATCTGGCCCCATACTCCTTAAAATTTGAGTCCTAGTATAAAACACAGAGTGGCAGGAGAATAAATAAAGGTGAGATACAACAAACACTATCCAAAGTATCCTTGAGCTAAACACTGAACCTCAAGTTCCATCTTTACCAAACACAAACTCATTTGGTCATCATCATATGACCAACATATTCAAACAGAAATTAAGTAAATAGTGTAAAAAGTATAATTGTGACATAAACTTTAACATGAACCACAGGATGCGTATTATAATAATTTGTCGATATTCTTTTCTTTCAGAAACATTTTGTGATTAATATGATTAATATTATGTTTAAAGTGATACTAACAGCACTAAGCATGTGTTATGAGCTATAAAGAATTGGACAACTGATTTTTCAAAGCTCGTGATAATATGTTAAAAAAAAAGACAAATCTGTAGAATGAATTTTATATGTGGGTGAAAATGTCTCAAGTCACTAATGCCTCTTTAAAAAATCTTCTTGCTACTGTAGGATGGTGCTGCTAATGTGTGAATGTAATGTAAAATAGTATGAAAATATGAAGTAACTAAGTAAGTAACAAAAAAAAAAAAATCTAAAAAGAAAACAAAAATCAGTCTTATTGCTTCTACTCAGCAGTGTGCAGTCTACCTGTTCAGTCAGATTCTTAACCTGAAGCCTTTTTTATCACTCTGTTCTGAATCCTGAGATTCACATAAGGCAGTGGTTTTGCCTCCTAAAACAGCTTCTTTAAGCAGTGCATGTGTTTGTTTGAATCTGAAGTAATGAAAATATCAAATCACCACAGTGACACAAGAACACAGGCTGCAGAATTAAACTACTTGTCCTTAAAATCTTGAAGGTTTAAGCGACTTCAGGTTTTCAGTTCCCATTTGAAAAGACCCTCTAGGACAAGGAGTTGAAAATATTTGATAGTGTACACTTTAGTGGATGTTGTTTAGTCCAGCCTGTCTTTGGTGGGAAAAGCAGCACAAAAACTCAAACTGACCCTTCAAAGTGTCATGAAAATCCTGCAAATTCAAACACCAATCACTTCCATCTCAGTCATGCAGAGGGTGGAGACTCAGATCAGGAGTAACTATTGTAATTGTAATACAAAGTTGACCCCTTATGGACCAGTAGCATCAAATATATTATTTCAGCAGTTTTTCCTTGAAACAAAAAAGAATGTTTCAAACCATCAGGGTTACCATCAGGCTGGTGAACTGTAGTTTTCTATTTCAATATAACTATAAACAGTATTTGCACATTCAAATGTCTCACCACAGTGTGATAGTACAAGTGATAGATTTTTTTGCACTATACCTATACTATACATTGTACTCGCTTTATTTATTTATTTTTGTTTTCCAATGCTTAGAGTTAAGATTATTCCTTTATTTAGTCTAGTTTAGTTGCTATTTCAGTTGTGTGACAGGAACTTGTAAAATAGGAATTTCATCACTCAGTGTAACCACTGTGTTTCTGCTGTGTGTATCACAATAAAGTTCTTGAATCTTGAAGCTTTAATGAATTTTATGTGGTTATTATATAGAGTTAATACATGGTTGTTAACGTGTTCTTTTGTTGGAAGCTCCAAGGATGAGTCTGGATTCAGCTCGGTCTCAAAGTTGACAGTTTATTCTGATCATAAATAAGATGGCCTCTGCGCAATGAGCACAATGAGCCCCGAACATCTCACAAATTCCACATTTATTTCCCTATGGGTGGGCTCACCCTTACAAATGGGTTGGTCTTAGCTTTATCAAACTAGATCAAACAGATGTGGGGCCTCAACTCTAAGTAAACTTACGCCAACAATAAGTTTACTTCTTATCACCCATGTCTGACAATACTATGTGTGTGAATGTGTGTGTGTTTAGACGTGTATCTAAAGAAAGCGCAGAAGATAATTAACTCCTATACATACAGATGTTTTCTATCTTAACAATCTTAACATACTGACTAACTATTTAAACTAAAACAGGGTAAACACATAAATCTGGTCACAAACAACTTATCACTAACATTACTGAACTAAACAAAAGAATCCTACTCTAAAAACCTTAACTACTAATACAATAATTCATCCTAATACTTTAATATCTGAATTAAAATAATATTTCAATTCCCCCTTTTGATATGATTCTATCATGTCATGGTATCACTTTGATAAAAACTAAGTATGATGGCATTATTGTACATGTATTGCCTAACTAGTACCAACTACTACCATTTAATAACCCAGCTGTAATGTACAGTGTGACCAAAACCCTCAGAGAATCTTTGGTTCTAAATGTGAGTTTGAGTTATTTGTGCATTTTCTTGGTACCAAAGAGGACCACAGTGCAAAGTAAGTTCAGCCATACAAGCACTGTGTCCATATATCTGCACAGGCCCATATGGTGAATGCAATAAACAATGAGATGCCACATAAAGTGCAGAGGATTGAGGACAAGCCTACATCAGCAGGAGCAGACGAGATCAGAGGGAGAGAGAGAGGAAATAAATGCGGGATTATTGGAGATGTCACATACATGGACAGAAAGCAGTGTCAAGCTCAAAAAAGACAAGATTTGAACATCACTGTCACTGACACACTTCTACAACAGGTTGATGCGTTTCAGTTGCTGATTTGATTTCTTTGTTCATCTGCTGATGAAAGCCAGGTTGCACAATGGGGATAAAACATAGTGATGGTGGGAATAAATCATATTCATGAACATTTAGAGTTAAAAAGGAAAAAATGGCTCATACTACCTACACCTGTGTGCACCTTAGAGAATGAATGTGTGTAATTGCAATATTCACAGAGTAACCAAATGGAGAGGTGGGATCAACCTGGCAGATGAAAACATGAGTGATGGATGTAAACACAGGAGGAGGGATCAAAGAGACAGCGAGAGAGGGATGAGAGAAGGAGGAGCAACAACCAGTGTCAGATGCTCCAGAGACAGATAAAGAGGAGGAGTGGATAAGAGCGTAACAGAAAAAGAGGACATCTGAGCGAATGCAATCTGGGCTACAAAGATGACTGAAGCAAAAAGCATATCGTCCATGGAGGTGCAAGACGGCAAGTTAACGAAGAAGGTCAGTTGATGCTTGGATGGAAATATGACTGTGTCCTACCACAGTTTGACCTGAAAACCCTGAGCACACTGTGGTAACACATGCTCGTTAGGCCTGGCTTAGTGAAGTTATTTGTTTTCCAACTTTGAAAAGGAGTTTAGCCTTTTTTTACATCTTAATGCAATATTAATATGAAATGTGTGTTATAGCACTATAAGACATGTTATGAGCTGGTATACAGGTGTGTGTTTCTCATGGCTCCTGTTTTCATTAGTTTTCTCTTTCACAGTTTGTGAGGTTGATCTTGTCATGTCTAAATTCTCAAAAACTTTACGATTGGCTGTTGTTTATTAATCTCTGCTCCATGAAAATAATCTCTCATTATAAGCATTCCTCTCCCTAACTTACTGTTTAACTTTTGTGTTAATGCAGGGATCCATCAAGAAGAAAATAGACTCGTTCAGGCGATGGAGTTCAGCAAGTATGAAGAGGCCGCCAAAGCCCAAAGCCAAGACCCTGAGTCTGTCCTCTCCGGTGGGAGACCCCGGTGACCTCTGGATGCAAGAGGCCAACGGGAGGAAACTGCGACCAATCGTGGACTCTGTCTTCGGACAGGTAGGGTGCTGAGAAGTGAGCGTAGTGTGTTTGCAAGTTCATGCCTATGTAGTGTTTGTTTTTTTCTTGTCTTCAGTTAACTGTAACAGTTTATTTAACTGGTCATCAACAAAAGACTGAACCAACAACGTGAAAGTGAGAACAGTTAGTTTCTGCAGTGTGATCCTTAGCAGATTGCTTTTTGATTGTGTTAATTGTTGTGCGTCATTTGGCACAATTTCCATAAGTTACCTTCCAGCATATTGTAATTCAAGTGGTCTGAGAAGAAACAAGGATTCTGCTCCTTTTCTGGACTTAAGCTTGTTAAAATCAATCTTTTCAGACAGGCAGGGTGGTAAATATTTCCTCAGATGTGACTCTCCCGCTATACTCTGTAGCTCAACACAAAAGCTTGTAAAAGTTGCTTCACGTTTCCACAGGGATGTAGTGACATCCTATCATTGTCTTTATATTAAGTCTTTTGATTCAGAGACAGCAGCAGAAGGAAGGCTTCTATACTTAGGTTTTTTGTTTTACCTAGGTTTCATCTGCAACTCTACTTCTTTAATTACTATGAAACATATCTTTTTTTATTATTATTATTATTCTCATAAAGAGATGTGGGACTCATTCATTAAAATAACACCACAGTAAACAAGTATTTGCAGACCACAGATATCACAAGTACTCAGGAAATTATAACTGTGACCTTATGCCAGTGTTTTTCAACCTAGGGGTTGGGACCCCATGTGCCTGGAATTCAAATAGGGTCACCTGAAATTTCTAGTAATTGATAAAAATAAAAATTCACTAATAAAAATATATGGTGACTTGAGAGAGACAATCACAATACATAAAAGGCATGATAAACTGTGAAGCTGAAACTGAAGCACTGTGGTACTGTTTATCTGTCAAATGTTCAAACTGAAGCACTGTGGTACTGT
>JAPQRP010000001.1:35076675-35087923 GCA_037367295.1 Apogon hyalosoma
AAATAAAGTGTTAGATATATTGGTTTATGTTCATTTATACAATAGATTTCTAAATGTTCCAGTATAAAGAACCTGTAAAGTGAATGTATTGTAATGTACAGACAGTGTTTTAAAGTAGATTTGGTAGCTCTGATACATACAGTCCTTTGGCATAAACTCATTATCTCATTAATTCTCACAATTTCACATTGTGACCCAAGATTGTATTTTGGAAGCTACAGCTAACCATCATTTGGATTTCAGTTTTCTTTATAAGAAACTCAAACTTGGTTAAGTTTCACTACTTTTATTCTGGAGGCATTTTACTTGTAAACGAGTGTAATCTGCTGTTTATAGAATATTAATTGTTTTTAAATTGCTCCACCATCACATGTTCTCAATTTATCTTAATCTTAATATTGCCACACATATATACACATAAACACAGCTTGATGACTTTAAAATAATATAGATGACATTTATAATATTCTTTTTTCACCGCTTTATCACAGTTATCCAACAACAATGATCTGTGTAAATATGTGTGTCTGTCTGTCTGTGGACAGTTTGGGACAGTTGGTCATTACATAATCCTGCTTAAAGCTACTTTTATACATAAAAACTGTACTGCTGTCTTCTCTTTTCAGCCCTCCTCCATCCCATGCTCCGGTCCCTGCTCATCCACCTCCAGCCGCTGTGGCCCCGGCTCCTGCTCCATCCCAGGGACCAGGTCTTATGGCCCAGATGGCTACTACTGCCGCCGGTGTGGCAGTAGGCTCGGCTGTGGGCCATGTTCTTGGTGGCGCTCTCACAGGAGCTTTTAGTGGCGGCAGCAACAGCAGCAGCAGCCCAGAGCCAGCCAAGCCGTCCTACCAGGTATGGCGTCATCAGACATTAAGGATTAAGATGTCTAATGAGCTGAATTTAGCTGATCCGAATGTGGCAGAACTTTTTCTACCTGCTGTGCTATAATTTTTATTTCTGATATCTGTTTTACTTCCAAAAGAAAAACAAAAAAAGCATTTAATATTTTTCCACTAAACTTGTGTTAAAGATTATCTTTTTGTAATTCCATCGGTTAATCTGTCATTTGTATTTGTCATCCTCTGGTTTCAGCTGTTATGACAATGGAAGTTTTCTATATATTGTTGACTGATTCTAAAAGAATTCAGCTCATCCCCTGACAAAGCAACTAAGTTCATATCAGTAAGAAGTAGCCTACCATTTTTGGGGGCTGGGAGATTTATTATCAGAGGATGGTACTGGCTTTTTAAGTGATCTCAATCATTACATTAGTTCATTCTTTTCTAGCAGCTCTTTGTCACTTGCAAATCTGCGATGTGTTTGTTTGACGTCTTGCTTTTGTCATTGCAGGAGCCCCCTCGTCCAGCTCCAGCACAGCCTGGACCTTGTCACTTTGAAGTCAGACAGTTCCTGGACTGTGCCACCAACCAGAATGACCTGAGCTTATGTGAGGGCTTCAATGAGGCACTTAAACAGTGCAAATACTCACATGGTAAGTCTAAGGTTCAGTGAAAGATCGGTAGAGCTCCATCATAGACCACCACACATTTTTGCTTTATAATGAACATTTGATTTATACGTAATAAATGCATCCCATCACATATCTATAAAAGGTCCTACCATTGGTTGGCATTGTTTCTAAATGTAATGTCTAATAAACCAAATGTCAGGAATGGTTTGACAGTGTCGTAAAAGGTAGCACTATTATTCACTGGGACAGAACGTCATTGTGAACTTATAAACACATGGTTTGCCCATAACTGCTTGTAATTCATAGAACTGCATGAACTAATTATGATAAAGTGATAGTGGACACATTTGATCAAAGTTCGTTTTTTTGTCTTAAAAGAGCTACACTAAGTCCTCATTTATATCATGGACAGTGATGTGAAGCAAATAGGTACATACAGTGTAATACAATTACACAATAAAAGTAATCGGTCAAATATGTAATTAATTTATCAAAATGATTGGGGTTTCAACTAAATATGTTTCATATTATCTTCAACAAAAGCAGAATATGGAGCCCACCAACCCATGGTTGATGGCCATGTTGTTGGTCAAGAGTGTCCTTCACTTCTAGCAATCTAATAGTGTTTTTTCACAGACACCAGAAAACAATGGTTTACATAAATCCACAGTGTTGGTTTAAATTTGTGCTTTAGAAAGCACAAATTTAGTCAGCAAGGTCTGACTAAAAAGTCCATCAAATAACTGCAGCTGATCCAAAATGCTGCTGCTCGAGTCCTCACTAGAACCAAAAAAGTGGACCACATCACACCAGTTCTGAGGTCTTTACACTGGCTTCCTGTCTCTCAGCGGATTGACTTTAAAATATTTTTGTTAATTTATAAAGCTCTAAATAGTTTGGGGCCCTAACACATCAGTGACCTCCTTTAACTGTATGAACCATCCAGACCGCTCAGGTCCTCTGGCCCAGGTCTGCTCTCTGTCCCCAGAGTCAGAACCAAACAGGGAGAAGCAACTTTTAGATTTTATGCTCCACACATCTAAAACAAACTACCAGAAAACTGCAGGGCTGCTAAAACTCTCAGTTCTTTTAAATCAAGGTTAAAGACTCATTTGTTTACAACTGCCATTAATTAGATTAGTTTTTTCAGTTCTAAAACATTCACTGACGCTCACAATTTTAACTTGATTGATTTAACATTAAATTCTTAATTTTAGTCAAGACTGTTTTTAGCTGTTGTTTTAACTCTCTTATTCTTGTTTTAATTTCCCTCTATTTTTTTTATCTTTTCTGCACTCTCCTCTTGTTTAATGTTTTATTCTCTATGATTTTAATGTAACTTTATACCTTTGTAAAGCACTTTGAATTGCCTTGCGTATGAGTGGTGCTATAGAAATAAATTAGCCTTGCCTTTCAGTTTTTCAACTTTATTCAAGTTCAAGTCCAAGTTCAAGTTACATTAGTTTAAGTGAGTAAAATAGTTTTTAAACAGCATTTTTAACAGGGTAAACATTCATATGTAACATGTTGCATATTAGAAGTTTAGTTTTACCTTAGTTAATTCATAACAAGAAAAAAGAAAAGACAGAAAAAAGAAAATCCGCTCTTACAGTTTGGCAGAAAGCCCACAGTATGAATGAAAAGGAGCAAAAGGAAGAACAATATTATATTCTCTGCCCCTATTTAACAAAATATGTGGTAATCTCATACAGAATTGTGAAATCAATCTCTCAGTCCAATATCTGCCAAAGTAACTTTCCCACCAGTGACTGTATATTTATCAGATCATTATATATTAACATTACATGTTTTTTTCCCCTTTTATTTCTGTTTTTCTGCAGGTGTGTCATCACTGGTATAAAGGATGAACATCTGCTGTCCTCATCAACATACTTCAGTAATGGAATATACTGTAGACATGGTTACATCCACTGTTTGATCTGTAGTATTATAAATATATAAATATATGATT
Organism: Apogon hyalosoma; assembly: GCA_037367295.1. NCBI lineage: Eukaryota > Metazoa > Chordata > Actinopteri > Kurtiformes > Apogonidae > Apogon > Apogon hyalosoma. The sequence goes on from JAPQRP010000001.1 coordinate 35,080,122, forward strand.
GCTGTAACGCAGACACTGAACTCTCAGGATTGCTTTGTTCGGTTATTGACTGACTGTGAAATGTAAGAAATGTTTTTGGTAATGTACAGTAATAAAATCTTAACTTGTCTTATATGCTGCCTGTCTTGTTCTGTTTTAATATTTATCACTTTAGGTATTGAGATCCTTTAAGGTAACAGTACTAATAACTTATCGATCAAGTACTTCTACTCTACAAGTCTTAAGTAAAATAATTGTAGCTCAAGAGGGTTTGAAGGCCACAAGTTTGCCCAGTGCAAGTTAATGCACACAAGAGTCAACAGATAACTACTTAGAATAATAGGACATGAATCAACCATTAACTCACTCTTAACAGGTAAAAGAACAGGTTGGCCTACAGTTTACAGTCATGTTGTTACTTCAGATAACAAAAATGAATGTACAAATGTGTAACTACTGTCGTGCCCATACATTCACCTAAACTCCCATAAATACAATAAATATAAATAAATGAAATATATCTATAAACTTATATTACTATAACATATTTAATTCTTGAGGACCTGTTTTTCTTTGATAAATAAATAATGGCTTCATTCATTCATTCATTCTTTTGTCTTCTCTTTTCTTGGCTTACATTGTTATGTCTTATGGTGTATGTTTTCAATTTTATATTTGATCAGCTTCTGTTTTGTAAAAAGTACACATCTGCTTTGTAAGAACCGATCACTGAAATAAAAGTTATTAAAAAGTACATTAGACCGGAAGGGGCGCGGTGTCCTCTGATGTATTAAGTTTGCTGTGCTCGAATACTTCCGGTTCTGGTTTCAGAATAAAGCCAGTACCTCAGAATTAAAAATTTAAATGGTAGTATTTTTGAATATTTGGTGGGCTGAAAAACAAAAACATACTTTCCTACATTGGCGTAAAACATAAATAAGGAGAAGTTAAGGAATGGTGCGCGTATTATCAGACAGTAGTTTGACTCTGCACGTATTTCCAAACTCCAAACCGGAAATACAACGCGTTGAAGTATAGTCTTGTCTTCTACCTGCCAGCACACTTCACTTCATTCCGGCAGACTTGACTCTCATCAAAATGCCTTTTCTCGACTTACAAACAAACTTACCTGCCAGCTCTTTCACGGAGGACTTTTTGAAGAAGTTCTGCTCCATCACTGCGGCTGCTCTGGGTAAACCGGAGGATGTGAGTACCTCACATACACGGAGAAATACATCTGTTCTATTGGTCAATGTCAGTGAAAGCCACAGGCGTCTGGGTCACAACTGGTTTGCATTAGATCTGCTCTTCTATTCTGCACATGAAATATGTTATATAAGCGTGTTCATCCTTCTATGGCGCAAAACTTTTTTTTTTTTTCTAAGCTACATTAGCTCAACTAGCTTACTTATGCAAGTGTTAAATACTTATCCTAAATTACTGAGGTCCTACATGTGTAGATTTGTATACTCACTGCTGGTAGCCGATATGCATTAAAAGTTAAAACATTACTGAAAATGTACTGGCTTTAGGTTAAACTCCAGGATAGTTTCATTGCTGCTCTGTGTTTCATACAGGTCAATCTGGTCAGTGACATGCGCAGATCCTTTAGTATGTAACCATTAAAAACCAGAGCTGCCACATGCAATGCAGTGGTGGCCAAAATTATTACAACACCTGACAGATCTGAAAATATTGACCTTTTTTTCCCCCAAAACATTTCATTTCATAATGTTTATGAAACATACAGATGGTTGCTCTAACCACAAAAAAAAAAAAAAAAATCTGATGAAGTAAGTCTTACTGTTTGTATCTACTTTTAAAATATTTCATTAATGAGCAAGATAGACCTTGTACATTCTACAAAATCATACAGCTGGGTCCTAAGACTTGCCATCACCATCAATTTAACCACAATCACACCTGACAGTCACTCAAGGAATTTGGATTCTTCTATGAAGCAACATGATTGTACCACATTGATATTGAACTAGGCCAAGGGAAATGACCTAAATCTCCTTATAATGGCTAGTTATCTGTAAGTGATGAACATTAACAAAGGGAAACTCATACTGGTGAAGTTAGTTAGTGTCGCTCTGCTATGGTCTGTAGGGCATAATGATGACTTTTATAGGTATTTCATTTGTTTTATGGATATTTTGATGGCCAATTTACAAAACAAAAGAGTGTTCTAAAAACCTTGGCCTCCACTACATATAATCTGCATTTGTACACTCTGTAAACTTGGGTAACAAATGAAATTCCTGGTGGGAGTGGCCTGTTCTAGGATGTCTTTGCCCTCATATATAGGTCAAGAGGGGTCACTGAGTGGTTTGGAAATGAATGAATCATGTCATGACCGTCACAGTAACAGAATCATCCCAATAGAACACTTATAGGAGATAAAGGACAGATGTGTTTGTTGTTACTCTCCACCAACATCATAAAAAACACAAAACGAGGGAATGCTTCTTAGAAGAATGTGTTCATCCCTCTATTGGAGACTTTAAGAATCAGTGCCAACATAAAGATGATACTTTCTGTTGGCTTTTCTTATAGTTTAGCTTAATGTCATTTATAAGTGCTTTGTGTACATATAAACACACAGATTTGTCTGGAGTGCTCAGAATAGACTAATTGAAATCGTTGCATATGTCCAACTAGTACAGGCTGCAGTATTGCTCAAAGACAGTTTTGCATCCATGACCTTGTAGTAACTATTGTGACTTCACTATTAGATTTCTCTACTTATTGTCTTTCAGAGGATGAACTTGGTGGTGAAACCCGGGTTGCCGATGCTCATTGCAGGCTCTTGCTCTCCTTGTGTGATGTTGTCGGTGTCTGCCATCGGTGTGACTGATACAGCTGAAAAGAATAAGGAGCACAGTGCTAAGATCTTCCAGTTTCTCACCAGTGAACTCAGTTTGGCTGAAGATAGGTAAGCTCCTTGAAAGTTCACATCCTGACCCACATGCATATGTTATCAGTCTTGCATAACAATACAAAGGACATAATGGAGTATGACCAGCACTATCTGCAGAGTTGTGTTGTAATAATCACAAAGTCTGTTGACTGTTGAAGTCTGGACTTCTTTTTTGCCATAAAATAATAAACCGCAAAACACAATCAATGCAAGAATCTTGATTTAATGCAAAGTCTAAGTATCTCATCTTGAGTTACTTTTACTGAGTTGTTTTTCTGCTGCCATGATTATTTGTCTGTACTCAGACTTTGTTTAGTTTTGTGCCCCCATTTAGTTAAGGCTACAGTGAGTGCTTTCAGACAGACACGGTTCTGGTTCTGTTTCTGGCTCTGTTCTGGAGTCTCTGGTGCATTTTGGAGAACCAGCCTGTGTTCACATCCGTTCACCACAGTCGCATGATGTTACTCCGCCTTACTCAGGCAGAAGTAAACAGTAAACCACTACTCCTCACTTGTCTTCACATCCTAGAATATTACACGCTCACTGATGATGTCACGGTTCATGGGAACAAACCAACTTTTTTTTTTGTCCCAACTGACAACAAACATTTCTGTTTTTGAACCAGTTTATTTCCAGTGTGAACACACCAGCCTATTCAAAATTAGGTTTGGAAACCAGAACCAGCAGGGAGGTCTGGCAATGTGAAAGCCTTAAGTAAAACATGGAAAACTTTGGGGTTTTCTTTGACATGCACTTCTGCTTAAAGATTGGTGCATAGTTTTATAAAGAGTCTAAAAGAGTAGTTTACTTTTAAAATGATAAACAGTACCATGAAATTATTGACGTCTCTGTGAGGCTGTGTAATAACATCATAACAGCAAAGTAACAAACAGGCTTTGGAGTGGACATTAAAGTGTGTTGAATAAGATAAAACCACACACGTATTACTTGTACATTGAATACATCTGATCAGTTAACCACTCAATTCCCAAAATAGTGTTATTTTCATGTTTGGTTAAAGGGAGGAATGTCTAAATGAATGACACACTTGTTCTTAATTCACAGGGTTGTTATTGTGTTCCACCCTCTGGGTCCTCACCAAGTGGGCAAGAAGGGAACTGTCATGAGCTTCTTATGAAGGATTCCAGCACAACTCACAACATTAAGGAAGAAGACAAAGATTTAAAGACAGATTAGATTTCCACCATCTTCAGTTCATCTGTTCCTAAAGCTGTAGCATTTTAATTTCTGGCACAGTAGTATCAGGAATACTATTACTGTTAGAACACAATATTGCTTAGTATTGCAGAATGCCTTATAAGTGTTTTTTTAGGGGGAAATTGCAACGTTTTAGTTTTTAACTGGTTTTAGAGCCCAGTTATCTACACCAGACTGAAATATAATCAACTGATGAATGAAATGGGACCCTTTTAGGATCATATAACCAGCAAGAAGAAAATAAGTATACATCTATAATTAGATGTATTCATACATATAATTCCTGTTTTGGAAACACCTAAATAGGTATTTTTTTTTATGAACAGCCTGACTTTATCAATGGCAGTCAGATATTTTAGTACCCTTTATCCACAGCTCTAGATGGATATTGTACAGATGTTATGACTGTTGAGTGATTGTGGACTATATTAATAAAATATGCTGGAAGTGACTTGGCATAATTAATGTTGTCACACAATAATGCAAATAAATAATTCATGTTGTTGGTGCTTTATGCAGTATTCACTGATATTTAAGTTGGACACAATGACTATTGACATCAAATAAAATAAAACAATAAGCACTTGTTAAACAAATGAGAAATGTCACCAGTTTGTGTTATTATTGGAAGTTTATTGTCTCCACATCACAGTGTTAAATGTGGACAAGCATCTCTAGCCATAGGACTTAAAGATCATGTGGAACTGTAATACATCAGCAGACTCCAGAAAAGTAACTCCTCTGAGCCAAACATGAACCTGTGACTGAAGGATATCTATGTTACATTCAACTTTGACTACATAACTTCTTCAATTTTCCATCCACCAATTTTGCCATTGTAACTGTCCATGTAACATAAAAAAAATCCCCCATCTTTTCTTATTCTAAAGCATTATTATTTAATCAAGGTCAGGGCAACTCTTCACACAGACAACCTTAGCTGAAGCAGCTCAACGTGATGCAACTCTGTGCTTTGACAAAACAAATTCACAGGTTCGCCCATTTTTACACCAGTATTGTGAATGTTTAACAGCTCTGTGTACATTCAGTGTAAACCAGCCTGTACTTTGGTTCTAGACCTTAAATTGTTTTCATTTTCATTTTGCTGCCAGTTGTCAGATTAAACCAGTGGTTCTCAGTCTTTTTCTCTTGGGCCCCCTTTTGAAGGATGAAAAATCTCCAGGCCCCCCTCGACCGCAATAACATTTTGCTTTTGCTTTTCCTTGGATACTATGTTGTGCAAATTAAAAATAACTTAGATTTTTGCTTCAACAATACAAATAAACTCTACAAGACTGCTCCCTGAGATAATATTTTTCCAAATAAAAGTAAGAAATGCGCAATTACAACTATGAAAAAAAGTGGCTTTTTTTTTTTTTTTGTTAGAACAAACACATTTTGGTGACAAAGATGAGCATTTTAACAATATCAATGGCTGCAATAAGCCCGTTTACATGCACATCTCAGAACATTAGTACAAACTGTGCAAAAACAGAAACATTGCACATTTTTCTTTTCCAGTCAAATCCTTGTCCATTCTCCAAACCTAAACTCTTTGTCTAGTCTAGTGACAGATCACCATGGTAGTAGATTTGTTTGTTGTACGTCCCTAAAATGAGTCTAGGGTGCTCCAACGCTAAAAGAGAAACACTGGATTAAACCATATGACAGCATTGTGATATCTGAGTTCATTCTCCAAACTTATTTGATCCGCATTTCAGTTTACTTTTATATAGATTCAGTATCTATATTAAATCTGTCTGCATTGATGACTGCTATTTTTCTTTTCTTTTTTTTGTTTTTGTATTAAAGGCTTTACCTTACTGCCTGAATGAGAGCATCACTACATTTGTGGGAAATTCTAAATAAACAGCTTTAAATAAACAGCTTGGGAATAAACAACCCAAACCTGAGTTACATAAAGTACCAAACACAGGCTGTATTACATCACCCTGTGTCACCTTCCACCAAGTGTTATGCCATATCATGTCAAATTATTGGTTAAACATTACCAGTGCTGGAAAGAGGCAAGAGTTAAACCAAGAGTGTTCGCTACTAACCCTCTTTCATGAGATCTTCCTTCAGGCAAACTCAGCCTGTTCTACATTATATAATCACATTAACTGTTCTTTTGCTGCAATAATTATAAACTTGTACATAAATTACTGAATGCCCAAGGTAAGACAAGACAGGACAAGATTATAAAGTGCATTTCATATCCTCTACATAAACATCATGAGAAAAATACAAGAAAATATATGAAATATAATTAAAATGAAGTATAGAGTACACAAATAATAACAAAATTATTTTTTAGGAATGATCAGAGGAAAGTGCAGAACTCACACTTCCATAAAAGTGTAAGTTTTAGCATTTATCCACAGGTTGAAGAACCTGGCTTTTGGGTAAATCGTTGATGTACTGACAGAAATTCTTCATTTGTATGTTTCTTAATTCAGCTCAACTTTACTGCCCAACATCGAAGAAATTTTTCTTTGATTCACTCACAAACAGCACACACACATGTCCAAGCAAACAAATACGTATGAAATGTAAAATACTTCAAAATAGAAAGTTATCCTGGCTAACAACCAAAATAAATATATTTCAAGTCACATTCCAGATCAAACTGTCTTGTAATTGAGAACTGGAAGGAAAACAGATTTCAGTGGAGTATGAAATTAGAGAACTATCATCAGATTCATGGCTGTAACCCTTAATATAATAAACTGTGGCTGCATTTGGACTGTAACTCTTCACTCTAATTTATTTAAGTAATGAATGACTTTGCACCTTTAGAACTTATTGTGAATTTTGCAGGCTTTGGAAAATACTTGCAGAATCTTGATTGAAAATTCAAGATTGAAGATTCATCAAGTCCTGCAGAATACGCCTGTTATCGAGCTTGTCCAAGATTTCTAAACTTAAAAATGTACATATCTGTTCCATCAATAGGCATGAAATATTTGTACAGATATATGTTGTCCAGAGGATAAACTGCACTCCCTTTGATTTTATCAGATTGTACAGGGTTTTTAATCTCCTTCTTAACTAATATGTCCCTGTTGTTTATGGTAATGAACAAGTGATATTGTGAGAATGGAAATATTAAACCTGTGTTGGGAACCTTGTTGAGAGCATGCAGAGCTACAGTTAGAAGCCAGTAAAACTGGGTTTATCTTGGTTAAAGTTGAAAATGAAGATTTAAGAGTCTGGTTTAGACCAGCTCTAAATGTAAAATGTCATGAAATATTTTTTGTTATGATGTGACACTATATAAATACAATTTGATTGATTGATGATATTATAATAAATGGTGATAAATCACTCAGGAAATTTTTGATGTGGAGAAAAGTTCATTGGAAGTCTACACAAATAAATGATCCTAAGTCTTTAAGGGTTAAGGAAAATTGTTCTATACACAAAGAGATCAGACCAGATGAGTTGGATCCTAAATGTTTAAGAAGACAGGACAGATTGTAACCTTATAACAATTTCTATAAGATACATGCAGTACTCATCATTAATGAACAAGCAATAAATTAATACATTTTCTGAACCATTTATTCTACATGAGGGTCATGGGTAAATAAGTAAAAATAAACAAATCCATCCATCCATCCATCCATCCATCCATCCATCCATCCATCCATCCATCCATCCATCCATCCATCCATCCATC
>JAPQRP010000001.1:35100016-35110406 GCA_037367295.1 Apogon hyalosoma
TTAGCAAACAAACAGATATCTGCACATGCAGGATTTAAGCATACAATGTGATAACTATACTGACATTTCTTTAACAGCGATCCACCAGAATTGTTGTTAAATACAATAAAACACAGTGTATTTATCTGTGTGATGAGAAACCAAGCAAAGGGGAAAATGCATCAGAACTGATCACAGGATTTGGACCAGAGCAACTACAGGGACAGGAACCGGAGTGAGTGGTTTAGCTGTTTGTTCTGTCAGGTTAAGCAGGGTGTTATGTAGCTCAGGTGAAGTAAGACCAAACTTCTTAGCACCTGAGAAATGTTCTATTTGAACCGACTGACAGTTCTTTTCTAAAGTTTGTCACAAAGTCTTGAACCACAAACCATTCTTGGTCCAAGGGCTAAGTCAAACAAAGGGAACAAAGGGAATTGCATGTCTAGCATATCTGGGTAATGAATGATATGCTGCTATACACATTCATGTTCAATTTTGCACCTTAGTGCAATTTACCTTCATATTATATCAGAGGTTCTATTGTTAGTCTAGAGCCACAGAATGATCCATAATGTAAACTGGCAAAATCAACACAATCTACTGACATATCCATCAAAATAGGCTTCAGTTATTCAAAGTCATTCAAATGTTACAGGTGCAATGCTGTTGCCTTGGCAGCACAGTTTGCAGTGAACTCTGCCCTGTGAGGGCGTTTGTTGAATGCACTTTGTCTCAGTTGTAAACGCACAAAAGCTGTGAAGTCCTGTTATGGATCCTGTCCTTTAGCTTTAGTGGTAGGCTTTCTGTTTACTCATGATCCTCCCATCTTTTATCCCATTGTCCAGCTGCTCTGTAGTCAGTAAAAACGCCTTACTTCCATTTCAGGAAGCTGGAAACCGAAATTACGTTTTTCTTTTCAGGCACTGGCAGTTGTTAGTGTTACTTGCTATTTTTGGCTGTGGTGAAAGTCTCCTTTCAGCTTGGAGAATCAGTACATTTCAAATCAGTAACAATAATTTGCTTATCACCTAAAAGACAAATATAGACAAAAATAATTAAACATTTTATGGTACTTTGTAGTATTTTTACTTTTCTAGCCATTTCTTGTTTTTTTCGTATCATGGTAATATTTTGTTTGTATTGAGTGTATTCTGTCATGTGAACCACTTTCTGATAAGATGTTAGCAACATGAAAAAAAATGAACAAAAATCAAATGTTCTTAATTGACTGAGTAACTTGACGAATTGAATTTTATTGTGTCATTGTACCACACCCAGTTTTCTATCATTTAGTATTTTTTTTAAACCACAAAACATATCATGTTATTCCCAACCCAAATGGAAGAAAAAACGATGTCCATCATTTCATCATTGTTAAATTCAACCTAGTGAATTGCACTGTGCTTACTGCTGTTTAGTTTATTCTGACCCATCTGCTCTAGGTGACTTTGACTGTGTCCAAAGGAGTCCTCATCACAGTGCCCACAGAAGGGGTTAAAGTTAAAGGTGAGATTCCAGCTATAAAAGTAAATGTTGTATTTTAGAAAATGAAAAGTGATAGGTCTCTGAAAATGGTGATACCATAGATTTTATATAAAGCTCAGTCAAAAACAGCTCTCACCTTGATTTAACAGAGTAGTTCAGATTCTTCCATTTGATAATTATTACTGTAGTGCTTGATATTTTTGAGCTCCAACAAGTTCATTAACCCTGTAATGGCAATGGTTAGCAACTTTGCTACTCTAGATTAAATAAAATTGCACTCTTGAGACAAATAAATCACAAAACATTTTGATAAGGGATAAATAATAAATTGATATTTTGCAAAATACAATTGAGACATACAACAGAGTGCTATCTTGCAATGTCTGTCGAACTTGACAGAACTCCAAGCCTTTATACTGTATTCAAAGGTCACAAAGGAGTGGCATAATCAGCCAAAAGAGGCCCTCTTCCCAGTGTCTTCATGGCTCCTCTTACTGAATGACAACAGTTTTGTGATTGACAGCAACAAGAAGATATGAACAAGATAACTTTCCCTTGTATTCTTGGAAAAGATAGTAGACAATTAGTCTGCCATGTCAACCCTAACTTAATTAACCATCAGCTTGATAGCGAGCATAAAGATTTGATTGTTTCAGTGGAAAAGGGTCATGTGGTCTACTGAGTCAGGGTTGATCCTGTTCCAGAGTGACAGGTTCATCGGGGGAAAAGAGAGGTGGATGGAGTGACTACCCATAGCGCCTAGAGTACAAGCTTGTGGGGGCAGTGTTATGATCTGAGGTTGCTTCAGTTGGTCAGGTCTAGGTTCACAATGCTATGTGTCCATAAAATGAGGTTGGTTGACTACATGAAGAAACTGAATGTCCAGGTCTGAACATAAGTGAATTTTTCCTCTGTGATGACACAAGGATATTCCAACATGACAATAATTAGGATTGAGGAGATGACATAACGACCAGTGTCCCCCGCCATTTTGAATTTACAGGCGGTAACAGTTCCATAGCAGTGTGTTCATTGTTTTTGTAAATAGTCTGTAAAATCCGTCTGATCGAAGATGCCTGGGAGACACTGCTGTGTTAAAAACTGTTACAGTTACTCCTATGATTAACCCAGCAAACGTAGAGACCTGGAGGCACGTTATTTTGGGTTTCCGACTAGTTTAATGCAATTACAATTCCCACATGCTAACCGAGCCAACACACTGACCAGGCCATCACTAAACTAGAATCAAACCCCAGTCACTTCACAGACACATGGAACAAGAATGTAGGAGGAAACATTAAAAACATAAACGATGCTTTCTATTGGCTATGAAACAATGTTCATAGTATTTCACAATTACTACCCCCTTTGAATACATCATGTAAACATTACTCTATCCATGGGCTGACCTTGACCGGCACCACAGTGTTTTCACAGTCCTCAGACTTGTAGATCGCCAAACCTTGAACCCAGACACAGCAAAACTGTTCATAGCTGTCAAGGGACTTCGAATTCTTGCACTGTGTAGTAACTTATGCCGAAAACAAGATAGTTAACTATCTGCATGTAGGTATAGGGTGGCAGAGAGTCCAGATCCCTGCACCAGTCAGACGCAGTGAACACCAGTAGCTCATAGGGGTCTGTATTATTCATATTTCCAATCTTCTCCAAACCTTTGCTTAGCAGTTGTATTGAGCTTCTCCCAACAGAGACCCCTTGCTTCCGCCACCGCCTTATCCATTTTTTTTTTTAAATCTTGATTCATACGGCTCTTTCCTGCACATCTATGCTATGCTGTTGCCCATAGCAACTGATAGCTTGTAAGTTCAAAATGGCGCAGTCTCCGAGATATGTCATATGATATGACGCAAGTCCTCATTTCTAACAGTATTCATCAGGCTTAAATTGTGAATGTAGGGTTTAGGAACATGAGTCATCATTTTCACTATTTTAGGAAAGTATAGAATTATAGTTTTGAATTTTGCGATGTTATTTCAGTGTTTCTTTTGTGATGGATTTAATTGACAGGGAATGGTGAGACAATACTGACTCTAGAGTCAAATAACCTCCTGTTCCTCAACGCCCTGCTGGCAAAGGTGTCCTATAAGAGCACAGTTTATCATGTAAACACTGGAGATCTGGGTAGGTATCTACAAAATGGTTTAATAATGTTTACCTTTGATAGAGTACAGGTAAAGTTATACTTAACACGATTTTATGTGTTTTGTTTCACTTATTGCATGTGAAGTGTTTCATTCTGTCCTTAGCTATTTTCCAGTTTGAGAACCATGAAGCTATGTTTCCCATTACCATCAAACAGCCTCAGCTGCCAGTTCTGTATGACATGGGTACAGGTAGGAACCCACTGAAAGGTATATTTAGAAGACTGTGTGTGTACAATCATAGGTTTAAAAAAACAACTCATTAACATTAACACACAAAGCAGATTAACAGTTACATGAAAGACATAAATACTATGGAAACTAGGCTTACGCTGTCAGAAGTGACAGCCAGGGGTATATCCCCAAATACCCCCAATCCTTAACCAGACAGCTATGCTGTCATGACATGAGGCATCCCCAGGTCATGACCTTTCATTTGCACTTGATTTGAAGTCAATCAGACAAATAGTTCCAGAGATATGAACAAGAGTGTTTAGTGATTTTAAACTTTTGAGCGGCCCCTTGTGGCTGATCTAGAAATAGTAAATCATCCAAAATCAAATCAGTTCTTCCTCTTCATGATATTCATTGTTATGGAAAATATGGAATTTCTAAACTGGATATTTTTCAAGTTATCGCGTTAACACGAAGGACATCCAGCGGCAGCGGTCAGACCAAAAACATAATATCCCCAAAACTCTTTTCGGGGATATAATAATCAGGCTGTCCAAACTGATCGATATGAGTAGATGATTATTGTGAGTGAACTATTAAACCTATCACCCATTTGTAAGTCTGATAGTTTATCTCATGTTAATCAGGTTCAGTTACTTTGAAACTGTGATCCTCATTCATCAGACCCTCTGTGATTCATTAAAATGGAAATGCCAAGAAAACAACCAAAATGTTAACACTGAGGCACAATAGTGTTGAATGCTTATTGTTAACTTAATCCACAGCTGTCATTTGTTGTTTGTAGTAACGTTAGTAATAGTAGTAGTTGTAGCAGTAGTTGCTTCTACTGCTGCATTAAAGCAAACTTTCAGTTAGGTTGAAAAACAGCTCCTCTTGATAATATGATGTATGGACAGCTAAAACTCTACAGTGATTAACTCAATAAATGTACAATGCTCAGAGTATGGTCACTACTACTTCAAGCAATTTCATTAATTTTAGGTCCTTTCTAAAGACATTAAATAAAAGAATACAATGGCTCTATTTTTTTAATGATCTGATTCAGTGTAATAAGAGGAAGAAATGATCTTGGCTGATGTCTTCAATCCCTGAGTGCCATTCTGCTTTAATTGTGTAACTGGTTGCTCCCACACAGTTTCTTTGTTGGAGAAACATTTATCATATTTGTTCATGTTCGAAAAGCCTGAAACAAATTTGCATAAACTGTAACATCTTAAACACAGTGCGGCCAGCTTCATTAGTAGCTTATTGTCTTAATGTTTTGTTTTCTCCACATGTCAGACATCAGTTCTTATGTCACCATCACCACTAAAACATTCCTGCGCTATGAACAGCTCAAAGTATTGGTGAACAGCATACGGATGTTCTACAGCAACATAAGCATCATCATTGCAGATGACAGCTTTGAACCACAAAATATGCCCGGAGAACACATCCAGCACTACATCATGCCTCCAGCGCAGGTACGCCCATATGAGTGTATTTGCAAAATTCTTTAATTTTTTCCTGAGATATCTTTGATACTTTCCATTTTAAAAGAATAATCCTTATGTTTTGTGTAAAATTTATGGCCACAGATGGGAGACATTTTTGGTCCCTTTGACGCTCTACCACACTCTACTCTGGAATGTTGAATTTATGTCTCTGTACTCCCTAATCTATGTAGTGGAGCAGAGTCAAGTCAAAGTCGGAGATCGAGCAGAATTTGAGCCACATAAAGTGTTTATTAATACACAAAATAAACGTTGAGTTGACATCTGCAGAAACAACTGACCTTTTTGCTCTGGGAGACCATTTTTATTTGCCCAAAAATAGGTTAGGTTTTAGCTATAGACCTTCCCTTTTTACCATATTTAGAACATCATTCTAGTCATGTTAGAGCCTGCCTTTTTGACTTTGTCCATGATAGGGTAGATTGGACAGCAAATATACACATGCAACTATTTTCCAGTATTAATTTATCATATATAAATGTAACTTTTTCCTAGAATATGTCAATTATTTGCCAGAATGTCCAATATTTCCACTCATGTGTACTTTTGTTCACCACATTTTGAAAACTTTCCATGGGTGCACATGTCCTCATGTAATGTTTCTCTCAGGAAAAAAAAAAAGCTACTCTGGTACAATTTTCACATTACACTAAGAATAACTTCTGGAATGCAAATGAATACTGATTAAAAACTTTTGAATACAAACTGAATATTTTTTATTACAATACTGGTTTCTGACACCACAGTCTATTGATGTATTTTTCAAAATGTATCAAAGGAAGTGGTTGAATGCTGATGTTAGCTGTTATCTAACAGAAGTTAATTGTTATCAAATATGCTGTATTTCTTTTAGATATAGCCCGACCTCCTCCCAGATTTCCACCACCCATTATCCATTTTTTTTTGTTGCTGATCAGACAGGAAGTTGTGAGAGTAGCAATTTGTCTGATTTTATGAGTTTGTATGACTTAAGCAAAGTAGTATGGCATTATCATTTTTATAAAAGTATTTAAGTATTTCATCCAGAGCAAGATGTCAGGGTTGTGGATGTGGTCCATCCCCTTTGCCCTTCTTTACAGATGCAGCAATAATATTAAGTACACTGTTGGTGGTAAACTGTTATTTGCATTGTAATACAGTTAGTTCTAAACACCAACAATAAAAGAAACTGACACTGTGGGCATGGCCCAGTGGTGTTTGGCCCACAGTTTTCAAAGCCTTGAGTTTGGCATTTGGACTGTCTCTACCATGAGGCTTTTGAGTCAACAGTGACAGCAGTAGCTAAAAAATACTCACCATCATCTCATATCTAACTAGAATAATTCTATGATGGACTTGTTAGTATAACCTAGCTGACATTTATTGCAAGTCAATCAAAACAGAGCTTTTTTGATGATATCATCTAGTTGCAAACAGTAGTATAAAGATACTTCTATGTTGCCTTCAATTCAAGTTATTTTGGTTTGTCAAAAACAACAAGAAAAGAGGACATTTGTTATCATACCTTTTAAATGTAACACACATCATAACCTCTTTTACCGCTCACTGACTACATGACCTCTGTCCTCTTCACTTCTTACACTACTCTTTTTAGGGCTGGTTTGCAGGCAGGAACTTGGCTGTTTCCCAAGTAACAACCAAATACTTCCTATGGGTGGACGATGACTTTGTGTTCACAAAGGACACAAAGATAGAGCAGTTGGTGGAGGTAATGGAGGCAGTCCCTGAACTTGACGTGGTAAGAAATGCTGTACTTTCCTGCATGATTTCACACTCAGACGAGTTTGCACCCCTGCCCTGTGTCTTTATAAAAATGTCTTCTTGTTGTCTTTCAGTTGGGTGGGGCAGTACATGGAGCGCAGTTTTATTTTTCCCTTATCTATGATGAGGGTAACGACAGAGAGGGTGGCTGTCTGTACAGGAGATCTAAGGGAAAATATCACCCTCTTCCTGGGTATCCACAACGCGTTATGGTCAGCGGGGTGATCAATTTCTTTCTGGCTCGTACAGATGCTGTACAGAGAGTGGGGTTCGACCCTAAGCTACAGAGAGTAGCACATTCAGGTAAGTCTCTAGCAGAATGCTCCTCGTCAGTCTTGGCAAAGAGCAAAGACTTTACAGCTTGAAGACTTTTGACAGAAAAGTATCTTAAAGTGTAATTTCACCAATGGCCACAAGATTTTAGCTCCACAAAGTTCTGGCTCCCTTAGACTTCCACTGAACTTCTCCCTAAAAATACTGAGTCAGTTATTTTTTCCAGAAGTCTTTGGACTTCTAAACAAGTGTCCTGAATCAATAGGATTTCAAGGCACTTACAAAGGGACTCTCAATTGTTAGCATGATCTTTTGTTGGAAGCTCCAAGAATTAGTCCGGATTCTTTTCAGTCTCATTTTTTATAAATTTAATGAAATTGACTGGTTCTGACACAGTGGTGCAGTGGATAGCACTCGTACCTCACAGCAAAGAAGGTCCTGGGTTCAATTCCAACACCAGTTGAGGGGGGTGGGACCTTTCTGTGTGGAGTTTGCATGTTCTCCCTGTGTCTGCATTGGTTCTCTCTGGGTACTCCGGCTTCCTCCCACCATCCAAAGACATGCACTGATAGGTTAACTGGTTAATCTAAATTGCCTGTAGGTGTGAATGTGAGAATGATTATTTGTCTCTATATGTCAGCCCTGCGATGAACTGGTGACTCATCCAGGGGGTACCCCACCTTTGCTCATATGTAGCTGGGATAGGCTTCAGCGACCCCCGTGACCCTAGTGAGGATAAAGCGGGCTCAGAAAATGAATGAATGAATGACTAGTTCTGCTCACAAACAAAATATAACTCAGCTGAGGACCCACCCCCACAGAGGAAAATGGATGGGCCCTGACATTTCCAAAACACATCACTTTTATACTCCTTCTAAACTGATCCCCAATCAATGGGCTGACCCCTTGTGGGCAAGGTGGGTTGGGTCACCAACAATGGGCTGGTGTTACCTGACTCTAAGTCAAGCAGATGTTTAGCCCTATACTGATAGTGTTTTTACATCTTATGTCCTGTGGTTTATAATCTTTTTTGGGCATGTGTAATTAAAAATGTGCCTAAGATAAACCTGAGTCCTGTGTTCATAAATCTGTCAGTTTGGTATGTTGACCAAGATGTGACCCATACTATCCTAAGAACTTTATCACTCACTGGTAAAACAAAGGAATCTAATGAAACAAAGGAATCCTAACTTAAAACATTAACTACTATTTACTAAAAATATTAAACTAAAAACCTCAACTGTCTAGATTAAACTTATATTTCACAATGCTTCTGTTCAAAGATTATACATATACAGGGTGCGATCTGTCAAAAAAACAGGTGGGGGGTGGGGGGGTTATGTACGTTGTGTGGTCCATAACTAATGTGACTAACACTGGTGTGAAACAAAAGTGAAACTTTACATACTTTCAATGTCCAAATCCCATTCCTCTATTATAAAGCAAATCTTACATGAAATTTTCATGAAACTTCTAACCTGTATCTATTGGACACACAAATGTTGGACCCCATGGAGCCCCCCCCCCCTTATGGCACCCTAGTACATGGGGTCTTAAAGGAAATTCTGAGACTGCCGACAATTCAGTTCAGGTGAATGCTGGTGCCAGTAAGGTAGGATATAGGTGTAAGAAAACTCAGTCACAACCTGCCTGTTATTTCAATTGGTTGGTTGCACCCCCGAGGATGAAATTCATTGAGCAGAAGTAGGGATGTAAAAACCAGAGTTGGGGTTGATCCATCCATCCCCCCCAACAAATTACACCCTGCATATATTTTTTTCTTGGTTTATAGCTTTACTGTAGTTGTACAGCTTAACATTAGTTCGCTCATCAGTGCACCCAAGTTCCACAGTTTTGTCCAAATATGGTTACTTTCACTAGACATAGCCAAGACAGTGACAGACAAAATGAAACTCAAGAACTGAGTCAAAAATTAGGTCAAATGATGACCTCCAACCTTCAAAACAGCAGTTCAAAAATCGATGGTAGATGTTACACTGGGTCTGTCTGTTTCATGTATACACTAAACTGTGTAAATTTACCTCCAAATATAACCTAGTCTTCATACAATTCTACATGCATTCATATTTACTCTTCATGTACTGTCAATGATCCACTGTTTCTAAAGTTGCAGCCTAAGTCGGTGTAAAAGTTTTCCTCTGACTCTAGAGTTCTTCATGGATGGCCTGGGTTCCTTGATGGTTGCCTCATGTAATCACATATCCATCGGTCATCAGCAAAAGAATGGCAAGTCTGGTCTCTACTCCAAATACCGACATCCTTCAAATCGTGACCAAGAGTTCAAATATCAACTTCACTTCTTCAAGAACAACTTAAAGTGTATCCGATTTGGATAGCACCCAACAGGACTGCGAGGCCACCAGACACATCAAGGGGGTGTTTTGTAGAGAATGGTGAAGCCATATATTTTACATATTACATAATTTTAGTGGACCTTTGAATACAGGTTTTGTAAACTTTGCCTTTACTTTTTAGCTAACTACAGTATGTGAAGGAACATTATGGGGAATTTAATCTGTAAATTTGATGTCTACCACCAATTTTAGAACATCAGGGTTATGTGATATGTGAGAGTTGGATGAATGAGAGAGAGAGAGAGAGAGAGAGGGGGGGGGTGATGGCTGATTGTGGAAGATTTAGTGAGGAGGAAGAGCGCTGATTGCGAAGACAAAGCCACACATCAAAGAAATGAAACATGGAAGTGCATCCAGGAACAACAACACAAGGAGGCATGAGAAGGCGTGGAGAAGATAAAGAGTTAGCTGGCAGCTAGTCACAGGGTTAAGCGGATCTGATAGCCGGCTTCTGTTTATTCTGCCTTCAAGTATGATCTAGAAAACTTATACTGGGAAACAACCTTCATTTCATGACACCTGAAATTTCAATTCATAGAACACACACCGACACGGTGGTACAGTGGATAGCACTCGTGCCTCACAGCAATAAGGTCCTGGGTTCGATTCCAACACCAGTCTGTGTGGAGTTTGCATGTTCTCCCCGTGTCTGCGTGGGTTCTCTCCG
>JAPQRP010000001.1:35114696-35132323 GCA_037367295.1 Apogon hyalosoma
CTATCTATCTATCTATCTATCTATCTATCTATCTATCTATCTATCTATCTATCTATCTATCTATATATATATATATAGTGAAGTTAATGTGATGCACCATGTGAGGCTGCAGCATCACCTCAAAAACCACTGATCACACTGAATATGATGAGCTAAGAATTATTTACATACACAAACACAAACATTTTACTTACATCTCACTCTTGCTTTTAACTCTGTTACAACAGTCTCTATTCTAAGATACACTCAAGGTTTTAGACTTGAAAATCCATTCTTTCTTTAGTCTGGGCTTTCACATTCTTGATAAAAATTGTAGTAATTAAAAGCCTGACAATAACACAGATATGGTAAGTTGTGAAAATCACAGCAGTGCACAGTAGGGGTCAGTGTTGCTCTATGAAAATATTTGAGACCAGTAGCCTTCTCTGTTTCTCTGCTGATTGAGCTGTGTGTCTGTGTGTGAGTGTATATGTCGTTTGGAGCAAACCTTGTCAACATAAATTGACATGACACAACATACACACTTGCAGAACACTCACTAATCTTGTATCTGCCTCTGATTTTGACTGTCATGCAGATGATACATTTTTCTCTTGACTCTGACTGCCTCAACTTATTTCCTCTTCTTCCAACTTATTGGTCTTTTTCTGCTTTGTGAAGTGTTCTACCCTCTGGCCACAGAGACACAGATGCGCAGAAATCCCTGTAATATACAAACACACACACGCGCGCACAAACACACACACACACACACACACACACACAATGACAAAGCGAGGGAGGAGAGGCAAGACAGACTGAGTGTGGGTGAGAGTGGAGAGGGATGATAGCTATGGTTTGTGTTTTCCCTTCTCTCTCTTGGTAAAGTGAGCCACCCAGTGCAAAATCACACAAACAGACACACACCTCCGCTTTGTGTGTGTGTGTGTGCGTGTGTAGGTGTACGTGTATGTGCTCACAAGGAAACAGAGAACATAGAACGAATCCTTATAAGGGGCAACAATCAGGGAGGGTGGCTCCAGAAATGTCAAAACCTCACTTCTCTCAAGTTTTTTTTGTTTTTTTTAAACAAAAAGATGGTCATTCTTGGTGGACTCTACCTCTCATTTGTACAGTGTGTTGGATTTGTGCCAGACACAAGTTGAGCCTAAATACTTAAGTTTATGTGCTGTGAACCGTGTGTGTGCTTGTGTGTCCGTGTGGTTGTTATCAGTTTCAGCCAGGATGACTTTTGGCTGCTTTAGCTGTGTAATGTTAATTTACTGTCTGGTTAAAGGTACTCTCTCTCTCTCTCTCTCTCTCTCTCTCTCTCTTCAAACTCCTCTCTCTTTTTTTTTTCTCACCTCTTACCAAAACCCATTAGATGACTTGTTGTGGAAGCCAAAAAGAAAAAGAAAAATCCAAGGCTACATTTCCTCTCCCTGGCTAAGCTTGCTGCCACTATCTGGACGAACTATTGATGGTCTCTGAGCCAGCAGACAGAGGTCTGTCTCTCAGTGTACTGAGAGGGTGCGATAGAGAGAGGAAGACAGGGCTGGAAATGGAGAATGACGGACAGACAGGATTAGCCGAGTTCTAGTTATTTCATTACCTCTCAGCTACACACACCCTAAAGTCTGTACACACACACACACACACGCACACACACGCAGACACACACACCACACACACACTTAACCGCATAATGTGTGCCAGAGACTGTAATTTTTTCTTGCTGAATATTACCTAAATGAAAAGAAGAGAAAGAAGGAAAGGAACAGAAAGTCAAAATGGTGAGAAAATTGACTGAGCAGCCATTCCTTTAATTGCACTCTGAATGCTGGTTCGGGGAGCTGTGTGAATTTTGAGAAATGGAATTAAAAGTATCTCAGGATGTCCTCTGACGATTCTGTCTTTTGAATAGCTTAGCGCCATAATATTTAATAACCCCGGAGTAAACACTGGGAGGAACTGCTCGATAAATAATTGAAGGGAAATTTATAAATAATTTTCCCTCTTAATCTACTCCAGTGCACTGCCGCCAGGTCCCTGAAGTGATGTTCATCCCTCTGGACACTTGGCAGTTCTGACTTTATGCCTCATGGGGGTGCTCTGGTTATTCAGGAGAAAACACTTCCTCAGGACTAGCTTATAAAAAAATAAAATAAATAAATAAATAAATTGGTTATTCACAAAAAATAGCACATGCTTCTAAGAAACAGGCTCTAACCCTCTATTAAAATCCTGTTTTTGAGAAGACTACTTTTGTTATCGGTGCTGTCTCAGATTTCTGGGCGTTTTCAGGAAATGAGAGAGGTTTTGAGCTCCCTGAGCAGCTGCAGACTTTTATAGCCCTTACTTGGGTCTATACAAAATGTCAGGAAGTGTATTGAAGTAGGTCTGTTTGATTTGAATGAGGTAGATTGAGGTGTCCATCAATCATGATAGTCCAAAAATCACAATTAAGTAGAAATATTACACCTATTGTGCCCTTCTTTTCTCCCTTGCCTTTCCTCCAAAACTTTATTTTTCCTCTTTTTTTCCTCCCCCTCCCTCATTCCCTGCTTCATCTGTTACTAGCCTTGTGCACAATTAACAACTATTTGCTAATGAGAATGAGGGGGAGCTCATTCTTCATTATATCATTAACATTTAATTGCTCTGTGCTAATCCTAATAACCATCTCACGGTTTAATCAGTTGTCACTTTCTGGAGCAAACACAGTGTCAGTGTTGTTTGACATGAGTCTCCCATGAAGCCAAAGTTTCTGGGTTCGAGCTTCAAATTAAAGTTTGAAGATTTTTTTTTTTTTATGATGAAGCTGAGAACAATAATTTAAAGAATGATGAACATGCTGTACGCTTTACAAATAATAGGATTTTGGTCTTTTTCTTTTCTGTTCTATCCCATTATCTCTTTCTTATTCAATTTTACATGTCTTTCCCTCTGTTGATCCCTCTTTTTTATACATCTTACTGCACGTTTGTGCCTCCGTTTCTTCCACAGCCACCACCAAGTTCCACTGTGGTTCTATAAATTGCACAGGCCCTAAACAGCGGAGGATGTAGGAGATGCCGACACTTTGAGTGGCAGGAAGGAAGAGCGAAGGCGGAGAGCGTATCCTCCCTCCCTCCATCACTCACCACCACAGCAGTGGACATACAGTAGATGTGAAGGGAGGACTGGAGAGAGAGAGGGAGAGACACGTAAGAAGTGAGAAAGATGCAAAAGATAAGGGGAGGGGTGGGAGAAAAAAGAAAGGGAGTGAGCAGCCACCCAACACAGTCATCAACTTCCTTCCATCCATCATCTGCCACAGCCCAAAGACTGCCACTGCTTCATCAGCATCAGCTCCGTACATTACGCGTGTGTATGTGTGTGTTGAACAAAAGCAAGCTTATGGGTGTTTGTTTGCAGGTGTAAGCATGTGCAAGATTGAGTGTGTGGAGTGCGAGCTGTGATTGGCCTACTGTTTTTGTTTATGAACTTTGTTTGAGCTTCAGTCCATTAGGTGTTAGGTAGCTTTACACACAGGTTTCCTCCCATTTCTCCTGCCCCTTACAAAAACAGGCACATGTAGGTTAATTCTCTTGGCCATGAGGCTGATGAAGATCTGGAGTTGCTCCCCAAGTCAATGTCATCTCACTGCTCCTAATGTGTGCTAATGCTAATGCAAGGTACTGTGTGTGTGTTAGGGTGGGTACAATGCAGAGACAGAATTTCCCAACAGGGAAAATGAAGCAAATTAACCTTTAAACTCTGTAACTTTAGTTTCAAGTTGACAACAGTTTCAAACATGTCATCGATCGAGTATAGTCCACACAGTCTAGCCCAAAAAAAAGTCCCAAACAAAATATTTCCCTTGCTTACCTTTTGCTATGTTCACAAGAAGCATTTAGTGCCACATTGTTTACACTATACAGTCTTTATGCAATTTGACAATAACTATCGTAACCTTTATTTCAATCAATCAGTCAAATTTATTTATACAGCGCTACATCGTAACAAACATTATCTCATGACCCTTTACATTTGGAGCTGGTCCAAACCACACTCTTAAGCCAATTTACAGACACCCAACAGAATCCTCCAGGAGTGAACACTTGGTGACTGTGGTGAGGAAAAACTTCCTTGAAACAGGCAGAAACCTGGAATACACCCCAACTTTTGGAGGATGGTCGTCTGCCTTGACCAGTTGGAGTTAAAGAGAAAGGGCAAAGGAAGAGAAAGAGATTGGGTTGGGGGGAGATGGGAGGAAACAGGGGGAGACACATAGTCACAAATTTTCTCACTGACCACTGTGTAAAGTTGTCTCCATCACATCCCAAAGATTCTCACTTTGGTTCAGGTCTGGAATCGGTGGTGGCCAATCTATGTATGAAAATGATGTCTCATGCCCCTTGAACTACTCTTTCACAATATAGAGCCTCATTAATCCTTGCATTGTCTAATCTTGATGCTTTCTAAACGGATGGTTGTTTAAGAAATAAGAAGCTATTCACTGCATCACTTAGGGTTAAATAACTAGTTGCAACTCAAACATATTAATCACTGCAGTAATTATATATTTGCTTAGTTAAATGCAGAAGGACTTTTTGTAGGCTGAGCAGTGTATATTCAGCATAATTTCATTCTGATGTAAATACACCCAGTATGAAAAACAATCTAATTGTGTCACTTGTGTGAGTTTAGTAAGGTCCACTATCTTTGCATGGTTGTGTGGTTACAGTGTCCTTGGCCTTTGACCTTTGGCCATGAAAACATTGAATCTTCAAGATGTTCTCAAGGGATCACATTCATAAGACTGGACAAACATGTGATCACAGTTTGGAAGGTTTAGTGTGTGATATTTAGTGATATCTAGTGGTGGCATTGAAGATCGCAATCCACTGAATACTCCTGTGCCTCACTTTGTCCACACAAGCACAACTGTCTTAAAGGGGTCATATTTTGCTAAACCCACTTTTATTAGTCTTTGGGACATTTATTTGTGTATTTGGAGACCCTAACAGCTCAAAAAGTTTGAATTTGAACCCTCCGGGTGCTGCAAAGCTATCTTTATATTAATTCCAGCAAAAATCGAGTGGAGTTCTACATCCTGTTTCAATTCCTGCTTAATTAATGTTTTATAACTAGTTATGTCACGACATTTGCACATATAGGCTAAGGTCAAGACTTCCAATGAACATTTCTCTGAGTACCCCATAATTGTTTATCAGCAGCAGCAGTTGTAGTCCATACTGAAAATATATCCAAACTTAGAGCCAATTACCTAAAATGTTCAGGTGTTGGTTGTATTAACGAACACAATGGCCAGTGCTCAAAACAATCTTTCTAGTGTCATTAGTCAGAAATAGAGTTGAAGATGGGTCTATGGAGTTGAATTAATAAAGAATTCAGACCCAAACATAGCATTTACAGTTTTATGTAGACCACAGGGAAATGTTTTAAAACGCATAATTCAATTTAAAAAAAGCAAATGATCAGTCCTTTATGTGGGATATAGATGAGAGGGTGTGGTGAATAATAGTGCTGCCATTAACAACTAATTTTTTGATTAGTCGACTAATCTAAATGAGTTAATTAAAAAAAAAAAAAAAATCAAGTTTTTTTTTTTTTGTTGTTGTATCCATTGAAGATGGGGGTTTCTCTGTGTACGGCTTATTGTTGCCATCACAGCTTACCCATGGCACCACAGCCTGCTATATACCCGTGACATGAAATCACAGCTATACCCGTGGCTTGTCTCTGGCAGCAGTCGCTGGTAGATCCCGTTCCTACTGCGTTTGAGACTGGAGGGAAACCAAAAATAAATAGGTGGTCAATAGTAAAATGACACATTGACTCAAAAAATTACCGTCGACTAATTTTCATGGTCGATTACGTTGACTAAGTTGACCAGTCACGGCAGCACTAGTGATTAATACTCTCACTCAGCCTCATCACTTGTGTCACTACCCTTCATCAGCAGCTCAGCAAATGGGAAAACATGTCTCCTGGAATTCATAAGAACATCCTGATTCTCTGGGTTTCATCCATGTGTCCCTCCAGGGGCACCGGCTACCAACTGTGGGCCCCATGAAATCTAAACATTGTGGGCCCTTTCATAAAATTCAGTATCTTGTCGATCTGTCGTATTGGGGGGTGGGGGGGTATGTGGGGGTGCGGTCCAAACATAACGTCACTTAAGCGTGAAAACGAAACTGAAACTTAACGTGCTTTCAACGTCCGATTCCCAACTTCTGTGCCTCTCTTATACAGTGGATCTTGCACAAAATTTTCACATCTTCTAGCCTGTATCCACTGGACCCCTCCTCTGCTCTATGGGCCCCCTCAAATGCTGGCCCCATGACTTAGTCATGTTTACCTCCCTTATCGGTGCCCCAATGTCCCTCACTTATTTCCTTTCCTCTGTATTTTACTGCTTGCCACTACAGACTTGAGGAGAGACGAAAGGGATAGATCTAGAGAGAGGGAGAACAGGTCAGTTTTTTTGTGCAGAGATGAGACGTTTCTTCTGAGGTGCCTGCTGACATGATGTAAGTTTCTGATGGCGTCATCGTCGCTGATCCGTTATCCGCTGCTGATCTGATCAGTCAGCTGGCATTAAATGGGTGGGTGTAGACGTTTTATACCTTGGAGTTGGAAGTTGGGATTCTAAAGTTTGGTACAGCAGTGTGTGCTTTAAGTCCCTCTGTGCCTAACAATGTATTTAAAGAGTTTGACACACATTTACTTACATTTCATTATATACAAACACAGTTGTACAGATGAGCCACTATTATACTTATTTTGTAAACTTACTTCACCATTATGATATTGAATTCAATTACTTCTACTAGCATGAGTGCATTTGAAAATCTTTGGAAATTTGTCTTGAAATAGTAATAATGCAATGCACTTTTAAAGTCAAGTGTCTCATTCAGCATCGACAAACTAAATGAAAATAAAATTAATAACTCTTTTACAAAACTTAATCCAAAAACCCATTATGCTGTTAAGACCATGTCTTAGACTGTGAAATTGCTGAGGACCAGGTTTTCTCTAATAATGTTAGCTTGTGTTTACTTAAATCATCACTGGGAATAAACAAGTTAGCAAGTCCTGAAAGTTAGATTAGTTCAACATGGTTAAATAGTATGGTATACCAAGATGCAATTGTGGTTAATGTATAAATTAACATTAAAATACTATAGAAGACTTATAGCTTAACAAATATTTAGCTGATTAGTTTGTGGAATTAATTGTGTAGTGAATCTCCTGTACCATACCACAGAATTCAAACTACATATCAGGGAGTTCACTTAAACTTAAATTACACTTGGAAATTAAACTGACACTCATTGCTAATACTTTTTGGTGTTTCTGAACCTACATTATATAGTAGTGATGGGAAGCTTGATTCTTTTTACAGATTCGAGTTTTTGTAAGTCACTCATTAACAACAATCAGGTGTTTGAGTCAGTCACCCAGAGTGTGTAGAAATCCATGTGCACACATAAGCTCCACTCACTAATCCTTCATAAAAATTGTAAAGGTAGGTCTGTTTCATACTGCCTTTATAAAGTTAAGGGATTTTTTTTAACACTGTGTGTACTGTAAGTAAAAATTATTAGATATTTTTTCAACATCGTGTCTTAACTACTGTAAACAGACCTTTAAAATATATTAGAATAATACTAGGGCAAAGTTCTTCAACAATTTAGAAAGCAGCACTCATCCAGGCACAATAAATGTTTTAAAAACATCCTGACATTTCCATACAAACTGTGCTTCACTCAACTTAACCTTTTGGTTACTGTTATTGCCTCCCCCAGCACATACCCTTGTTTCCCAAGTTCTCTACTTGCCTTTGGTGTCAGATTTTGCTAATTGAGCTTTAAAAGCAGAGATCTAATTGTTCATAAAGGAATCAGAGTTTGCAGGAATATCCTAGGCTTTTAGTACTTGTTTATTATTCAGCCAAATGCCAAAACCAGTGACTAATGCTTTTACTCACACCCCAGTGTAGGAGGCAGTTAATTTAAAGGTTGATAAATACAAAATTTTAACCTGGTTCCCTTACTTTTATTTATGAATTCACTGTGGTTTTTGGATGTATGTGACCTGGGAGTTTTGTGGTTTGGACACCACCTTACAGGTTTTATCCAGGTCTCCTCTGCTTCATTGTATTTGTGGCCTGCCTCTTCCTCCAGTCAACAAATTCACACCGCAAAACTTCCCAGAACTCTCTCTCTCTCCATCCATACCTTCCTTCCTCCACCTGCTCTTGAGGAAAGGGCAAATGGATGATGCTCATTGTATCGACACAAAACTTTTCCCTCACTCTCCTCCCTCTTTGCTAATGAGCAATGCTAGCTCTATTGACCTACTTGTGGACTTAAAGGAAATCCAATCACAAATGCCTCAGGTCGCTTTCTTCCCACTTTGGGAGATTAAAAGATTCAATTCTCCCTGCCTATCCACACTCATCATCGTCATTTCTCCTTCCTCTCCTTTCGTCTGTCTGCTCTGAAGTCTGCCCCCTCCCCTGATCCCCCTCCCTACCACCACCTTCACCACCCCAACTCCACTGTCGCTCTCCCTCTTTTAGTCCTTAACTAAGTTTTCAGGCTCTTTTACAAACTTGCTCTTTGTCTTTCCCATTCAGACGAGAGGAGAGCAGCCGTGCAGATAATTATCAGCGGTAGACAAGGGTGTTATTGGGACAGAATGGAGCTGGCGGACAGAGTCTGATCTAGTCGGCTGCCGAAGGACAATGAATCATTGGCCACGGCACATCTGCAGCGTGTACAAATATGCACACATCTACACACAAACAGTATTTTCTCATATACCTCAACATTGAATCACACATGCACATTCCCTAACTTCATCACATTATTATGAAAATTTGTCTGCAAAGATCTGTTATCCAAATACCCCCGAAAATACACGCATACACATACAGACCCCCTACAGTGCTTTAAATGGCAGCAGGGTGCTGAGGTACCGTTTGCTTTGTCTATTGGCATAGTTTGTTTTGCTTCATGCATACTGCGCTGTAATAGAACACAGTGACCCAGCCTCCCAAGGGGGTCTGCTAACAAACAGACAGCACAGTGGAAACACAAGCTCTCCATGGGATATGTGATTTTCAGATGATGTACAGCACATGCAGCTTATATACTCACACAGGTACAGCCAGTGTATGCACAAGATTAAAGCATGCTTGATGTCATTAACATCCCCATTAGACTTCTTGGCTTAACTACCAGAAACATCTTTTTTCATTTTTTCATTGTGGGAAGTAAAAACAGATACGGTTGTTTTCATAACATCCAGAAAAAAATAATTTTTTTTCTAATTAGCTGGGAGGTATTATTTATTAAAACTTGGACACCATGAATATAGTTTATATCAACAGTTATCTGCGGTGGTCCATGAATTACAGTATATAAAAGGGTTGTAATTATAGCAACGATACTTTGGTTCCTTTGGTTAACGCTCACTGGTGAAAGCCTATCTAATGCCCCATCCACACTAATGCAGACAATTTCCAAAATGGATATTTTTCTCCACATTTGGGTCCTTACAACACCTTTTTTAGATTATTTAAAAAAGAAACAAACCCACCCCCCCTCAGGTTCATGTGTGGACAGGGAAAATACAGAGACTGATATGGCGTGTGTTGTTGCTTTGTGTAATGAACGCACACTTCATACATCTGATATAGGTCTTATACAGTAGGTATATAAGTCAGTGTACAGTCTGCAGGAGATAAAGGTCACTACTGACACCTTTGGGAGACAGACCAGACCAGTCATATTGGATTTGGAGAGAAATCCTTGGAAAACACCTGTATAGATAAATGTCCACATTAGAAGGGACATGGCATAACAGAGGGTCAAAACAACAGAGTGAAACATCTCAATTATGTCTCCTAAAAAACACAGGTTTGAACTATAGAGATATTAACTTTTCCAAATTTGTTCACAAGATAGCAACTAATACAAATACTATGATCATAATTACTGGTAGAGTCAAGATACAGATGTTTGGAGGGAGGTAGAGCATCAGGTCATGTTCTGGTAAATTACAGTAGCTTGCATA
This sequence comes from Apogon hyalosoma, assembly GCA_037367295.1. Lineage (NCBI taxonomy): Eukaryota > Metazoa > Chordata > Actinopteri > Kurtiformes > Apogonidae > Apogon > Apogon hyalosoma. Next base: position 35,124,768 of record JAPQRP010000001.1, read on the forward strand.
CAGCTTGATCTTCTGGTTCAATTTTGCCACTGACAAAAATGTTAACTGTTTCCAAAGGGTTTTTTTTTTGTTTTGTTTTTTAGGCTGCCTGGAGAAATCACTCTCTGGGTGGTTTTCTGAATATCTACATTTGCTTAATCCAGCTGAAAGTCACAAACAGGTTTTTAAGCTTTTGAATGTTCAGTCATCCACTAAAGTGCATGTCATGCAAGAAGCAATAACAGCAAATGTAATGGTCAAAGTCATCATGATTCATCATTATTTAACGTGTATTGATTAACTCACAGCATCACATCATACAGTGGCTAAAGGCAAATAAAAGCACCCCACCTGGAAAAGCTGCCATCAATCTCCCTTGAGCATCACAGTGAATTACATTTGCAAAGAAATATTATAAAACCAGCCAAATGGACAGTATTAAACAAAGTAAAATGAGCAATCATTTCAATCTGTTTTATAATAATTTTACAGTGAGGTTTTGAGCCACTAATCAACAAGCATGTCTTTATGCACTGACAGAACAAACCAGAACAAATGTACTCCAGTGAAGACCCATGCAGAAATATAGAGAACAGGCAAACTAAATACAGAAACGTCTCAGCTGGACAGTGGCCTCTCACTGTGAGGCGACACTGATGACTGCTGTGCCAGTTTGACCTCATCATGCCTTTTTTCTCTCTTTTAATGTAGCCACAGAAAAACTATAATAATGACCCCCAAGAGAAAAAAACAAACAAACAAAAAAAAACAAAAAACAAAACAGACCCAACAGAAGAAGTGTTTAAAAGTTTGTCCATTATTTTCATTCATCAGGGTATCTCATCACAACCTGACAGGTTTGTTTACGGTCAGCCAAGACCACAAGAACAATATCAGTTTGGTCTAGGAGTGCAATCTGTTTCACTTTTTCTTTAAACTTTCAACACATCAGATTACCAACGGTAAACACACACAAAGAAGTTTCTTGGAAATCCCTGTGGCTGTGTAACAGCATAGAGACAGACATGAAAAATGAGACAGACATGAGAAATGAGACAATAAGGACAATGCTTTCTGACTTTTTTTCTTTCTTTTGAGACTGCTGTTTTTATTCTTTTCCCTCCATGGTTGGGTGTCCATTTGTGGGAAGCAACTACGTTAGTGAATGAACCTTTAAACAAATCAAACTAGCCCTCAAGCAAGATGAGTAAGACAACAGTAGCAGATGGCTGAGATGGAAAAACAAGGAGAAAACTGGGGGAATCTGGATTGTCTGCAGCCTGCAAGTCTTCAAAAACCAATCAGCCTGATTGGTCAGTCTAACATGGCAAATATCTCCTGCATAAAACATGACTAAAATGTTAATTAAAGCTACAGTCAGTGATGATCAGGCCCTGGCACCCCCAGGTGCCAACTCGTGGGGGGCCATGTTCAATGTATGTGTCTTAGGGGCTGATCATTGGTTGCACATGTGGCACAGTTGAGTTAATAATTTCCATTGTCCACTGTGTGACATAAAACATCCACCAATCAGTGGTCATTGTGCATCATGTGCACAGCACACTGTACAAATGTTATATCAATCAGAAGGTGTTTGTATATTGAGGCTAACTTCCTGTTGTCATTAGGTTTTGCTGTGACCTACATTAATCCATAAGGACCCAGTGTTACTTTTGTGGTAGTTCCCAAATGAATTTTTCTCTATATTTAACTTTCATTAGGTGACTTATCAACATTTGTTGTAATAGTAGCTTCTGTATTTAGTGTTTTTTCAGTGGCAATCAGGTATTTTCCTTCATTCAATTTACTAATTATGTTGGTGTTCATAAAATTTAAGCGTAAAGTTGAGGGTTATTATATCAAAAGCAGAGAAAACTGAAGAAAAAGTGACTTTTTCAGCAAATCTATTAGCAACTGAACATAAACCAAGTGTCTCCATCCACCGTCATTTGTCAAACTCCATGGGTTTTACTGGTGAATCAATGTTGTAGAAGATGACGGTGTTTCCACATTCACTATGGAGCCTCTGAATTTCCAAATGGGTCATATCTGATGAACATGAAAAGACGACAAACTGCATTTTACATCAATTATTTACTTGGATTGATAGGATTAATGGATCAACAGATATCAGTTTACATCAGTTGATGGTTTTGGTCACTAGTGGATGTTTGGGTTTTCATGGATTAAATACCTTGTTATTGTGTTCAGGGTGGGGCTTTTATTGTATGTGAAGTTTGATGCAGAGTGGATGGCGGATACAAAGTTATTTCCCTCAAGCTAGTTTGCTTCACTTACAAGGGGCCCACTTTTTTTTTTTTTAAAGCCAGAGTCAAAAAAGGAACACCATCAGTTGTCCCTGTCAGACAAAACAAGAATCAAGTCTTACCCTCTTGACAAGAATCCTTCCTTTGGCAAAATAGTGGCAGGAAACATACAGACTGCATATATTAGATAGACGTGGAACATCCCATTACATTGATGCTTTCTGCTATTCTCTGAGAGATGAGAGAAAAAAAACAAAACAACTAAGACAATCCTTCGCTGCCCTCTCTTACTATTTGTCTCATTTTTTTAAGCATTGCTGCAAAGAAATGTTACAGTTTAACTGCATTTGTGAGCCTCAATTGAACTGATGTATTCTTTTCGTTTTTTTTCACCCCTTCTCTCTTTTTTTGTATCTGATTGATGTGAGCAACCCTCATATACAACAAGGATGGGACATTTTCATGTGTTACCTTCACTACCGCTTTACAAAAATAGACATAATGGTTTGACCACAGGTCTGCACATGGGACTTGTCCTATTTTTTAGCAGTAAACAAAAAATCAATATCTCCAAGTGCCTTAAATGCATTTTTGTCCTAATGGCCTGTTTGTGTGACTTGGTGAGTCTTGTATCAGTGTGAGGGAGGTGATTTAAGGACGTGCTGACTTAGACATCATGTTCAGCACCATCAGCATTGATTCAAGTGCACTCCATGTCTATTTTAGTAGGTACACCTTTTTGGGGCCCAGTACAACTTCCTTTTCCCCCAAGAACAGGCAGAAATTTGACAAGATGCTGGTGACAGAAACTTATCACACAGTTCCCGGCTGTGAGTGAATGACGCTGTCAGCATCCTATTTCCTCTTTCCAAAATCCCCTTGACATTAAGTTAAGTGTGCAAGCAAAATTATGTAAATTATAATGGAAGTTTTAGGATAGTGTGTACTTCTTCACACGGGACACCATCCTCTATCCTCCATGTAGTCCCCATTATTACTATATTACTACTCTAAAGTCTTAAAAAATTGGCTTCATATTGGAGATGAGGTCCTTGTCTCTTGTCCATATTTACATAACAGAGATAACTGAAACCAATGATCCAGGTGAAATCACATTCAGATAACACACCATTTAAAAGTGATGTGTTATCTGTACACAATTCATGATATCATGTTGCTCAATCAGTACATTTTGACCAGCTCATCCAGATCATCTATAGACCTGCTGCTGTGGTCCTGCTTCTCCTCTGCCTCCATCGTCATCACTCATTTATGCATGTAGTTGTGATAGTGTGGCGCATCCAAATATGTGCAACCACATTTGGTATAATGCATATTGCATAGTAGACAAAACCCTTTTATTTTCACTTTATTTGTGCAAATATACCCTGATAATTTAGAGTATTATTGTTTTACATTTATGAGATGTAGCCCTGTGTAAATATTGGTGAGAAAAGGAGTGCAATGGTAAGTGGAACCTTAAGCACTGTAGTCATCCGCCCCTGGTTGCCTATTCCGGACCCATTTCCTATTCCGCTTCAGAATCTGGAGAAAGATACAGGTGCTTCTGTCGTTCTTGCGCTCAGACTCCATCTTTATTTTACAGGTCAGTACTCGGTTAAAATTACCATGGATGAAAGCCTTAGGCTTCATATTACCTTTGTATTAGCTAAAAGTAATGTTATGATTTTGTGTAACCGTAAGGTCAGTTTTATGAAAGTTTATGGAATCGCGGGAAAGCTAAATAGCATGGCGCGGGTAGTTGCGCGGGAGTTCGTGTAGTTATCGCGAGAGTTTGTCAGTTCATGTTGAATACATTTATTTCATTGTGATCTGTGCAACTGGGATTATATATTGAATGTGTATTGCTCCAATTTATTTCATAAGCCTCCTGATATGACTGTATTAGTGTTTTGAGAAACAGAATGCACTATTTCTTTATTAATGTGGAAAATGTGATGTTAAATACTTTAATGTGAATATATTTGTTTATTGTGTTGTGATATTGTTTAATGCAGCAATCTACAGCAAAGTAATGCACATTCTAAAGTGCTTTGTCCAGATTTGAATAAGTCTTATGCACTTATAAAAGCCCAGATGAGTAATCCTGAATTTTGCACTATGTCTTTAGAAGCCAATGCAATGTTAAAGGGTCCTGTATGTAGTCTGTACCAATATTATGAAGTGTAATTAACTATAAGTGGTTTTGATTATGCATATTGGAGAAAATTAATTTATATTTTCAAATATAACTGGATGAATGACAAATGAATGCACTGATTGTAAACTGTATGTGTTGAAAGAAGTTAATAGATGCAATCTGGAGAAAGATACAGGTGCTTCTGTTGTTCTTGCGCTCAGACTCCACCTTTATTTTACAGATTTTTATTGTTTTTGTTATTGTGGTCATCACGCCCGGGACCCGTAACAATAGTGTTTATTATATAGTTACACTGATGGCAGAGGTTTCTGTTATTGGTACTAACAGCTGCAGTAGTAGTATATCCACTGTTAATACTTGTATTTGGAGTAGTAGTAGTAACAGTTATGGCCATTTGTTCTAGTTATTGGTAATTACACTAGCACCAGCTGTTTTAGTTTTTAACAGTTGTTCAGTTTACTGTGCATCCATGTTGCCCCCCCCCCAGTTCTCTTTGTCAGTCTCTTTCTCTCTCTCTCTCTCTCTCTCTTTCTCTCTCTCTCGTCAACCCCAACTGGTCAAGGCAGACAACCATCCTCCAAGAGCCAAGAGGTCTGCTTTAGGTTTCTGCCTGTTAAAAGGAAGTTTTCCCTCGCCACTGTCACCAAGTGTTTGCTCCTGGAGGATTCTGTTTGGTTTCTGTAAATTGACTTCAGAATCTGGTTTCAACCAGCTCTAAATGTAAAGTGTAATGAGATAAATTTTGTTATGATGTGGTGCTATATAATGCATTTGGTTGATTGAATCACAATCACACAATCTGGTCTGCAAATCTGAAAAAACAAATCTAAACCTTTCCTGCAATGTTTTCATAGCCTTTCACACTAACTTTAATTTTTATTCAATTTCATAGAGAAGTCCAACAGTTGGCTATGTTTACATTAAACCTACAAGAATCAGAAAGATTAAAATTAGGACATGGGCTGTTTAGCCATTTTCAGTCGCAAACTGAATTTCTAAATACACAAGCATTCACCAGCAATCAACTCAAATAATTCAGTATACACTTCTAAAAACATGTATTTGTGTGCAGTACAGTCTTTAAAGGCAAGTCTTGAATAAAACCAGCTGAATACATGAAATCTTTTGCTTCCCTTACAATATCATGCAATGCTGAATTTTAGCTTTCATGCCAAGTATTGTTTAGAAAGAAGTCAAGAAATATTTAAAATGGCAGATCAATCAGTGTGGAGATAATGCAGTGGAGTTATAGTGCAGATGGAGAGAAGAAAGAGAGTACAGACAGAGGAATCAGTGAGAGAACAGGGGGATTCTCAGATACAGGTGTATTTATAGCTGGAAAAGGAGAATCACACACGCACGCACACACACTGGAGGCTATCCTAGTCTTGCTGTTAAATAATGCAACTGCTTTGAGATCTGAGGTACTCCTATTATATTAACCTTGTGTGTGTATTAGGTGGTTTACACACATCAGTAGAAGACATACTGCTCTGTAACAATCAACAAGATCTTTGTTAATAGGAATGTGTGTGTGTGTGTGTGTCATCTTGTGTGTTTCAGACAGACTTCATTATATCCAACCTTATGAGTCTATCATATCCCTGAATTTGCTTTCCATCTCTAAATGTGTGTTTGCCATTGTGTGTGATTATTCACAGCCCTTTATGTGACTCTCCTCAATGTGTTTACATTAGACAAGTGTTTTTGAAGAATTCCGCCACCAAACTTGTGAGGCCTCTTGTGCCCAATTAGGCAGCTTGTTTGAGTCATCGTCGTCACATGGTTCCCTCTCTAGGCATCATTCATCCCCTTCATCACTCCATCCCACCATCCCTTCATCTGTCCACCCTGCAGTTGCAGGGAAAGGAAGGGAAAATAAATGAATGCCGGTCTCATGGAGTCACACTAAAATGTATCTTTTTCGTCCCTCTGAAGCTACGCCTCAGGTTGCGGGCGTGCAAACTGTTGGATTTCTGACAATTGGCGCATGATGCATACTGATCACACAGAAATGCAAGCTTTCACATGGTCACAGTGGACACCCACACAGGCACTTTTTTCACTCTTGTTTTCTCTTTCATCCTGACATTTGAGAGGCCAACAGAAGGAAGGGCAGGACAGAGTGAGTGATGGAAGCTAGACAGAACAATAGGTGAAGTAGCAAGGGAAGGAGAAGGAGTCAGGTTCTCTGCTTACCTCCTTAACTAGTCAGAAGATCTGTCTCCTGGAGAAGGGGCGACACTGATAGTGGATGTGGTACCTGCCAGTTGGCAAGGACGTACACACATACACACACACACACACACAAATGCACACACGCACGCACTCATGTACACAGACACACACACACACACTCTCACAGTCACACATGCTTTCTTCTTCTCCCAGGGTGCACTGAGACATTCTGTGACCTTGGTCAGGGCAGCAACTGTACAGCCATAACAAGGACACACAAACACACGTACACACACACACACACACACACACATACACACACTGACAAGCCACCTGCTCTCATCTAAATGGTTCTGCATGTTGTCATTCACCTGTTCTAAATTGAAATTCAGCAGGTTGGTTTGTTTGTGTATGTTCAGATAGATGTTAAAACAGAAAAGGAAAGCAGTACAGTTTTGCTCCACTTTGCTTGTTTTCTGCAAAAATAAACAACTGAAAGACTTTCTACACCAGTGTGTGTGTGTGTGTGTGTTTAACACAAGAACTGTCAGAAATGCTAATTATATGCGCTGTGCGAAGCAGAATGTCATGTGAAGGCTTTTTTTTGTAGTTACAGGTGTTTGTAAGTTTTTGGCTGGATTCATTCTATTTCTTTTTGCAGTACATGACATTTACATTTTGTAAATATACAACAACACTCAACTATGTGAAGTTTGTGTGTTTCTGTCAGGGAACGAGATGGAGAGAGAAAGAGGGGGAGAGACAGAGAAAGTGTGTGTGCTGAGGTTTGTGACAGATGTTCATCAGCATTTCAGAGTGTCGCTGTGAAGCCATTAGACTACATTACCAAGAACACACTAATTATGTAGGAGCATGGGGAAATGATGACAGCAAACACGCACGCACACACACACACACACACACACACACACACACACACACACACACACACACACACACACACACACACA
>JAPQRP010000001.1:35132423-35156149 GCA_037367295.1 Apogon hyalosoma
CTTGTCTGAGTTTAGTTGGAGAAAGTTGTTTTGCATCCACACAGTGATCTGTTGGAGGCAGTGACAGAGTGAGTCCATGTTCACCTGCTGTCAGTGAGATGTAAATCTGAGTGTCATCTGCATAGTTGTGGTAGGACACGTTATTACTGCGTATTGACTGACCCAGGGGCAACATGCACAGATTGAAAAAGAGGGGTCCCAGGATGGACCCCTGGGGGACCCCACAGGTCACTGCCATTTGGTTTGACACACAGTTTCCGATTTGAACAAAATACTTCCTGTCCTCAAGGTACGACTTGAACCATTTCAGCTCAGGACCGGAGATGCCTACCCAGTCCTCTGACCTCTGTAACAGGATCACATGATCGACTGTGTCAAATGCAGCACTCTGATCCAGCAGGACTAAAAATTAAAAAAAATAAATGTAAAGATAATTTAATACAGTTATTAAAAAAACACAGCACACAGTTCATTAGGGTTGCCCTATAGTATGAGCTGAATCCGCTTTCAGGGTGTAGAACAAACCATAGTGTTATAAAGTGTAATATAGGATTATGTCTTCATTATTTCAATGAAGTGTTGGCTGTCATGTGACAAGAAGGACAATAACCATCTAAAAAAAATAACGTCTAACTTCCCTCTCCAAAATTCTGTTGCATCAAAAACTAGATATGTCGGCACCTATAATATAATGTCTAAAAGTTTTCAGCCATCATTAGGTTTTATTTTTTAGCCTGTTATTATGACCTTACACATGTATTTGTCAGTCTGTGTATCAGTACAAGAAGAATACAGAAAATAAACTATATGGACCAAAGTATCAGGATACACTGAATTGAAAACAAATATAATAAATGTCTGTCAGTTTGTTTTTACCAAATCTTACTTACCTTTGAATGATTTTTAATCATTATCATTACTTTAAATGTTATTCCACTAGGTTTCTGAAATATTAGTCATTTTAAACCAAAAGTAACCACGTGGTTTCTTCAACTCTCACTCAGAAAGGAAAATCAGTCTTTAAACTTAAAAGAAATATTGATTTTACATTTATTATAATAACTATTGACAAGTGCTGACATGAACATTTTAACATGCTAGTATTTCAAATTAACAAATATTTTATATATCACATACCTCCCGTATTTTCTTATTCACTGTAATAAAGAGACCGACTAATACTATGTATGCTAATTACTTTGCAAGACCAACAAAGTAAAAATCTTAATCTAGTTTTTTTCTCTTACTTTAAACACAATCTTCCCTAAACCTAAGTAATTTAGTCTCCATATTTGGCCTAACTATATTCTAGTTAACCGAAGTGTGTTTGCCCAAACACCTGTCTGTCCAGGTATAGAGCAGACCTTTTTTCACACTTGCTGGAAATACATAATTGTCACGGAAAAGGACTTCCTGCTAAGTGTCAACACAGTGGGGACTCCTATTTTTTGGGGGCATTTCGTGTTTGACGTTAGTTCTTTTGTGTCATAATCCTGTTATCCTCTAACCCTCACACTAAGACGTAGAACGTAACCCCAGCCCCCAACACAGTGAGACAAAATGGATAAGTGAGTGTAGACAACCTGCCTGACCGATTTGCCAAATATTACATTTGCCAATTTTGCAAGGTTCATTGAAAAAAAATTCCTAAAGCAAAAAGAACAAAATCAATAAAGGGTACAAATTTTTCCACGAGGAATTTGTTCATAAATATCAAGGTAAGGAGAGAGCGATCAGGCTGTAACTGAACGGCTGGCTGGAATGACAAGTCATAAGCCTGTTTACGTAGACATAATTTATGTCTAATGTACAGTTGACCTTACTAAAGCATCATAGTCTGTTTTGAATGAAGCATTATGGCATCAATTTGTTCTTTTGAGGGTTGTCCAAGTGGATGGCTTCTATGTAATGACAGTAATATTAGCCCAATGCTATCATCACTTAACCTTTTTTTTCAGATAATGTTTGTGTTTGTGTGTCTGTCATCTTAGTATCAAATGTACTCGATGGGCAGGTTTTTGTGAGGGCTATGGTTAGGGTTAGGTAATAGTTAATGTTCGGACGTGAAATGTCAGCTGCAGACATACATACTACCCTTTTTAATCACAAACTTTGGTCCCTCATCCTGCTGGATTGCCTGAATCCATTTCCACCTAACCTCATTGTCCACAGGAAAAGAATGAAAAAACAGATACGGCTGCTTTTGGGCATAACAAGAGCAACTTGGAATGCTACAAAAACTCTTGTTCACTTGAGCCATAGTTCCCTGGTAGGCAAGGAAGTAGAATTCTGCAATGATTGCGTATTTCCAGTCATAAATACGGAAGTTGTAAAAAAGGTCTATAACCATAGGCAGACACAGTATGAAGAAAACCAAACTTTTTCAAAAGATGTTCAAAATGTCGAATGCAAGAAGGTGTTAAACACTGACTTTTTTTTTATAGTGTTGAGGTTGATGTGTAAACTTCTAATCTCTTGAGTTCTATAGTATACGATGTATGATCTGTACTTTCATCAGGCTTTAACTAGCATTGTTTACACATCTGGTTATTTAAATTTAATACATTTTTATGTCAGTTGAAAGGGCATGTGCACACAGTATATTTTCATCCAGACCTGCAGGTATACACATAAGAGTGAATAGGAAAAAAAATACTGATACACAGACAAAATAGCAATGAAAGACCAAAAGCCTATACATGGAGGTGGAAATAAATTCACTTATTCCCTCTTGAATGAAACTAGCAACAACTTCTCTGAGAACAATTCCAGTCTATCTCAGAGTTACATTGGAACATCCCTTAAAGACAACTCAACACACTGTTGAAATCTCATCAGTCTGGTGTGTTTGAGCTGCAGGGAGGAAAACCACTGACAGTGCAAGAGATCAGACACTTAAAACATGGAACAGCAGCAAAGGGAGTAACTGACCTGTTACTGTGTGAAATACACCCCCCAAAGCTCTTGTGGGAAGAAAAGAAAACCTTACATCCTTAGATAATAAACTTGGTTTCTACCCACAGGAGAACTCTTCTGCCAGGCTGTCTTCCATCTTAATCTAACCTTTTATAAGTCTTGGAGATCAGACTGCTGCTCTCTGGAAACACAGTGAATCTCCTGACACTATGTACATATAGTATAATACATTACATACTGTCATCGTTGTGGATAAAAATCATTGAAAAAATAAATAAATGAATTAAAAAACACCTGACATTACATTGTAATAGTACAATTCTGTTGTCATGTCATATACCTCTGAAACAACATAACTGAAAAAAGCAGATGCATGACGAAGAAAAAAGAAGAGGCTAATGATAGAGTTTTCCATTGGCTTTTCAGTTAATGGAAAAAAATAAGCTCAAAGGCAAACAAATGTACACAATAGTTACACATTTATTCAGCGAGATAACAATTTGAAAACAACAACATATTTTCATGATTTTTTAAAGAATAATTCCCCATTCAGAAATGAAAATAGTAACTTTACACTGTAAACAAACTACAGCAAGGTCATCACGGGCCTCAGCATCACCGTCAATACGTATCCAACTTGTAATTTCATTTTACTAATATCTTAAAAAACTTTCCTCTTTGTGTAACCTGATCTAGCTCCTGAATAAACGAGCGAGTGTGCCGTGCAATGACTGTGTCAAGGTGGCTTAGTGAGTGGAGGAGTTTCTGTGATTAACCTCTTTCAGTCATTTGTTAGTAAATCCCTTCTTTAAGGCATGCAAGAATCAGCAACCTTTGGGGCTGAAAATTGAATATGTCAAAAACAGTTCCTTGTATGGCCCCTTGAGGCTGAATCCAAAATTGTGTCAATCCCCACAGGCCCCCATGGCTTTGTTTTATTTCCTGTACATACATTTTTTTCCAAACTTGTCTGCTTTGAGGTTGTTTTTTTTTTTTTTTTTTTTTTTACAGCATTTTCTAAGGTTGTTTGGAAATGTGCTACATTATTATTATTAGTAGTAGTAGTAGTAGTTGTCGTCGTAGTAGTAGTACTACTTTGCAAAAATGGCCAACTTTACAGCAGAAATAAACAACCTAGGAAACCTAGGTTTTGCTTTTTGTTTATCACCACTGTAAAGGGAATTGTAATATAACAAATTCATTAAAATATTAAGGCTTAAAGTTATACATTAACCAGGGTGTCGTCAATGTGAATCATGTGGAGAATCATCTGCTAAGTGGAATTTGAGTGACCACTCACTCTGTTGCTTCATTGGACAAATTCACTGAATAGATAATATTTTTTTTTTATCTATAGAAGGCAGCAATTCTGTAGTTGGGCTTCAGTAGTTAGACTAACAATGTCATTAAAGGAGACAGTCATGATCCAGGCTAATGTTAGCTTTAATTCCTATTGGATTGTCTGACTGGTCTATCTGACAAATATCTGAAATTACAATGTTAGCATACTGTTACAGTCATTATGATCATTATTTCCTTAAGTTAACATTAGCTTGGTTAGGTTCACCTGTAGCCCTGCACTCTTATACATATGAAAACTTGTTTCCAAAATAAAAAAAAAACAAAAAAACAAGACGGTGGCGGCCATAGTGTTTTAACTGAACGGCAGACAACAAATGGGTGGCTTGATAGAGATTTTGTTCAGTATGTATAATAAAAGCTTAAAAATGTTAATGTTGAATATACATGTATATTTTATGCTTCACGTGTTTGTAAACTTCTTGGTTTAAAAACTGAATTCTCTGTTTTTGATATAATGGATCATACTGAATGTGATCTCCGCATCCACAGCCGGTCGGAGGTGGCTCACTCAGCTGCCTGGAGTTCGGTGACAGCAAGCTCTCTGTAACGGAGGGTTGTACCGGGAAGAAGTGTCCTTGCCCCTGCCAGCATGGGAAGGAAACCCCAGAAACACCAGACACAGGAAAGATGAGCCGTCAGCTGAGTCTGCAGAGCATCAACACAGTGGTGGCCTTTTCAGTAGTGTCACCCGAGATCAAACAGGCCATCGAGAGTGTCAAGTACATCGCTGAGAACATGAGGAGCCGCAACAAGGCCAAAGAGGTGAGTCATTTTGATCTCCACTGTATCTCTGAATGTCAGTGGGTATTAAACACTACTAGACTGGCACAGGACTACACCAAGGAAATGGTAGTGGAACAGAGAACACCCAAAAACGTTTGAGTGAACAGTAACTAGGCACAAATATTTATTTACTGGAAGTTGAATTTTCAGGTGTTTGCATATACTGTACTTGAGAATTTATTTTCTCACACTTTTTAACTTTTTGTACCTAGTAGCTGCATTGACTTTATCAGTCCAGTTCAGCTTTTCACTCTTTGCACTACCTGATGAAATCGTAGGATCTTGTTACATTACAAATATTCCAGTGTGTCTCCGATGCATTAAGCCGCGTTTCCACTATGTGGTACCGGCTCCACTCAACTCGACTCGGGTACCAGGTACTGTTCCTGGAGGCCGTTTCCATTACAGGATACTACCCACTTTAATCAAATCAAATTTTATTTATATAGCACCAAATCATAACAGAAGTTATCTCATGACACATTACATGTGAAACCAGACTCTGAAGCCAATTTACAGAAACCCAACAGAATCCTCTAGGAGCGAACACTTGTGAGTGGTGACAGTGGCGAGGAAAAACTTCCTTTTAACAGGCAGAAACCTGGAGCAGACCCTGACTCCTGCAGGATGGACATGTGCCCTGACCAGTTGGGATAAAGAGAGAGAGTAAAGGAGGAGAAAAAGAGAGAGGGAGAAAGAGAGAGAGACTGGGGGGGGGTGCAAATGATGCACAGCAAACTGAAATGCACTTTACAGTACCTGGATGTCATAGCACCACTGTGTGTAACTGTCCAAAATTTTTTCAGCTTCTCCAGCATTGGATGAAGGTCCTTTGGTAACTGTGTGCTGTTGTCTGCTCTGAGAGTCGCTGATAAACTCACTAGTTGCGTGTTGCCCTCTCAAGCTCACGCTGAATCGTTCCATCAGCCACCAAGGACAGAAATGTCTGAACCTCCTCAGCCGACCATGGTGTCATTTTGCGGGCTGTCATCATGGATGTATTTAGCCTACCAGTATATTAACTGTCAACTTCCGTATCTGGTTTGTTAGAAATGGCAGGCCTCACATTGAAGATGCAGTGACAACTCTCTAACCAATCAGTGGTTTGCAGTGTTTACATGCCACATTTTAGTATTTCTTAACCCATTCTGGAACTTCGACGAAGCAGACACTAAAAAAAGTACCAGATTCCAGGTACTTTTACGTAATAGAAATGCAAAAAGGCAGAGTTGAGTCGGTTCCACGTAGTGAAAATGCTGCATTAGAAACTGTAGGTACTTATGGCGAACACACTACAAATGTCTGTCATGCATAATGTTTTTATGCAAAAGCAAAAAGAGGATGTAGGCCTTTGATGGCTGCTTGTCAGCACTGTTACCACTCCTAACCTGCTCCAGAAGTCAACAATAGTGTAAGTGTGAACCAAATAGTGTCATTTCCCTTTATTTTCCCCTCTTCTCTCTTTCTGTTATAAATACAATAGGAGAAATGTCCCAAAGGGTAGATGCAGCTTTGATATGTAAAACTTGTGCCTCAATCAGCTTAGTCAAAATGCCTGTTGCTTCTTTTGACGATGTGGTTTGAATGAGATTATCATATTAATTTTTTTCTTGTGTGAATTATGTATCAATTTCCTGTTGTTTTACAAGAAAAGTCTATTCCCTAGTCTTGTTTCGTGTTCTTTCTAACTTCAGTTTGTGTACTCACATCACCCCATCGACTCCCACAGCCTTCACCTTTCTGAGTGTTTTTTTCACTGTGCACGTGTCTTCACCTGATAACAAACGATGGATACAGTATCTACACCCTCCATCTTTTGTTTGGTACTGCTAACACTTTGTGCCTTCTCACACTTTTTGTTTTGTCCCCCCCTTACTCACAGGTGGAGGATGACTGGAAATACGTTGCCATGGTGATTGATAGAATCTTCCTTTGGGTCTTTGTGACCGTGTGTGTCCTCGGAACCGTGGGCCTTTTCCTCCAGCCTCTTTTTGGCTTCTTCTCTTAACTGCTAACAAACAACCAGTCCCGAAACTGAGCTTTCAGTCCGATCAGAAGACAGACTTTTAGAGGCTTAAAGCACAATTTGCTGTACTGGTTTTGCTCCTTTGCTTCTTCATTTTTCTGCAGTTATGTTTTGACAAAGGCACTGTTAGGGCATTGCTGGGATCAAAAACTAGCACCACTTCTGGACTACAGAACCTGAGATTCTCAATCCAGTAGATGTTATTGACCTGGGAACTTTCCACATCTTGTAGGCATGACAGGAATGTCTCTGCCACGCTGAACTCGACCCTTCAGCAGCCAGTTAACTCACTCTGCTGAGATGACTGATGACTGTCGTACCCACCCCCCGGTCTAATACATCAAGCCGGTCACTGTCATTGCCAGTTGTACTCACAGATTTTTTTGTGCCATTTCCAATTAGACTTCAGATTTCAGGCGTACTTGGCAGGGCTTTTAAAACATAAAGGGCAGGCTGTTCATCTTTAGTAATTAGGATCCATGTGTTTATAAATGTTTGCTTGATTAATGTTCCACACAGTAATTGGTTGTCCCGGTAAATATTGAGTAAACGGTGGTTGATTGGTTATTCCTGAAATAACATCACATTGATTCATGCATAAACAAGAGGATTCTATCATCTAATTCCATGGCTATTATTATTTTTTCCTTGTCATTTTTGATTATGTTTGCTATTATAAGCTGACATGTAATGCAAGAAACATGCATGACAGAATATTTGATTGCTTCAACCACAGATACATACATTCTCTGCTGTATCGTTCATTTGTATAGTTTGATCCATTCTTCACCTTTTGATTATATCGATTCTGTTTTAGCTTATCTGAAGCGCACAAAACATAACGAAAGGAAACATGTTTGTACAAATGGTCTTTGCCTTTCTCTTGTCTTTGCACATAAATAAATGCAATATTTCTTCAAATAAACTGACAAGTATTTGTTGTTTACAGGTTTTTGCTGTTGGCATTCAAAAATACAAGCTATATTAGGTTTCTGATGAAGGACAGAGTGCATCAACATTTCACATTCACACATATACACACAACCTGGCATGGGAGGATTACTTTGATATTTTTTGTTACTGTTATGCACTCAAAAAACAGCCACCAGAGGTACAATTAAGCCTCCAGATGCAACATCTAATTAACATCTTGACAAGTTAGTGCTCATATGGCCTAAATTTAATGTTGAAATAAAATGTATCATTATGCATGATAGTGCCACACTATTATGATTATTTGCAAAAAGAACCATCTTCAGCTGGAGTATATGGGCAGAAAGAACAGTGTCAGCAACAGAAAGACTTCTAAATATATAAGAAAAACACAGCTGACAGTTAGAAACCCATAGACAGCTTTCTGGTTTTTTTTTGTTTTTTTTTTCAGTTCTTTTGTTTGCTTGCTTTTTACAAACTAAAAATCTGTGCACTTGTTTTAAAGTGGGAATATACAGTGCATCATATACAGGAGGCCCAATCCCAATTCACCCCTTGGCCCTCCTCCTCTGTTTTGCGCTTAAACGTGAAAGGGTAGTGTTGTCCGGATTCTCAATTAGTCGAAGGGGAAGGGCTAAGGTGGTAGGCTTGAAACTGAGATTTTCCAGGACCACACTATGAATGGAGGGGTACACGGGAAAAAGAATCTAAATCTTATCTTATCTTTGTTTTGCTTGAATTAAGCAAAACAAATCTGCCAGTGGAACAAGAGAAAGTTATCTTAGTAAGATTTCTTGAAATAAGAATTTCAAGAACTAAAAATAAAGAGAAAAATACACTTGGTAAGATTTAGATTTTTTGCAGTGTAGGAGAAATTTCCCAATATTCTATTCGAATCAATGGCAAGATGAAGGTAAGCACAACCAAAAGTGCAGCAGTGTAATGAAAGAAACACACAAATGTATGTATTTTTTTCTTAACTTAATCATTTGACCAACCGTTTAATGCCATTTCAGTGTGTTATAGATCGCATTTCTGCGGTTTATAGTTGATAGCTGCAAAATGATGACCAAAGCCCTTGCAACAGAGATGGTTACAGCTACTGACGGCATGGTGAATACTTTCAGAAACAAAGCTGTCTTATCTGTTAATAGTGGTATCGATGACTGCTGATGACGTAACAGGTCGCGGAGGGTTGTCCAATTTCATAGGGGAATGTTTCAACCCCTAACCCTTGTGTGTGCAAGGGTCAAGGGGTGACTTGGGATAGGGAGATAGTTCCAGTAATGGAAGATTTCATTGTAACAGCAATAATTTTATACAAATGTATGTTTGAGCCTTCCCCCATAATGCCTCTGTGCTCAAAACAAGGACTATAAGAACCCTAAAAGAACATAAAATAAATGTTTGTGAAATTTGACCTGAGGATATTTAGCTGTGCGCCAACTCCATTGAACAGCCACAACACACAGACTTCTGGTGTGTAGATTTTTTTTTGTAAGTACTTTATTTTGCCAGGTAAAATCAATTGAGAACAGCTTCTCATTTACAATGATGACCTGCAAGAGGCCCCAACAGACAAAAACAAAGTTGAAACAAAACAAAAGAAAAGCAGATAAAAAGAAACAGTGCAAATTAATCCAAGACTCAACCCATGGTAAAGTTTCAGATCTAACTTTTTTGGGAAAATCAGAAAGCTGGTTCCCAATTTCTTTAGTGCCTTCCTTCTACAGCTCCATCAGTATGCAACACTATAAATGCAGTCAGCTACTGTCAACAGACATCCAACTCCAGCACAAGACACACTCCTACAGAAACTTCACGAAAGCACACAAGCATATGCAAAGTTCCAGAGAGAGCCATAGTTCAGTCTATTTATGGCAATGAAAAGTAAAAATATTAAACTTTTATATTTTGGATGTTCACAATGCATTTTTGAGTGGAAAATATGAATTGAATTATCTTTTAGTTTTAAATGTAATACATATTAGCACAAATCCTCTGTAAAATTGTATCTAAATAAGGCAAAGAACACAATCTACACATCAAATAATGTAGTAATATAAGCACATTCAACATCTCAAGCACAATCCTTTCTTGGAATTCCTCCACTGGCTCTGTATATTCAACATAAAATATAGTTGCATTTGAACACAACTCACATGAGCCATGGTTGCACACACACAAACACACACTTGGAAGAGATCAGAGAGCAGTTTGACTCAGTGGATAATCTCTTATATGGTATGTTATGGTGCCATCAGAGCATGAAACACATGGCTGTAGCCCAGAGGATGATGCAGCAACAGAGAGCAGAGACAAGTCTAGAAAGAACACGAAGGCCAGACCTGAAGAGAACACACTGTACAGACTAAGATGGACTAAGCACAGCAATGCACAACTAATTGTTGCTGGCCTAATGATAAACACAAAACAAGTATTTTTCTACTTTACTCTTGCATGGACATACTAATAGAGGTTTAACCAACATTATTATTGTTAATTCCTTGAATAAGTGTATTGTCATGATAACGTAATACTGCAGGATTAAAGCAGTGTCTTCAGGATTGTATACAGTCTTCAAACTTTGATGGAGAAATGTTGGAGAAGCTAATCAAAGTCTTGACAAAACATGACAAACTGAAATTATATCTATGTCCAAGCTCCACTGTCATGTGAACCTACAGGAAGAAGCCCATGAGCACATGGAAATCTGTTGTACAGATGTAACAAGTGGTGCCAGGCGCAACAAACCCCGCCCCTCATGTGTTGTAGCTCATTTTGGCATCGATCCAGCTGATGTCATCATGTCTATGCGTGTGCTGGTGTCAGCATATCAATTGCCTCTATATATGTGCCAAGTTTGAAGTAAATTAAAACAAAATTGATGTTTTTACAGACATGTGAAATTTCATCCATTGGTAAATGGTAAAAATTCATTAAAAAAAAAAATCTTTCTTTGATTTCTCTGAGTTACCAGGTGGTATAACATTAACAAGCCTTTCCTTGCCATAGGTGAACTAGGTGAATGCTTGGGGCCCCCAAACCACCAGGGGGCCCCAAAGCTGCATGCTCAGCCTCATCTGAGGAAAATTCAAATGACCGGTCTTTGTCTGTAGCTATCTCATGTGGTTATTACATCCCTTACATACTTAAAAAATAAATATAGGATATAAATAAAATAATCTGCAATGACAAGCTGTGGGTGGTGGTTTTGTAGCTGTATTAGGTCATATTCGTTGAACCACACTGTTGCAAAGTTAGTGATGTAGCAGGCCACCGACAGGTATGATAGGAATGACTGACAGCTACCCATCTACCATTCCTGTTAGCGAGAGTATTAAACAAACACCACAATGGCATCAAAAAGAAGTTATCTCAGTGGTTGTTGTATTTTCTTATTCAAAGTAAACATTTTTTATAAACACTAAATCTGTTTTATGTCTTGACGTATAAAGGATTGTTGTTTCCCTTGTATTATAGTTTTTTATCAGTTTAAGTTGCCTGAGTGGCTCAACTTCAGACGTTTAATTTGAACTGTACCCTGTTTTGCTTATGAAGTGTAATAGATTGTGGCATCTTAGATCATCTAAAGGGTTTAGGAATCTCTTCATCGTAGTTTGACAAACTGGGGGTCCCTAAACAGCATCTTGCTTAGGGCCCCGACGAAGCTCAAAACGGCCCAGATAACAACAGTAACACAGTCTTGACATGTTTCAGTGTTATATATTTATGAAATTCAGTACACCATCATTTGGCAAGTTCAGGTGTTAAATATTTTTAAATTATGTGATATAACATATGTACTATGTATTTAATATGTATTAGAATTTAAAAATCACCATGAATATCTTTTCATGAAATTTTGTTTTGAATTAATAATCTATGGTTGCTACATGTATAAACTCTGTCAAAGTTGTTTTGTGTCCTGTTTTATCCAACAATGACCCCCTGCCATCAAATATCATAATCATGTCACAGCTTCATTCATCCTCTTACTATATATTTTTTTTTCCTTTTTCTAAAGGTTTGTCACTAAGTCAAAAACCACTGGAAGAGTTTAAAATAGTGGGTTTCCAGTGTATTAGGATTTTGTACATAAATCATTTACAGAATTGCGTGGGGCCTATATCAACAGATCCATAAAAGGAATGCATAGGGATGCGTTCGGTCCGCCCTGCATAGGACAACCCGCCCTTAAGGACCCTGGGTTTTTAGTTTTGTAATTGATTTTGCATTGGTGCTTTATGTACTGCTGGCTCTTCTCTCTCTGGACATGCATATGAGCACACAGGGCGGGGAGAGACAGCAGACAGAGAAACGGCTTTAGATTCAACACACATCAGAGTCCTGCACGGGTCCACCACTTTTCCAAAACAGGCACCTGCCCATACCTGCATATATTAGACCTGCAACCTGACCCGTGATTAAACACACTGTCTATGCAGTAACTCACTTTTAAGTACCATGACACTGAAATGTGTACGGTAGATAACCATAACGTTTTTATACCACCGTTTTCTTTTACATCCCAGGAATGTATTTATTTTAAAAAGCCCCCTTTGGGCCTTATGTGTGCACGTCTGTTTTATATGATTAACCCTAACCAGAACAGTGGGCTACCTGTACTGTTCCATCCCTTATACATAGATGTAAAGCATCTAAAGGCGCAATGAGCATTTTGTGAGTTATTTAAAGAAAAAAAAAAAAAACATTCATGTTCATCCTAGCCCTCCCTCTGGTTAAGAATATTTTTTTCCTTTATAAAACTTCACATTTTCAGCTGTTGGAATAATAAATAATAATAATAATAAAAAATAATACAGAGCAGTAAAACTCATGGCAAAAACAACAGGGTCCTGACACCACTGGTGCTTGGAGCCTTGATAGTTTAATTCTCATTTGTAGTTTTTTGTGTCCCAGTAATCTCAGGAGAGATGCCTCATTTCACCAAATAAGCATAACAAAGAAAAAAAATGCAAATTATAAATCATGATTTAGAGAGTTGCACAGAAGATTAATTGATTCATTTGAGGGAATAAGGGCAAAAAAGACAATATATGGAGGACGGTTTTGTGAGGTATAATCATGCATCACAGTTCACAGTGTACCATCATTTACAATGGACTAAACGTGTCATAGTCACACACACAGTCATTACATATACAAGGACTTACATTTTGCCACTATAGATGTATTTTACCTTATCCTCTCTTAGCTCTTAATAAAAACTGCAGTTAACATGGAGTGGGGCCCCTCCTCTACAGAATGATGAAAACAAGTACACAGAGTATCTTAAGGAAGATTGAAAGGCATGTGTGATGTTGAGTTTAATTAACTGCTAATTTTGTACAAGGCCGGGTAATTTTCTTAATACACACGTAATACACTTAAGGAAGTCAGTGATTTATTTCGATATTAAGACATCAAGCCATGAAATATTAATAATCTGTGCATCTGCAGAGGTTTTATGTTTTCATCTCTAGACTACACTGTTTCTATAGTATGCAATTTAATTTAGATTTAAACAAGACTTTTAGCCCAGTCCTTGAAAGTGGCAGGAGAAATGAGAAAAAGGAAAACATGAGTAGACCAACGCACCCCGATGCTTTACGAAATCCCTTCTACAATAGGAGTTTCTCAGTAATAGAGGTCAAATGAAATTGGGATGTCAAGCAGAATTGGAATTACACTGAATGGGGCAATTCATGTTCTATTTTTCCATGGATTTGCAGCAGAGGAATGGAGCTCAATCTTAATAGGAAACATTATCATATGTAATACATATTTACATTTGAGGCCCCTCTAGAAAATTGTTCTGTGCTGTGATAAATTATATGACTATGAAAATGAAAGTTATTCAAATGGATGAAGTGGAGCAATGTCGCACTTCACGGAAATATTTATATACAATTTGTTTTTTTATGCTGCCCAGGATGCCATAGATTTAAACATATTGGAGATATTTTAAGATATTTTACAGTAGATTAACAAGAAAGCACATCTTATAGAGTGAATGAGAGAGATGACAACAGTCTAAAATTGGATAATATATGTCCTGATATTTGTATCTTGATAAAACCTGCAAATAAAAGCTTGGCCCCAAACTGTGTTATCTGAAGCTCTCAGAAGATTGCTCATGCTGATTTAGCAGCCGGCACAGGGAATAATACAGCTGTGTGTTGTTTAAATTAATTTTTAATCAATTCTAAATGTTTCATTTTGTAAATACTAGAGAAGAACAACAAAGTGTTATGACAGAGCCAGAAAATGTATAGTATTAACTGTTAGGATTCTACTTACAAATCTGACTTCAGTTCTCTATCCCCTGCATTCGTTACATTGGTTATTACTTTGACCATAAAACAAACCTGAAACAGGATTTAAGAATAACAACGAATCAATCATTTAATGAACAATCAAACTTACGCAGATCTGTGGTCTCCCAAGGTTACAGAGAATCAGATTCCCTAGCCAACAGACATGAAGTCACCATGTGTAGAACCTATCGCTCCGCTTCCCTGTCCTCAAGAGCCCAGAGAAACCTTTTCCTCATCCATGGGGTTTGTCTCCTTCTGGCCACAAGCAATAATACTGTGCATCCTCCACATCACAGCTGTCACCCCATCACCCCTTATCCTTACCGCACAGACCCTACCATCTTCTCTTCATGGATAATTAAACAATAAACATCCCACACTCCTAAAAACTAAGCTAACCCATCTGTAATTTCTATTCCACCTCTTTAAGCTTGTTATCTTCTATTATAAATATCACAACTCAGAACTGATCAGTAAAAACAGACATAACTATAACATATCACATTCTAATTTCAAAATGTAGTTATAAGATTGTTCTAATTTTGTAATGCTTAGGTTTTTTTCTATGTTCTTCATCTGCATAATTCTAACATAACCAGAGAGCCTACACTCATCAGCAGTTGAGGGTTTGAGTATTTCAATTTCACACACTCATGAGTGTTTATAAAATGCTGGTAAAGTTAGGGTCAAAGCTGACCACATGCCTTTGTTTTGCTGCTGTTGGAGAACATGCATGCTTTGTATCCGGTGATTGAGCGCTAAACCTTGTATCCTTATGTGATGATCCTCACTTCTGCAGGTGTTTACTTTTCATTTTTGGGAGAACACTTTGCTTATGGGATGCTGGAGGAGGAAAGAGGCAGAGCAAATAAAATGAGAGATGTGGTCCACAGAAGAGCAGTGTTTCTTTGATGGCTGGCATAGGCAGGAAGTCACAAGATTTAATGTCCTTTGTTAAACTAAGTAACTTCCTCTGGAACAGAGTAGTGGGTGGGAGAAGTACACAAACACCATGTACTGGTGATTTCACGGGGGGAGGTAATCAGCCTTTTCTTGTGGACAAAGTAGTTGATTTTTACTGCAAACAGTGGCTCAGTTTCTGGGATCATGTCTTCAGTATTGTGAAATAAACAATACATGAAGTTAATAAAAGTAGCTTGGAGAAGTAGTCAACTCCTCTGTATATTTTTAAAAGCTAAGGTAATAAACAGGTTTGATATGGAAAAAGATACTGGGTTGAGGGTTGTGAGTCTGTCCTATTAACAGGTGAAGGCAGAGTACACCGTGGACATGTCACAAGGTTGGATAAAGGAAGCTACATCCAGACAACACATGTTTTACTTTATTGGATTCTAAAAGTTTTGCATATTGTCTCAAGGACTATCTGGGTCCAGGTGGAAATGGGAAAACTGATTTAAAGTAGTGTAATGTGTACGCCACACTATGTGGTGCTGTACACAAACAGGGCCACAGGATACACTTTAAAAAAAAAAAACCAAAAAAAAAAAACCACACACACACCACAGAAAACTGCAGTGAGCATGAGATTACATCTGGGGTTTTCTTCACCTGGTCATTTGGTACTATGGTGTCATTGTATCCACTTTATGGATGCAATGACACCATATCTATACAGCAATGCAGGAGCAGTGTTGTGATAATTTTCCACTCCGGGATCTGTTCTAGGCCACCGACAAAGCTGGTGTCATGTGAACGAAAGGCTGAAATGATATTAAACTTCTGCAGATTGACAATTTTGTCACATGTAAGGGGCAGTAGACAAACAACCTGTTACACATTCCCACCTACAGGCAATTTAAACCAGTTTCCCAAACACTGTGCTACAGCACATAAGTCTGACATGAAAGCTTTTTCAGTTTTACCTGATTGGTACTGTGAGCAGTAGGATATGTACTATCCGCCTGTCATGGAGGTGGTTAGGGCCCAGATTAAACATACAGAAGCAAGAATCAGTTCTTAACTGTATTCATTTTTGAACCCTCAGTATGGGGGAGCAGATGAGGAGATGTGGTTCCAGGGTAGCAGGCAGGTAAACCCTAGAGACAGGCGATGAAGCGTGGACCAGGACTGAGGATAGGCAGACTGACCGGGAGACAGGCGATGTGGTGTGGAACAGGACAGGGTTACCGAGAGGCAGGCAGGGAGTCAGGGTCCAAGTTAACAGCAGGCAGATAATCCAGAAAACAGGCAGGACAGGTCAAAGACAGTCAGTGTCAAGAGGAGAGAAACAGGCAGGAACAAAACACTGGTGCCTTCATAAAACAGAACAGAGCAGCAATCACTGTCAAGTAGTGAAGAACAAACAGAGGTGAATATATCCAGTCAGCCTGATGAGCTGCAGCTGTGTTCTCAGGTGATCAGCGTTGGCTGATGAGGTGGGTGTGGCTGAGGGAGGGAGGGAGGGAGCAGACAGGTAGAAAGGGATTGGCTGAAAGGTGTGGCATGATGAGGGAGAGGACAGCAGAGAGTCCCAGGTGAAAACAGTGAATGTAATGAGGTGACAGGGTCAGGAAGTGAAAGGCAGAAACCAACTGTGACAGCGCCAATGACCCAGTCTACAACAAACCTGTTTATCTTTGTAAAAGTGAAAGTGATCCGGCCCTGGTGCATTCTGTTGATAAATCCCCCCTCCCTAGTGATGTGTGGATCAGCGGGTTACCCACGGGACCCACAAATCGGGTTGGGGTGGGGGGGTGTGCCTCTGTCATACTATGATGGACAGTAAGCCTGGGGGGTCAGTCTGAGGGGTTGCTGATGCACCCCTCTCAGCTTTCTTGTCCCAAATACCCCACGATGATATTGCCACCACACCCCCGGTGCGCTCGCGCCCCACTGGGAGAGTGCCCCGTGACTGCAGCCAAGGAGTTCCCAGTTCTGAAAACTATGTGCTGTGGCTCAAAAAGGTCGGGAAACACTGGGTTAGACTGACCAATGAACCTGTTAAAGCGCCTATATTTGGACAGTGGGAGACAGCTTCCTCCCACACAGACATGAGGAGAGCATTCAACTTCCTCAGAGACAAAAAAAAAAGGAAATGAACCATCATTTCCATTAGTCACTACCTACAGGATATCTGTCGTACAGAACCACTGGAATCCACTCCACTCTATCTTGTGGTCACACATTATTTTTTTTGTGTACAAGAGTAATACTTTGATAATAAGTAATAAGCTGCAAGCAAATTGTTTTAGATTACTAGATGCACCTCTCACCTCTGTGCCCAAATCAAAAGATTAAATATTAATGAGCTGACAAAATACTGATGAAAAGTGAATCCCCTTTTCCAAGCTTCTATATGAAGTCACAGTACGGAGCAATAGAGCAGTATAATCTTATCAGTGATGAGTAATTATAGCTGCCGCTGTATTTAACCCCTACCTGTCTGAAAACATCTGTGAAGAGTCAGCACCTTCTGTACATATTCTAAAGCTTGAAAACAGAGCCCAGACCGGCTGAAGGAGTCCTGCTTTGTTTCAGACTAGTATTGAATCAAAGGTGAATAAATCAATCAATCATTCTGGATCACTGAACATCAAATGAAAAGTACTAAAAATGTCACAGATTGAAGGTTAACTTCAACAGTCAGTAAGCCTTATAACAACAATCATCCAGTATTAGAGCCCAGTTCTGCAGATACAAACAGATTGTCAAACCTCTTATTGATGTTGATTATTGGCCAAACTGATCCACATCCACAGTTTTAGTCATCTGTCTCTAATAACTGCCTCTCACTACCTGCCCAGCACCACTGGCAAAAAGAGGTTAAATTATCCATAAATTAATTTGTCAGAGACATCTACTGTGATTTTTTTTTTTTTTTAATATCTACATAAAAACTCTGTAACACTGACATCACAGCTGTTTGTATGCACCATGTTTTTGTATTTTTATCCTGTGCTGTTTTCCTCAGCAGTGACAAGAACGTCTCAAAATGTAATTCAGCTTTGAAATGCAAAGACAGAGTGACGCACATGGCACCAATGTTTAATTCAAGTGTCTGAGCCCATCACTGCGCTTGTCATCCACTTTTTATTGCAAGAATCCCAATTTGACAACTCATTTAACCAATTACTGAGTCCCGCTGTCTTCTGAATAAATTTGCCATTCAGATTTACTTTTGATTCTCTTCTTTTTCGTTAATCTCGTCTCACGATACTGACTGATTACATAACTGGGACGATTAATCCTGTTTAGTTACAAATCAGTATCAAAGACTGAAAGTGAGACTGAATGTTTTGGAAAAGCACATTATGCTCTTATTCCCTGTTACATATATACTATTATGATATTTATGTCCTTTTAACCCATAAAGACCTTGTTCTACTTTTGTGGCTGTTCCCAAATGATTTTTTCTCTTGAGTTAACATTTCTTAAATGATTTATCTCCATTGATTATAACATTATCCTCATCCTCTGTCTGTGTTTTTTAGTTGAAAAGCAGGTATTTCCCAATATTTAATTTTTTTATGTACTTATTCATTCAAATCTAAATGATTGGAAAGGAGCAGGATGAAGAAAACGTATACATTTATTAATTCGCTGAGCTTATAAATGTTCATAAAAGCTCAGGGTGAAGTTGAGGGTTATTAAATCAGAAACAGAGAAAACTGAAGAAAAGTGACTTTTTCAGTAAAGCTATCAATAACTGAATGTAAAAACAAGTGTCTCCATCCATTGTCATTGATCCAACTCCATGGGTTTTACTGGTAAATCAATGTTGTAGAAGATGACAGTGTTGCCATGGTAACAATGGAGCCTCTGAATGTCCAAATGGGTCATTTCTGATGACCATGAAAACTGCATTTTACACCAATTATTTACATGTATTGATATAATTAGTGGATCAACAGATATTAAACAATGAAGATCAGTAGATGCTTTTGGTCACCGGTGGCTCTTTGGGTCTTTATGAGTTAATATTGAATCAGTGTAACAGTATTCCCTGTCAAACTCACTCTGCAATATGCTCTGAATTCTTTACTTCCAACATTTCTTCTTCTTTCATGATGAGCCAACATCAACTGTTCAAAGATGACCAGAAATTAGGCTAATTACAAATGCATGAATTACAGATACATTTCCATTTAAACCACCAAAATAAAATAAACTAAATTATCTCATGTTGTTTCACTGTCTGTCTCCAAGCCACATACCCATGGCTATGGCTTGTTACGTGTTCTAGAGTGATTAAATATTCAGACCTCATGAACCAAAAACCACTGACATGTGCAGATTCAGTGTGTTGGGACCACAGACAGGTTTTTATTGGTGTTGTAGGTTTTCCCACAGGCAGACCTTTACACTATCTGCACATGTCACAGTCCTTGTTTTTTGTTTTTTTTTTTTATCTAGACTTTTGTTTTTCTGTGTTGTAGGAATAGTGGAACAAATCAGTTTGGACTCTTCCCTTTACTCTGCATCACAGTTCAAATCCTCAGCAGTCTCAGGCCAACGGGGAAATTCTTCGAGAACATGCTCTTGTAGGAGAATGTTTGTATTGTGTGTACATTTGTGTGTGGATAACTCATAGTTTAGCATTACTGCGATCAAGACAGACAAGTCACCCGGAACTAAGAAGGCAGAGACAGCGTCTCTTAATAATTCATGAAAGTATCCAAATCCCTCAAGTGAATGCTCTCACAGTTCAACCTGCTTCTGAGTATATTCAAATAGTACAGTCATACAATTTTATAATGGCTTTTGGCAAACAATTATAGCTTCAACTTTACCACTTTTATTGGGGACCACAACATTTTATTTACCAAGGTATTGAGACATGAGAACAGGACAAATTATAAAAAAATTAAATAGAGTAAAAACAATTTTAAAAAGGAGAACATGAATATGTCTACCATGTAAAAATTAGG
The DNA here is from genome assembly GCA_037367295.1 of Apogon hyalosoma. Taxonomy (NCBI): domain Eukaryota; kingdom Metazoa; phylum Chordata; class Actinopteri; order Kurtiformes; family Apogonidae; genus Apogon; species Apogon hyalosoma. Next base: position 35,152,652 of record JAPQRP010000001.1, read on the forward strand.
GGTGCAATGGTACGTGTCGTACCATCATACTGTTCGTTATGCCCCTAGTGATTCAATACAAGCATGTATCATGGTAGCTCATTTGTCATTTTCAAATGACAAGTCCAGACAACTTGCATTTATATTAGAGCTTTGCAAGACAACAGACTTATGGAATTCTACTGTTCTACTTCTACTTGGTTGGAACTGGCTGCAGCCGGCTGGGTGCTGCACACAGCTGGCCAGAACCCCAGCCCATTTGACTTAAACAGAACTTGGATCCAGTTCTGAATAAGGGCTCATTTATGCTCTACATGAAAAGATGCAGATGGACACAGACGGAGCATTCTGTCTGTCCCCTGTGTACATTACATACGTAATTCTGTCCGAGCTTGCAGATCCGTACCCAGATGGAGAATAGGACGCATGGAAGTATGAAGACAGTGAGGCATGACAACGTTAGAAATGGATGTACCTATTTACATACATACATAAAGTGAACATAGGTGAGCCTTAAGGCTCTCTAGTTACATTTCGACATACAGCCGGACTCCAGCCGGGCTCTGCATCTTGAACCATACTGTACTGTGAAACATGACTCAAGAACTGCAATACGTACCAAACTGTGGAAAACCTGTACCATTACATCCCTAGTAAAAATGTAATATATTTGCAAGTTTAAATGATAATGTTTTATAGGCTTAGTTTGTACAAACTTGGCCTTGACTATGTTTCAAAGGATGCAAATGTTCCATTATTATTCCACAAATGCCGATGTTCTGAATTTGACAGATGTCATGCAAACACTACACTAAGTTTAAATATTCTGAATTTGGCTTATTTCAAAATATATTATTTTTAAAGTAAGTTGTATTATTCTGGTTTTATGAGAATTATATGGACATGTATGTATATTGTGAATTCAGAATACATGTCTCATACATGTTGTGAGTTTTATCACAAGTTCCAACATACAGCAGAGACAACATCCATCTCTGTCAAAGAGGTCTGCTTCAAAGAAACAAACACATTTCTGTCAGAAGGAGAAACACAGTGATTCTTAGACATTAAGAAAGCAAATATCAACAGGCTTTGGATATGAGCAAATATAAATAAGCTAAGAAACTGCTTAGGAAGGAGTGAGAGAGGGACAATATGTTTGCATAGTGGAATATCTGCTGCCAGCAGCAAACTTTGAAAAAACCTTATTATTTATTATGGTATGCACAGTGGGATGTAAGCAGGAATGTCAGTGTACTATTCATTCATTAAGGCATGTAAACATCCTATTAGGGATTTTGTCTCTTTCTAAATAAGAGCAAAAACTGGAATATTTTCTTTGTGTAAATGACGGAATTACTTTATGAAAGTAAACGACTGGCTCCCAGCACAAAACAGACTCCAACACACGCACGTGCAAAAGTTACATATTGAACCTTTAAAGTTTCATTGAAAATGTTTATTTTACCATGTAGACAGAACTGATGTCAAAACAGTGAGACACAGGGGAGACTGGATATGTTTGGAACACTTTTTACTTCAGCACCTGTATTTCAGTAAATTTTTAGGTAAAGATCTCCAACTTTTAAACAACACACCTACATTTGCCTTCTAAAAATGACATTACTCAAGAATGTTACAGTCTTTGTGACTAAATGTCAATACAAACTATCCCTTGGTTACAACTTAACACACTACCCAACTGTAATGAGTCACAATGATAATAATAATAATAATAATGATGATAAGGATGATAATAATAATAATAAAGTTTATTACATAGCATTTCTTTCCAAAAGATTTCACAGGGCTTTACAATAAAATCAAAAGTAGATGTATACATAGGCAGATACATAAGCAGTAAAAACACACAGTTACATACACAAACACAGGCATAAAAATATGGTCATAAAACCCACCCTTAACTAAAACCCTGTCTAAACAAGAAGGTCTTAAGTTGCTTTTTAAAAGACTCAATTGGAGTGATCATGGTAATTTGTTATATAACATTTTTGCTAAAAATATAAAATGACCATGTGATTATTGCTGCGTGTTCCCTTACATCCCAAAAATCTGTTTTGTAGGTAGGGGTACATCTACAACACCACAATGCATCACTTAAAACTATATGTTGCAGCACATTTTTCTAGCCTTGATATCCATCATATGGGATCAGGGAGGGAGTGGGTAAACACTTACATGATCATATAACTCTCATCGTCACACAGATCGGTGGTGATAACTCACTCAACCGTATCAAAATTCCTTTATATTATACTGCCTCATTAAATTTCATATGTAGTTATTAATATCAAAATGTTATGTAAGAGAGTTCCTGAGAGTTCCTGTAATCTACAGTGTAATATCCTGCTCAGTAAGACAACTGGGATGAAAAATTCATTGTGCCTTTTGTCTTTATGACTCAGAGCAGCAGTGCAGATTAGACACAGTGAAACCACTGTGAATCATAATGGATGGTTAATGAGCTGCTCATTAGAAATCTGTTAAAGAGCCCAGTGCAGGAGCTCTTCAGAAAAATGGGAAGGGTAGCAAGGGGATTTTTTTCGTAGTTGTAATATCACACTTGTCACTCCTCAAATCATCATCATCTCTGATTTCTTTGTATGATTAGTGAACATATACTGCACTGTTCAATCTGCCACAGAGCTTTTGAATCAGTTCCTCTGATGAGATTTGTGAAGCACACTGACACAGAACAAGGCTGAATTTACTGGAAGTATTCATAAGCATGTTTCTGCTAGCTTTAAAAGAACTAAGCTTAGAAATGGTATGCATTCCCATTTCTGAATTCCCATGTTCATATAAACCGGTGCGATACTGTTCAAGGCATCCAAAAATACAAAATGCATGACATGCAAGGCTGTTCTGTGCGTTTCACGGGAATCAAATGCCATTCCCCTTAATGAAATTCATTATACAGTATGTAAGAGCTGCCACTATGGGTTTCTCAATCAAAATGAGATGAAAATGAGCACCCTGTCCACCACACACTTAAGATAAAGATATGTTTTATTTGGGAACAGTTTACGGTGAAGGTTAGGTTTAGGCTTGTTACATTACAAGGTTAGTCTTGAGGAACAGAATTTCAGTCAATATTAGACCCCTGCTGCTATGATGCTGGACAAGACAAAAAAAAAAAAAACAAAACATATTAGACCCCATAAAGAAATAAACAGACAGAAAGAAATATCTTCCATATTAAGTCAGCCTGGTTGAGTCATTCTTCTATGATAACTGCCGCAGATATACCCCCAGGATACTGCAGAGCTTCAAAAACTGGTCTGTTTCTGGGTGGTATTAGGTAGCAGATGACAATGTGTATGTATATGAAGGAGGGAGAAAGAGACAACTGCAGGAGGTTAGAGTATGAAAAAAAAAAAAACCAACTCAATAAGTCTGTACACTTCATTTCAGCACAAGCATTTTCATGACAGCTTACGTGCATATATATATATATATATATATATATATATATATATATATATATATATATAAAAA
>JAPQRP010000001.1:35173498-35188195 GCA_037367295.1 Apogon hyalosoma
AACAGTTGTTGGTACTTGCTGCAGTTTTGTGTAAATCTGGCTTTTCTATGAGTCAGTGCTCAGTCAGTCACTCATTTATCTTATATTTTGCGTAGCATGCGTTTTATTATTATTATTTATTTATACACAAGTAATATCACATTAATAGTCAAACAATGTATTTTCATCCGTTGAAAAAGCTAATTGATTTTGCGTCACTGTTGGCATGATCCTCACAGCACCCCCCCCATTTGAAATGGGTTCCCATGGCTATGGGTCCATCTTCATTTTTTCCCCCTCCATTATTCAGATCTCAAGTCGAATAGAAGCTTTGGTGTCTGTAGTGTCAGGTTTTGATTGACAGGTCTGTGTGACAGCTCACTTGCTTGCCAAGTCGGATTTTCAGAGTTTCGGTGTATTTAACAAAACACATTTCCCCCCCTGACAGACAGCTCCACTGTAATTTTAGTTAACAAGTTCCTCTAACAAGACTGGAAAATTACACAATGTTACACAATGCTTGATGAAGTTTGCTGTTTTACAGAGTTAGTAAGATGCCTCTCTTACTTTCCTGGTGCCTTGAACTCTCATAAGTCATGCATTACTTACACATTAGCTTCAGTTTGAAGATGAGATCTAATATGTCTTAAGTATTAACAAACAACGCTGGATTAATGAAGAAAGGTTGGAAGGTAAACTGCGTGCTGAGTGTTCTTACTGCACCACCAGAACTTGGTTGAGTTTTTAAAGGTTGCCTTTTTCAGCTTTTTTTTTTTTTAATGGTTTATAAAGCATTTACAACCCAACTAATTGTACACCATTTTTAAATCCATGAAAAAGGTACCCTTATTGTAAAATGGGACCATTATTTCTCCAACATCTGTGTCTTATAGCCTCACATGATCATTTTTCTGTCTGGTGCTGCAGCACTGCAGCATTGTGATGTCAAAGTTCAGCAACACAGGGCAAATTAGCATCTTATTATCCTTAAATACTGCTTTGGGACAAAACTGTCCACATTCATTACTCATTACCAAAGTAATATAGTCATGGTAAAGAAATTAATCTTATTCCGTTTAATAGGTGGCACTTTGGGTGAGGCTGTCAGTGAACATGTCGAATGATCTGCTGAATGATAATGGTCGGATAAATGGAGTCAGTGTAGATAAATATCTGCACTGATCATCCAGTGACTTTCAAACCATTGATTTGTCCCTTATCTTGGCTAATAAGATGTTGTTAGAATGGAAGAAGGTGACAGTGGATATTTAGACCTTAACACCTTTACTGTCACCTGTTCTTCTGGCTGCAGTTTAATTATGACAGTTAGGATGGTTAGTAGCAGCATCAAATGTGGTAGCAGTAAGAAGTTAGTAGTAGGTCCTTCCTTTATTTAGATGCTTAACCCTATAATGCCAAACGTATCATATTTGATACATGAGTTTTGAAGCCCTCTACCTGATCAGTGTGATATTTTTTTCTTGAAAAACCTGATGTATACAATTAGATACATGCAATACACAGGTAATCCACCAGGGCGGAGGAATTCATTCACTAGAGGCCTTTCCAGTGACACTACAAGACTTACATTAATGAGGAAGGAGGTAGAACTTTGCCAATTTTGAAAAGGAATTACCAATTTGTTCGACATGTTTGTGTTATATTATGTTTTTGTTTGTTCAATAATAATAATAATAATAATAATAATAATAATAATAATAATAATATTTGAGCATTGAGACCTGATGTATCAAATATGATACAAAATAGAAACTCATTCGATACATGGAAATTGCTATTTTTCAAAAATGTTTTTGGGTTGTTCAGAAGGACCAAAAAAGGCTCCAGTTTCAAAGAATTGGAATTTTCTGTCAATGATTTAATGGTTCAGGCTTTACAGGGTTAAAGCTGCAGTAGGACAAAAAAATTAAAAAAAATGTCATACCTTTGGCTATAGCTCTCTCCTCTCTGTCCAAATTAAAATGCTAAATATTAAGATTACAGACATTGTTTCATGTCACTGTGGAAAGGTGAAGCCAAAATAAAAAAAGTTGTAGAAGCTGCCTTGTTGCTTCTGTGACAAGTAAAGCTGGAGATCCATGTTTGGCAGAATCTAATCAACAACTGAATATCGCAGCTCAGTCACACTGCCTCTGAAAACACCTGCTGTGAGCCAACTACCTGTGATGACCACACCTGCAGCTACGCAGATTTAACATGGTAGTAACCCTCACACACTCACACATTTTTGTTTTCTTCATTTTTGTTATAATCTGACTCATATTGCACATGCATTAAACACATAAATGACAACAGATAATTCTTAGTTTCATGCAATATATTGTATTTGCTGAAAATGCATTAGTTCTATTTGTAAGTGTGCACATTTAACATTATTTAACATCATGTTAAGTTTATATGTGTTAAATCTAATTTTTGTTACTCTATGTTTCTGGTGCTGGGTGTTCCATGTTGTCCTTTTGTTCTGTGTCAGGTGGGAGTGTAGTTTGTTTGAACATTTATTTGGTAGTTAATCAGCCTTAAGTGTTTCGGTTATCCCCTCTTAGGTCAGTTAATTTATGTTACAGCATATGTCTTTGTGTTAGATTCATTGGTTTCTTAAGTTAGTTTCTGTTAAATAATTTTATGTTTGTGCCCTTTTATGGGCCCAGAACCTGATTTTGTCTTTAGTAAATTGATTTGTTCCTCTTTTTTGGGGTAAATAAAAACTCTTAGTATGAAAAACACTCCTGTGTATCCTTATACCATCCACTCATTGGAAAAAATCAAAATCGTTCCAAGTGTATTTTTCTCATTTCTTGTCAAAATATCTCATCGCACTTAAAATAAGACAATCATCTAAAGAGTAACTTTTCAGTGAAATAAAAGAACATATTTTTAGACAATAGATCTTGAAAATCTTATTTCAAGAAATCTTACCGAGATAATTTTTACTTGTTCCATTGTTTGTTTATTCTTTATTGAGGATCCCCATTAGCTGATGCACAAACACCAGGCTAGTCTTCCTGGGGCAGATTTTTTGGCTTAAATTAAGCATAAAAATCTTGAATTAAGCAAAAAAAAATCTACCAATGGAACAAGTGAAAATGATCTTGGTAAGATTTCTTGAAATAATTTCAAGATCTATTGTCTAAAAATAAGTTCTTTATATCTCATTGAAAAGTTACTCTTTAGGCGATTATGTCTTAATTTAAGTGAGATGAGATATTTTGACTAGAAATTAGACAATCGGTGAGATTTAGATTTTTTCCAGTGTTTTGATTTCTCACATACACCCAAAATCTACCCTGCTGCTTTCAATGACGCCAAAAAAAAAATTTTTAAAAATGCCATGCTCTAGTCATGAAATTCTCTTCAAAAGTGGTATGGGTGGAAAAAAAACTAAAGGTCTGTTATGTTCTGAAAAACCCTCCGTGAACCATGTGTGTTTTGCAAGGTAAGTTATTGAGGAAAAGTCTTTAAGTAGTAGTACTTGAATATGCCAGGAGTTGAAGGTAATGTGTCAGAGTAACATTACATTGCATATGACCTTAAACATTCAACTTCTATTATCTAGTGTATCCTTGTGCATTTTCAAGTGTGTAATGTGTGTGTGTGTGTGTGTGTGTATGTGTGCGTGTTCTCAGCCTCTGCACCTTGAACAAAGCTGTCTACAGTTCACTTCTAACTGTAGATTGCTGGACTCTTCCTAGATACTTCGGGAGCAAAAATCTACAGGATACTAAAGAAGAGTTCAGAGATGGTGGGCACAAACCATGATTCAACTCAACATTCAATTCATGGCCCAGGTGACATTCATTATATGTCATTACCCTCTCTCTTTGCAGAAAATTCCCAAAATACTGTAGTTCTGATGCACTCAGACCAAATAAACTCCAGTATTCTGTACCAAGTGACATAAGGTATTTTTTTCACATTTCTGTGGGTTATTTCCTTTATGCCATTGGCCACATATTTGTTGTCAAATGAATTGCACTTAAGCCATCGTAAGGCTTCGACAGTCTATTCTGCATTCGAAGACATTAAATTATACGGTTCAGCTCTTTTCTATATAGAGTGTGTGCTTTCAGGGGGCAGGTGCTGAATTGATGGAATGCTCTGAAAGACATTTTCATCCCTTTATCTGTTTATAATGCAGCATAGGCAGCCATGACACCTAACCCAGATAAATACTATAATTATCAGCTCTGCCTCTCACAGCTTACCTGCCTGCCGATTGCCTGTCATATCCATCATGGCTGCACAAACACAAACACGCGCACACTTGCCATGCACACACACACAAACACGGTTTTGATCTGTCAAATCTGTACCTATCATAGCTGGTGTGATCAAGTCAAAGTGAGATTTAGTGCAGCACCCTGGTGTGGTAACCGCACTGTGGGGGACTCCATATTAAATTGTCTATTGAAGTGGGCCAGATTGTGTTAGGCCAGTCTATCCATTCATCTAAGCTAATGTTCTTTCTGCCTCCATCCATTTCAGGAGGTGAAGGGGACTGGAGAGCAGAGGACAGGGCCCGGGTGAAGAGAAAAAGGAGAAGAATGAAGAGGTTCACTCCTAAGTCACAACATACTGTGCTTTGGCTTGACCCCTCCGTGTTGTTTTCAACCATAGGTACAGTATCCCCATGGCCTCAGTTTTTGACAATTTGCAGGTTAGCAAATAGAGATCAGTAGTCCCTTTTCCATTGACCCTCAAATTGTGCAAATATAACTTGCACATAAAAATTTACCCAATGGAAAAACAACAGTTTCGACAAAACCCTCGTTTTTCGATTAAAAGTTTTTGCGCTGGTAAGAGGTGTTTTTTTTTGGGCGTAGCGCAAATCATATATTACGCAAAACTGCAATGGAAAGATCTTTTTTCGCAAATAGTCAGGTGAATTATAAAAAAAACGGATGTTGACGGACGTTACAGCAAGCGAAGAAGAAGAGATTTTAAAGAAACATGACGCGGTATGTGTGGACACACCAGGAAACTAATAATTTTTTAATTTAGTACGGGATAGAGCGGTAATCTATAATAATAATAATGATGACCATATCTGTAAAACAACATGATATTTATGCTCGTCGCCATGTTTATGGAATGACTTCTCGTGTCATCTCACGATAATTAATAAATAAATCATTGCATTTGTGATTTAATGGAAAAACTGACATTACACACTTCTTTTTTTTTACATTTAGTAAATATCTGTAAAGTTTTGCGCAGATGTCCAATGGAAAAGCGACTAGTGTAGCACCTTTGATGTCGAATAGACAGCATTGGTCAGGTGATATTCAAGTACAAAAACTGCAAGTAGGAGGTGGTAGCAGTGGTAGAACTCTAAAGTCTGTGGACACTGTGCACCAGGATCCACTTCTGTGTGTAGTTTATTTCCATCTTCATCTTTCTTATTTTTGCCCCATTTTCCCCTAAACACTTTGTTTTTACGCGTAAACCGCATAAAACTAGAACTATGGCATTGTCTAAATGCTCTATACATTAAAAAAAGGACATTCTAGTGGTACCATATGACAGTGGAAAAAGAAGATGTAGATGTCAGCCCAGTTCACTCAAGATTTGGAACAAGACAAAACCATTTTAGGATGTTGTCTGTTAAAGTTGCAATGGCGTGAAAAGACCTGCCTGCAACTCAACTTGTCAAGTCATTTAAAGGGTCATATTTTGCTAAACCCACTTTTATTAGTCTTTGGTACATTTATTTGTGTATTTGGGGACCCAACAGTTCAAAAAAACTTTCAATTTGAAACTTCCAGGTACTGCAACACTATCCTTATATTCATTTTGGTAAAAATAGTGGATTTCTACATCCCGTTTTATTTCCTGCTTAATTTGTTACGTCTATAACTAGTTACGTCATGACATTTGCATTTTCAACAAACATTTCTCTGAGTATGGAGAAACAGGACAGAGCAGCATGGTCAACAACCTGGGGGGGGGTGAAAGTGGCTCATTTGCATTTAAAGGGTCAGTGCTCAAAACAACCTTTCTGGTGTCATTAGTCAGAAATAAGGTTGAAGATGGACCTGTGGAGTTGAATTAATGAAGAATTCAGACCCAAGCAGAGCATTTACAGTTTATGTAGACCACAGGGAAATGTTTGAAAATGCATAATTCCATTTCAAAAAGCAAAATATAACCCCTTTAAGGCTGGCTTTAGCATCAGCCAATACATGCTATGGGTTTTTAAGTGTTTTTACCCCTCAGCCAATTCTGGCCAGAGGAGTATTGTAATTGTTTTGTCGTCTGTCTGTCTGTCTGTCCATTCAATGACATACTTGCATTGTCTGAAGAACGCATTGAGATATCGCATTGAGATATCTGCACCAGCTGCGTCTAATCTTTCAGAAATGCGGAAGGACATAATAGACATTATTCGTGGAATACCTACGTTCCCCAGAGACTTGAGACAAACTGGAGCAACACGAATGGTCTATGTTTCCTTTGGCCCATGTTAGATAGATGGTTCCAGTGTCCTTGGTTTTGTTGATTCTATCCTCTGCACCCTCCCCTCATACAAATCTCTCTCTTTTTGTATTTTTTTTTTTTTAAATCTACACACTTTGTGCAGGTATCTTTATTGATATGTAAGTCAAAGCACTGCCCTTTTTGGAAAGCCAATAAAAGTTTAAGTCAAAAAATAAATAAATAACAGACTCCTCCTCTGTGATTCACAAAGCACTTTATTCTATGTAACTAAATGCGACATCCTGACCAGTCGGTGTGAAGTCGAGAGTGAGAATATGCGGGGGAGTGGTAGGAGTTAAGTTGGATCATAATGTGGGATAACTAGCAAACACAAAAAAAGACCAAGTGTGTATATAAAAATATGGAATGGGGATGAAGCACATATGAATTAAAGAGTAACAGTGTGGAGGGAATATACACAAACATGTAGTTAAAAGAAAATAAATGCATGGACAAACCCTGACACCTCATAATGTAATTATTTTTGTTCACATTTGAGATTAACTACGCTGTTATTCCAACATCACAGTTTGTAAATGAGCATCTGCAGCCCCTCCAGAGAAGCAGTACTACAGATAACGCAAGACTTAATGGAATGAAACGGCATGCCATGTCCTGTGCATAGCAGCCGCTAAACTAACAAGGCTCTGTGGTAATGAGCTTGAGGAGGTGAAACACACACACATGCATGAATGGACACATTGGCCTGGTGCGCTCACCCAAACATACACCTAAACACACACTAGCTCAGAGACTCAAACACAATCAGCACGCTCTCATTTTGCCATTACCACTTTTAAGTGTTTGTCGCTATGGCAACCATGTGATTTATTTCCCAATTAAGAGTTAGTGAACTTGCTCACTTACAACCAGTAATATCAGGCTGCACATAAATTACCTTCAAGCATAATGCGGCCCATTTGCAATTGAAAACAAAGGAATATCACCATCTTGTATCGCAAACAAGAACACTTCTGAAATCTATTTTTTGTAAGTTTATTGTTCACAGGTAAATATTCTCTAATAATTTCAGGCTGTATCTAATTGGTAATTAATGTGCTCACTGAAAAGGATGGAATTCAGCAGGTTTCACATCCAATAACAACCTTTTTCATCCATCTCGGTTAAAATGAAGATAAACAATACGCGGGTGGATGAGAGACTCAGCAGGCAGGTGGGAATGTAATGGAATCAATTAGGCAAACACTCACGATTTATATTCTGAGCTGATAACAAAGAAAGCTTCATTCACTTCTTTTTTTCCCTCCTCACTGATATCATTTGTTTATGCAGTGATAACACCTGAATCTCATTCTTATTTCTGATAAATAATTTGAGAGGCTGCCTTTGTCTCCGCATGTGTGTGTGCTGATGTATGTGTATGTACTGTAAATTGTGTGTTCAGGGGCAAATGAACTGCAGAAAACTGTTAATTATTAGCTGTGGATATACTGCTTCACAGCATATATTATTAGTGACACGTGTGGATGAGAAGTATTTGAGTATGGATCTCACGCTGCAGCTGATTACACTTTCTGTTTGTGTAGTTCTATAGATAATTTGTCCATGTTCACACAAAAAATGCATGTTTGCATATGTAAAATGTAAAAAAAGGAGCCTTTGCCTGCTTTTGCAAATAGATGTCTAACATTCCTGTGTAATGAAACCACACTGTTCATCTGTTTTTTGTTGTTTTTTTTTTAACTTCCCCTCATTCTCTAGCCCCTCTTGTTTCTGGCTCACTGCAGTATTATTGAGAAGTAGAACTCGTCTGGCCCTCATTAATGTCCTCGGTATTCACTTGCCTCTGTATCTCCTCTGTTCTTCTCCCCAGCCACTTACAGCTTCATCCCACATTCTACCCATACTCTCCTTGTACACGTAGTGGCTTCAACTGCAATTAGCACCTGTGTCATCATGCATGCACATACACACTCTCTAGAGGCATTCAAGTGCAAAGGCAAAAAAAAAAAAAATCACCAGTCGTCCAGTCCTCACCCCTGCAGACCTCCTGGTAATGATGGACTTGTTGGACAGTAATTAGACAGAGTTAATAAGCATTCACTTGGGGTAGGGAGAGATTGCAATGCCATATCTTCTTCCTTGAGGTCTTTATCATAACCCTGTCTTGCTTTTACCTCAGTGGAAGACTGACACAATACCACATTGTTATATTTTATGACTAACCTTGATTGCTGTGGAAAGTAGATTGGGGATAAGGCTGCCAACAGTTTAAGCCTAAACAACACTTTGGTGTTTAAAGTCCCGCACCAACACTGATCAAAGTTTGCTTTGTTTGTGCAATGTGATAAATTGGGAGCTGGCCATACTTGGACTGTGTACTGCACACTGATGATAAGTTTTATCGGTTTGCACAATCTGATAGTTTTTTTTTTTTTTTTTCGCCCCAGTCTGCAAAGGCTACAAATTGTCCCTGTATTTTATTAGTTTCAGTATGAATCTTTGATTTGGGCCTCTATCACAGAAGCCCTAAAACTAGGCAAAGTCATTACCATTTCCACTTTTTCAATCTCTAGCTCTTTTCATGTTCCCAGATTCCTCCTTCATCCTTTGCGTTCTATTTTTCATCACAACTTTATCCTCATTCATACCCTCAAACACTCTTTAAACTTAGAGAAATGAGACTCGTGTTTCTTGAAAATAAAAAAAAAAAAAAAAAAAAAAAATGAAAAATGTCCGGGTTGATCACCAGAAAGTTTCTGACACAGAGAATCACCCTTAAGCCAGTGTTGAATGTTTTAGAGCAGAGCTGGTCTCTTTTCTGAAGGGGATAAGACAGGCTCTTGTGTCTGGCTGTCTGCTGGGGCTTTGGAGGCAGAGAGGAGGCAGCTACCTGTTCTGCTCTCGCCTCTCATCTTTTCACACTAATTAGAGCGAACTGGGTTTAATCTTAGCTGGGACACACATCACATGCCTGTGCACACCATGGCACGCAGTTATGAAGAATACTTCACTGAGTATTTTTTTTTAAAGGTAATATATTGGTTTAATGTGTCATGAAAATATATTTGGGTCAAGGTTTTATTTTGAAAGAGACATGCTAGGAGAATGAAAGCGTGTTAAGTGTGTGTGTGCGGATTGGGTGCAGCGTGGTGGCAAGACACCGCAGGCGATGATAAGGAGGGGGCTTAAGCAGTGGGCTCTCTAGGCCTAATCACTGCACATATTTCAAAGGCAAGAATGCCAATTAAAACTGATAGGGCTCAATATGGGCTTTCGGGCTGCCACAGTGAAACGCAACACATTCAACATGAAAATCAATTGGCCCCCCCATCCTCTGGTCAGGAGAAGCAGTTTGTCAGCCGGTGATCCAAGAGAAGCCCATGATAAATACACAAGGTCTACGAGGGGGTGAAGCAGGGGCAAGGCACCGGGGACTCACAAAGGGGCCTCGAAAGGAGACAGAGATTTGCGAGTCCCCAATCATTGTATGTGTATGTAATCTGGGGATGAGAGGACCTGTGATCTCAACTTCTAAAAGTGGGTGGAAGAGAAAGTGAAGCAGGGGTGGGGGCTTTGTCATATGTATGGGGTGGGTGGGTGGAGGGACTTCAAGCTGAGGATGAGTTAATACTCCGTGCAGCTTTAAAACGATTTTATTTCATTTGCTCATAACATTGATTATAACAGCGATTTACAATCATTTGGTAAAATAAACAGACAATGTTCAACATATCTCACATTAAAAGTTGAAAATCACACTGACACATTCACACATTGGAAAAGTAATCTGTTTACATAAAAACAGAGAAAAAAAAAGACTCCGAAACCATAATATGAAATTAATGTGTAAATAGAGCTGGATGATAAAACAATAATAATTACCATGATACAAGTTTCCTTAAAGGTCAAGGGCTACATATTGTAAACAACCATAATATTTACCGTGATGTTAATTACCTGTCTTCATGGTTTATTTTGTTTTATTCTTAACGAAAATGCTTATTAAATGGTGCAGGGGTTTTGTTAATTAAGATCTTGAACAAACATTTGATTATTATAATAATTGTGGTGAATATTTTTACCTCTAGATATTGGAAATAGTCTGTTGTTTGGCAAGTGTCATTTAAAGAAAAAATAACCATCTGTCAAAATAATGTATAACCACAAATAATTGTCTAGTTTCTTCAACTTTCACTCCAAATTATCGGAATAAACTAAATATTTATCATAATCATTTATTGTTTAACAATTTTGGTCATATCTGCCAGTTCTATATGTACATAAAAGTTTAAAAAAAAAAAAAAAAAAAGCTCCAGAATGCATCTTGGGAGAACATATCTTTTAAGTAAGGGCAAAGAATTGTAAGAACTTGCTGTGGTTTATGTCACTGAGCTGAAATCCACAGGCTACACAGGAGATGAATGTCCACATGAGCAGTCCTTTCCACCGTCCACGGTATAACAGCTGTAAGTCACGCTCTGCCAAGGCAATTTAAGGTGACATCTAACACCTTGGGATGGAGCAGGTGTGTGTGTGTGTGTCTCTGCATGCCTGTATGGATGTGTCTGAAGTCTAATGCATTGTTACAAGCTGATAACATATTACGCATCATATTGTTTGACATCATTAAGTAATAAAAATTGATTGCCCTTTGTTCTTTTTTTCTGCCAGTGAGTGTTTGTATTACAGCCCTGCTCCATGTTGTGTGTGTGTCTGTGTGTGTTGGGAAATGGGGGGGTGGGAAGGAAATATAAAGGAGGAGAGACAGAAAAAAGCCGCCTCACAGCTTTCCCTTCCACAGATCTGACTCTGGCTGAACCCAATCTTCTCCCATGATGCTTTGGAGTCGGAAATTTTGGAAATACTGCAGGAGGTGGCTGAAAGAGATAGAGAGAAAAATTACAAAATTTCAGAGAATTCTTACAAACTAAAGTATTATTTTAATTTTATATAGTTACACTTACTATTAACCCCATTTGAAGCATGGCAAAAATCTAAATCTTATGTCTAGTCAAAGTATCTCATCACACTTAAAATAAGACATAATCACCAAGATAATTTTCAACTTGTTCCATTGGCAGACTTTTTGCTTGAATTAAGGGAAAAAAATATATATATCTTGGATTAAAAGCAAAAAAAATCTGTCAATGGAACAAGTGAAATTATCTTGATGAGATTTTGTGAAATAAGATTTTCCAGATCTATTGTCTAAAAATAAGTTCTTATATCTCACTGAAAAGTTACTCTTTAGGTGATTATGTCTTTTTATAAGTATGATGAGATATTTTGACAAGAAATGAGAAAAATACACTTGGTAAGATTTTGATTTTTGCAGTGAGATCATAGATGTTGGAGAAAAAAAATAAGTTAACGTGATTTCATGTTTCAGAACTACTCACAAGTTTGGTTTCTGGCCTTCCACTAGTTCCTCTTTGGGGATGGAGTACAAAGCCTCATAGGTACGTTTCTCTCCTGAGCCATGGATGGCGTAGGAGTTCATTTTGTTGACACTGGGAGGAAAATAACCCCAAGGAATGATAGCTTCCCCCATCCACCTCTCGCCTGTGATCGAGGCATCAAACACCATGGGCAGTTGTTGCTGGAGATAAGAAAAATGAAGACCATAATACAAACACATAAACATCCAGCAGAGGCCAACTGACAATGTATATTTTTAAAGGCTGATATGAGAATTACTGTTTGCACCATTTAACTGTCAGAAATTAACCCCTGGTATAAGTTACTAACTACTGGATCATTTTTGAACTGAGCATCTAAGTCGTGCAGAGCCCTGAAAGTCCTGGAAGATGATATTTTGTTTATATTGACCAATTATGTAAAGCTGCCACACAAAGAACATTTTTTTAAATATCAGCTTTAAACTGTTTCCTGTGTTTTTGCTAAATAATATCTACTGACAAGATTTTCAAGCAAGAAGTGACAAGCTGCACTGTTTCGACCTATAAACTGCAGATTCTATGTGCAGTATAACCAACATTGATGCAGTTCATTACAATGAGCCATTACTCTGTTTACAGCAAAAAAAAAAAAAAAAAAGTTTAGTATCACTTTAAAGGCATTGGCACTCTCTCAACGTCAGGGAAGGATCCTTTGAAGATTCAAGGACTGAGTCCTTTTTTGAATGAAATTTAAGGATGTGTCTGGATACTTTGTGTTCTTAGGTATTAAAATACACACACTCCTCTGTGTGAGTCTTTCAAAAATGCAGGTAAATGAGAAAGATCTAATCACTGCTGCAAATAAATCTTCAGTGAAGAAAAATAAAAAGCTCATCCTTTCAACAGTGCAAAGTGCATTTAATATAATTACAATGGCAACTTATTAAGCAAGATAAGATAGGTTGAAAAAATAGAAAAAAAAAATATACAACGGCAGTTCAAGGTGCTGATAAATGAAACATCTGCAAGAAAATAAAATCATAAAAAGAGAAATGTTTAGAAAATACAAAACAGATAAAATCAGATAAAGAAAGTAGTGTCATTAAAGAATGTTTATAATGATGAATTGAAGGAATAGTTCTCCTGAATTTCATACAGTGAAATAAGAATTAATGAAGAATTAAATCCTACACACATAAGAAGTGAAATGCTTTTCTTTTGGTCTAAAAATATCAACCTTTGGGACAAATGTAATTGAAGTTTGTTTCATGTCGCAGCTGAACAAATAAATGCTGCCTCACCTGTATTATTGCCTTTGTGAATGTATTTTCCAGTTTTCTATTAAATCATACGGCTGTGTATGGATGTGTTACTGATCCACTGAACTGAGGGTGGGACCTATTCTTCTCTTGTTAGAACATTTCTTTTATGAGGAAATTGATCAGAATATATGTGACAGCTGCCTCATCAAAGAAGGATTCTTGAGATTGAGAATGGACCATTGTCTAGTCTAAGATGCCACTCGCTCTCTCTCTCTTATTTGGGCCACCACCTTCATAAATGACATTCTGTGACTTTTCAAAAACTTTCAATGATTTTGGTTCTTTTGGTTAACTATGAATTCCACAACTTCAAAAATTAGATGTTAAATTTCTCTGACTTTTTCAGGTTTTTTGCGGTGTGGGAACTTTGATCAGGAACTTAAGAGGCACTATGATAAATACTTGTATAAATAAATAAATAAATACAGAAAGAAATATGAATGACTGAACATCTCAAAGTAACGTATCAATGAACCTAGAACTAAACATTAAACTCACCTAAAAATGTAGACAGCTTTAAGGAGATTTTTTTAATTTAATTTTTTTGAGCTATTAATTCCCTCAAAGTTGGTAACTGCTGCTGAGAAGCCTAATATCAGCCTCTATAAGTGATAGCGGTACTTTGTAAGATGTTGTGTCCTGTCTACAATGTATACCGCACCCTTTACAATTCCTCTGATGTCTGCTTACCACAAATGCCTGGCCGACTCCTGATAACAACAAGATAAGATGTTGTCCATGTCTACGATGGAAACACAAGGAAAATGTTTCATTATTGTGGTTTTGGATTTAAAAGTTTGGTCATACAACATCGGTCCTACTAAATACTTACGGACAAACCTCCACTTCAAGGTAATTTTCTGTGGTACTATCAAGGAAGAAAGCCTCTACAACTGAAGAGAAAAAATAAAACATGACGGGCCTTTAATACATTATTAGAAAATGTAAAGGTATTACCATCAAGACAATAAATAATTTGATTTAATTATTAACACTGATTATATAAACTCTTAAACAAGGCTTGAAAGACCTGCACACCAGCTCATCTAGCACCATATTCATATCTACCTAGATCATAATGGGGCTGCCTTGCTATGTAATATGTTCCATTAATGAGGCCAAATATGTAGGGCTCATTAACCGGAAATCGAACTTACTTAAGGTCAATTAGATAGGATTGTTATTACTCAACCTCATTTACAGAGTTTAATTGCAATGTCACCATAATAATGATAATGCAATTACTATCATGATTATTGGATCATAAACAGAGCTAGTCTTGTGTCTCTCACATCATACAGACTAAATAGCTAAATCATGTCTGGATTTATCATCTTACTATAGAAGCACAACCATCCAGGGGATGGGAACCCCATGCACAATGCAACACTGTTTTGTTCCAATAGGTCATAAATATGACCTATGCGATGCTCTGTGGTCACATTGCCTGCTTTACCAAGTTAGATAGATAGATAGATAGATAGATAGATAGATAGATAGATAGATAGATAGATAGATAGATAGATAGATAGATA
>JAPQRP010000001.1:35188295-35206310 GCA_037367295.1 Apogon hyalosoma
GAAGCAGAGGGGCTTGAATAACCCACCAAACCTGACATTTTGACATATGGTACAGCCTGATTGCTGATATTACCGCATGACGCCTTTAAACATGTGGCTCCAAAATGGGAGAATTTTAATTGTTAAAAGCATGTATCAGACACTGAAATTACTGCAATGAAATTCGTTACACACTAATAAATTCATTTCACATAGCCCGTTTAAATCAACACATATAAGTTAATTAATTCCAATACTTGTCTTAGTCCATTTAAATAACCTATTGGACATTAGTCAGTACACAAAAAAATTATGTCATAAAGCACTAACACTTACATAACAGATCCCCATGCATCCAACACATTGTCACTCCCAACTTGACACATAGTGGTGTTAAGTCAAGGCGTCTCAGGGCAATGCATTTTGACCCACAAGGTACTGCCTGAATGACATCTATATTATGAAAGTTAAGTGACCTCTGTGTGCATGTGTGTATCTGAGGATTCACACAAAATCCGGAAAGAGCTGATTTCTGCAGTTTGGCATACTTATGTATTTATGGTCAAGGAACAGACTAGCGAAAACAGCAAACTGATATGACCAGTATTTTGGGAGATATTAGTAATTTTGGAATAAAATAGCCTTACCATCACGTTGCTATGCCCACAATGCTTTGGCGGTGACTGCTGGACAAATACAGTACAGCATGCATGAATACACAACAGCATAAAAACTATCACATCCAGAACCCACAGGTCAACACGCTAGTTTTAATTTTAATGCACCAGACGTCCAGACAATGCAACATACCTCTGACCACGTTACTGATATGGTTCTGCTAATCATTAATGTTAATCCTAGGTGCTGTTTCTATAAGGTTTAGGTAAAATGCAGAGGTTGAATTTCACCTGTGGGGATAATGAAGTGAGTTAACCTTAACCTATAACCTTTTTAGAAACTATTTGGTAAAGGCTGGAGAGAAAAAAAGTGAAGGAAGGGCTAAAATAAGAGAGAGAGAAAAATGAGAATGCACAAGAAACAGGATGTGGGCCCTGGTTCTGTGTTGAAGTCCTAAAGTTTGGTGTTCCACCACTGTCACTACCTCCTAATGAAGGTTTTTCTGTTTAATGTATTCTGGTCCATGTTGTCAATCTCTAGTATGTAATGACATACTGACATCTATCTGGTACAATGTTGAAAACTGATGCTATATGAATATCCCAGGTGTTGAAAACAGACACAAAGGGGCTGTGTCCAAGCAACAGAGTGGGAGAGGGAACAAGCTCATACATGCTGAGGTCAGTTTCCCTGTTCGCTTCCTAAAAACTTGGTCTCATCATTATTTTAATTAAAAATAGTGGTCAAGGACAACATTTTCATTGCTCTCCACTATGGACTCCAGTACATTTACACTGCTTGTTTGCCTTTGGGATCAAAAACTGACACTATGTCACCTGCCTAATGGCATCCATATAGAGCTGCAAATTATGTTTTGGTGGACAGTCCTGATATGATGGAGGTGTGAATTGTAAAACTTTTTATGCAGCAGCAGAGTAGTCCCCCAGTCCTTAATTTTCAAACAATCAACATTGAAATGCATTCTATTAATATTAGTGACATATGACACCAGAGAGTGAAAAATGTTGCTTTGTTCTGTACTACCTGAAAAGGTCCCCCAAAACCTAACCCTAACAAATGGGTCACTAGTGACCTGCTGGATGTTAAGGTTAATTAAAGTGAAACTACATGCCTACTTTCATCTAAATTACTTATGAGTTGGTGCAGTGAATCGTCATTTCCATCAAGTGTGATGAGTGATGCTTCTACACCCTGCATATTATACATATTCTATTCATTTGTTTATTTATTAGTCTTTTCGATATTCCCGAATGAGTGGTTTAAGAAGTTTACTTTTGAACATAGTAGAGTCGCCAGCGTGGCTAAGACTCCCCTTTGACTGAGGAGGAGGAGTATAGGTTAAGACCATCATCACAGGATAGAGTTAATCCACTCAAGAAGGAGCTGATGTGAATCTATTTTGACATTTTACTCAAACAGTTTCTTTTAAGTGCTGCACATCCCAGCTCATAAAAAAATTGGATAATATATATTTTCATTGTTTAGCATTTTAGTGTCATGCATTCATCATGTCTCCAGTGTGTAAAGGCCTACAGACTACAGCCATATGAGACTATGCACTTTCTGAAAGAAGACATTGCCTGATCTTCCAGGCAATGAAGAGCTGAATTCTTATACACTTCAGAATAACTTTTCCCACTGCCACAGTAGCTAACAATGTTTGCAAAGTTAGATACCACTTGTCCCTTTAATACTCTCTTGCTTCTCTTTGTAGCTAGCTTCTATTGCATTTTCACAGTTTCTAAAAAAAAAAAAAAACTTTTAGAGACTTTATTCAGTTTATTATTCTGATGAAGGACAACTGTATAACAATTTGTATATGTGATCTTCAACACCTGAATAACGGGATTTATTATTTCCTTTAGCTTTCTTTAATTCCATTTCTGCTCTTGAAAGTATTATAATTGTGCCTGGGTAGAATCCTCTGGCTTGTTTTGATCATTGTGTGTCATGTAACCACACTTTATCAGTCATCTCAAGGAAAAAAAGAACCTGAAAAAATATCACTCTTTAGGTATACCAACAAGTGAACTGCACTTCATTAAAAACGAACCTATCATTTATCATCATTTGTCTTTTCTGCCCATCTGTCCATTTGTCCTTTCCTTCCACCGGGCCGTCATCTTTCCCTTCATACATCTTTGTGCATCCCCTGATGTCTTAGATGTCATCTACTTCATCATCTCATCACCCACACTAACCCTGTTGAGGAATGTGCATCTCATACTTACCTCTGTCTCACAACATCCCGTGCTTTCATTAAACTTCATTAATTTTGTCATTTATTATTATCACTCCATCCCTCACATATGTCATAACCAACATCTTACCTGTGAGCTTCCTGCTTTGGGAGATCGAGGCTCCTTTTAGTAGATTTAGCTGAGATCGTGGTGACAGGCTATGTTTACACGTAGCCGGGTATTTTGAAAAACAGATATTTCCCCCTCTCCATTTTCAAAAAACCCTTGTGCACACGATTGCGTTCAGAAAAATCTTCACTTACATGGCCCTGTATATCTTCACAGTCAAGAGTATGCCAACCCTGTGGATGATCAAGTACTATTAACCAATCAGAACCTGAAAAGAATCACAACAAAACATTACTTCCATTATGAACCAATAGTTGTACAAGTGACACAAATGTATTTCTGTCCAAGATCTCCGTTTGCCTCTGTTTATATGCAAGTGTGAAAATGGAGATTTGTCAAAATCTCCACATTGGCTGGAGTTTTTAGAAACTATCCTTTTCGGTGGTTGTGGCCATCATTGTCATGTAAATAACAGACACAAATGCAGAGAAAAATCTCACTTTAGCCAGATACCCTTCACCGTGTAAATGTAGCCACAGCCATCACTGGGTTTGGTAAGAGACACTTGTAACCCTACTCGACTATTTCCTATTTCTCCTCCTCTTTGCTCTTTCTCCCTGTCATTCCCACTCTGCCTTTGGGCTCTTCTCTTTCTCCATGTATCCCTTTCCTTATAGCCTGCTATTGA
Organism: Apogon hyalosoma; assembly: GCA_037367295.1. Classification (NCBI taxonomy): domain Eukaryota; kingdom Metazoa; phylum Chordata; class Actinopteri; order Kurtiformes; family Apogonidae; genus Apogon; species Apogon hyalosoma. The sequence goes on from JAPQRP010000001.1 coordinate 35,191,911, forward strand.
GATTGTCTCTCTTTCTCTTTTGCTGTCGTTCTGCTCTTTCCATTCTCTCCTGTTTTTTCACCGTCCTGTTAAGTGTAATTACCCCACATCAAGCTTTCAGGAAGAGGAGGGATATTCATTAAAGAATGGGAGAGGTGGGAAGAAGAGGAGGAGGAGTGGAAGAAGGAGGAGAACAATAGGGCAATGTAGCAAGAAAATGAGGGAGGACACAGTGAAACACAGGAGAGATAAGGATAAGGAGCAGTGGGGAAGAGGAATAAGGGGAGAAAGGAAAGAGGTAATGTAATCTCTCAGTGGAAAGTGTTGTAATATATCACCTGCCACAGTTAATAAAATGTCGACGCTGTGGCTTAAGACAGGAAAGAAAGGTTAACTGGTGCTTCATATAAATGTATTTCAACAAGCACAGGTGGAGATTAGGAGTGCATACACATACAGCACAACAGCAGAAGTGCTACCAGGAAATTCACTCACACTCACGCATGCAAATGTGTGCATGTAGGCAGATGGGAAAGCAGCAAATCACACACAAGTGCATATTACTGAACACGCACATGCATGTGTCTACGCACACAGCGTTTGCCCACACTCCATCACTTAGACCCCTTTGATGATAGTTGTAATCACATGTGGTGGAAAATCTCATTTCATAAAGTAAAGAGTTTTTTTACGCTTATCGTTCACTTACACCATCGCGCTCCTTTTCTCCACTTCTATCGTTACTCTCTCGACTTGTCTGTTTTGCCCTTTTTCTCCTCCTCCCCGTTGTCTCCTCTCGCTCCCTTTCATTCGTTCTCACATGTCCGCTCTTCATTCTCCACCTCCCTCTTGCCCTCACCCTCCACCTCCTCTCCTCCCTGTGGTCGGCTCATCCCTCTCTCCTACTCCTTCTTTTGCCCCAAGGATATCTCCCCTCCTACACGGCCTCGCCTCATCCCTCTCTCTCTCTCCATTTATTTATATCAATGAGCAAAAGTCATCCTTTCATCTTCCTCCAGATGAACAGACTCTGCTTGTGGAAGAGGACAGAAGAAAAGAGGAGTGGAACACAGAGGAATGCAGTTTCTCTCAGACCATAAATTCAACTGTACCAAGTGGTGGGAATTATATAAACTCTCCCTTGTAAGAGCAGATAATTCAATGTGCCAGCGTGTTGGCTCGCTGGTAAAGGGATTGTTTTACCCCAAACGCTCCAAATGCATATTAAGACTGAATTGGAAAAATCAAGACTTTATTCCAGTGTTTACACAGTAGACTACAGCGAACAAAAGCCTTTTACAGCATCAACTTCACTTCAGGCTCATTTTTTGGCCTTGAATCCCACAACTATACAAAATAATAAAATAAACCAGAGATATAATGTTCTTTAGGGCAGTTTAAGATCAAATTTTGTAAATAGTGATATAGTGTGATTATTTTGCCATTAGGATGCATTTACAATATAATTATGGACTGTATTTACAGGGTGACAAACATGACATTTGGGGATAAAGTAGTGAGAATTGAGCAATTAAAATGTACTTACAGTAAGCAACATATTTTAATAAGATGTACAGTAAAGAGGTTTGGAGGAGACAAATCCAAAAGGGGCACAGATTAATTTTATGTAGGAGATTGTATCTGATGTATCATATTACAGAACCAGCCTACAGATCAAATAGACGGCCAAGTTATTAGATGGCTAACATTAAAAAAAAAAAAAAAAAAAAGTAATATCGCTCAGTTTGTTTGAATTCTGTCCTTTGCCTGATATGTCTGAAAGGGAATGAGAAGCTTTTATTAAAGTAACTGCTGCTTGTCCTTGCACTTCAATCAATTCATCAATCAAATTGTATTTATATAGCACCACATCATAGCAAACTTATCTCATGAGTCTTTATACCACTCATTTATTATTACTCTATTCTTACCTCTTTTTTTATGCATAGCATTTAACAAGATGAGAGTGAAACAGTTTCTCAATTCTCTGCATGTCCTGTACATCTAGTGAACTGACAACAACAAAAAAAAAAGAAACAAAAACCTTTGAATCCTTGCATTTAGAGCTGATCTAAACCAGCCAATTTACAGACACCAAACAAAATCCAGCAGGAGCAAACACTTGGTGACACTTAGACGGTGGGAAAAAAATACTTGGTGATAAATTGGAAAATAAAAGGTCTTGTTAGTTATAATGACAACTAACTGCAAAAGATGCTTAATTGTGCTGTTGGTGAGTGCTCCCCGAGGGATTATTTGAATGCTTAATTGAGTTACACAACATGCTGGTTAAATATAGTGTAAAGCCCTTAAACGTGCATAATGCAGTTTGAATTGTGCATTAAATATGTTATACCATTCAGACTTTAGTGCATTCACACTCTTTGGTACGCTCAGCTCACCTACACCCCCCTACCACTTTATAAACTTCAATTATAATATTTCACCAACATTAACAGGGCTTTTTTGTGAGGAAATTACATGTACTTTCCTCCAGATCCTTCAGTTTCCTGTGCCAACAAAAACATTTATGCTAATTTAATTCTCCTATCAGTGCCATTCCTCAAGATACTGGTGTAGATCTGGACTTGATCCCCAGGTACCTCCATTGGCAGCCCACTGCTCTTAGAGAACTAGAATGGATCAAATGCAGAGCTCAAATAAAAGTGAATTTATTACAATGTAATGGTCCTTTTTCAAGTCATGTACTGTGAACAGCTTTAATTAGATGTAAGTACACAACGATTCCCTTTGGATAGAAATGTACATATAAATCTGCTGCTACTTCCAGAAAACTGTTGAGCCTGTTGAAAGAAAGAAGTAAAATGTCCATTCATGTGTCTGCCATGCCATGTACCCAGCTCATTTTTCCTCATCTAAAGGAATAAAGTTTACTCTTCCAGTGAATATCTATGCTTATTGAGAGATGAGCCTCCCACTTTTTCACCCAAAACACTTTCATTGTCATCAGCCAACCTTGAATAGTTACATAAATGCACAGCAGAAAAAAATAAATGTTGTAATTCACTCCAAATTACAGAAATGTTGATTTGCCCTGGATTAATACGTGGCCAAAAAAAGCTCCCACCTGGATTTAACTAGACAAACAGGTAAGATTCAACTACTGCAGTGATTAATTCGTTTTAACTGTAACAAGTTCTTTGATTCTAACTGATGCATTGAGTTCCTCCTCTTCTCTGAACAACCATCAGTTTAATGCAGAGCTAAAGATTAGACTGTGTTTCAATGGAAGAAGGTCATGTGGTCCAGACTGACCCTGTTCCAGAGTCATGGACGTGTCAGGGTGAGAGACGAGATGTTGCATACTGTGACATTGCATAAGCTTATTGATACAAAACCATAGTAAATGCATGTGGCAATTAAAGTGAAACATGGCCCAATGTAATATACTTTTTCCTTTTGACAATTCTTTTTGCATAAAAAGAAGCATCATCTATATAACCTATGAATATGCTCCATTATCACCTGTCATCTATTATGTCTATGTGATACAGTCTGTGTGTGGGCATTGACCTGTCTCTATGAGGCTGACATTCTTGTTAAGGAAGTTTCAGTAACTGCGTTTCAGATTTGGATATCAGATTGGGTCTGAGACGGGTCTAGAACATTTTATATGCACAGTGGCATAGGAAGACAATACGTGGGAATCAATGTATTGTCACGGGCAAAAGTTTTGGCAGTTACACATGCTTCTGATGTACACTGAGGATCAATTAAAAGCATTTTATACATTTGTTGTCAAATAAGTCAAATTTTGTCCATGTCAAAACTTTCGACCACTATGATTCTATGTAGATTATATGGACAAAAGTATTGGGACACGTTGAATTCAGGTGTTTCTTTTCTAACAGGGGTCTGGGCTACAAAACAATAATGACAAATGTCATAATATAGTTTTATATGTGATAAATATTATTGCATTGCATTGATTAGTTTTGATTAAATTGTTATCTTTGCTTACAAAATGCCTCAGAGATGGGTTTTACTTAATTTCTCAATACTGAATTTGTTTTTTGTTTTTTTTTAATCTATGACTATGGTTTTAAATGTTCTACCACTAAATACCTCTGAAATGTTTTTTTTGTGCTCTGACTGTAAAAAATAATTTTTTACCACAACCATCTACTTTTTTCACATTTCACTTGGGAAGAAAAATCTCCCATTAAACTTTAAGGAAATATTGGTTATAAAATATATGGGTAAAAATAGATTTCTGACAGATGTTCTGTTCATACTGATTTGACATATAATCAAGTATTAAAGGGGTCATATTTTGCTAAACCCACTTTTATTAGTTTTGGTTCATTTATTTGTGTATTTGGACTCCAATAGTTCATAAAGTTTGAGTTTGAACCCTCCAGGTGCTGCAAAGCTATCTTTACATTCATTCTAGCAAAAATTGAGTGGATTTCTATAATCCGTTTTAATTCCTGCTTAATTTGTTACGTTTATAACTAGTTAAGTCACAACATTTGCACATATAAGGTCAAGACTTTAGACGAACATTTCTCTAAGTACAATATAACTGTTTGTCAGCAGCAGTGGTTGTAGTCCATACTGAAAATATGTCCAAACTTTGAGCCGATTACCTTAAACGTTCAGTTGTTGGTTTAAAGGGACAGAGCAGCACAGTCAACAGCCTGGAGGGGGTGGGGCCTGAAGTGGCTCATGTGCATTTAAAGGGCCAGCACTCAAAACCACCTTTCTGGTGTCATTACTCAGAAAAAGGGTTGAAGATGGACCTGTGGAGTTGAATTAATGAAGAATTCAGACCCAAGCAGAGCATTTACAGTTTATGTAGACCACAGGGAAATGTTTGAAAATGCATAACTCCATTAAAAAAGGCCATTCATCACTCCTTTAAATAAAAACCATCTCTGAGGCATCTTTTTGGAAGCAAAGATAAAATTGAAACAAAATTAACCACTGCAATGCAATGATATTTATCACAATATAAAACTATATCATGACATTTGTCGTTTTTGTTTCGTAGCCCAGACTCCTGTTAGAAAAGAAACACCTGATTCTACATGTCCCAACACTTTTGTCCATGTAGTGTATATGTAAACGGACTCAACAAAACAATCCACAAAACTACTTTTAAACTTGCTAAACCTGTTACATATTATCATTCTCTCTATCACTACACTAAGTATTCTTAATGCAATGTACAGCTTGAAGAAAACACAATTTCAGGGCTCAGGGGAAAAGGGTTGGGTGAGCAACCACTTTCCCTTTATGCTGGCTTAATTTCTCATTGTACCTACAGCATCATAAATGACGTCCTGTTTTTCCTTTTGACAAAGACTTCACATTTCACAGTGTGTAAATATCTCAAATGGCGTTGTTAGTTTAGCACATCATCCAAGATGGTTAAGTCCAACAGTCGGTCTGTCAGCAGGATTATGCAAAAGCTACTGTATCGATTTTGATGAAAGTTCCAGGACGGGTGGGGGCACGAGGCCAAGGGCGAACAGCTTAAATTTTACAGCAGACCCATAAAGAAGGCTGGAGGCTGGGGTTGTTTTTCATATTTTTTATTTATAAGTTAACAGCTACATTAAAAACAAGCCCCAGTAGTTCACTTAGTGTTTGTGGGTCCACTGCCCTCATGCTGATGGTCTATCCATGCTGTTCTCTGAGTTGCAAGCACTTATGGGTGGTCAGACATTTTTGACGAGACACCTACTGTAGCAATTTTAGAATTTAAAATATTTTCATACAGCAACCTTGACCTTACAGCTGCAAAATCTTTTCAGTTCAAGTGAACATTTGCACTGCATTTGAAGATTTTCCACTAGGCCATGTGTGGTGTTTTTTTCACGGACAGACCTTCTTGATGATAAAGCTCTCTAAGCAGAAAGAAACCTGAAGCATTTCACCCTCTGACTCTTGAACAAGAAAAATAGTGCAGGTATTTCCATATAAATACATGGTTGTAATCCTGGAATAACTGCTTTGAATTTGTATCTGCCACCTCATTTCTTTTGGAATGAGAAGACCACTTTTTTTGGGTTTGTTTTTGTTTTTTAATCCCTTTGATTACATGTTTTACGGTTTTGTAAAACAATCTGTGACATGGTTTGTCCACCATATTATCAAAACCACCAAATGAAAATCTGCTCTGAAGTTTTAGGCCCTTGAGAAACTTCATGTATCAGCCTATGGTAATAATGAAGGCTATCCCTGACTTCAAGCATGACTTGAATCGTGAATACAAGCTACCATCAAATCAGAAATACAAGGTCCTATGATTTAATAAAGGTAGAATAAAGCACTATTTTCTACAAAATTAAATATTGAGCTTAACCCCAGATCGAATAGGCCTTGAATACTGTCTCCTGTGGTTGGAATTTTATGTTTAATATATTCATCTGTTTATTTTAAATGTGTTAGATTTAGACTGTGTTAAACTTGAATTAATATCATCATTGTTGTCGTCATGCTGCTTTACATATGGATATACAATAACTGGCATTTATCCCTCATTTTTACTATCCATAATTATCTTTTACTGCTCTTTTTATAGCTACATTTATGTATTAGGTGTATGTTTATATGTGAAACAGTTTCTTGCTGCTATTTTCAATGACACTCAGCGAGGAGAGATTTGAAAATGATGGTCCTACCTCAATAAGATACATAAATGAAGAAAGTAAATACATCAACATCATTGTCAGTGTTGTGCAAGTTACTTCCAAACTGCAATCCATTACAGATTACTTGTTACTATTATTTAAAAGTTATTCCTTACAATATTACTGTCTCAGAATTGTAGTGCGTTACATGACTCCTGTATTAGTTTTGAGTTACATACAAACTCTTGTCAAAAATGACACATGTACAGCAGATGTTTTTGCTTAATTCAAGATTTTTTTTTTGCTTAACCCTTTATAGGGCACTCACTGAAATACACTGAAATTCAAAATTTCAATCTTAGTATGTTGTTAGACATCATCATTTACCTCCTCTTGCCTTAAAACATCAGAGCAGCACTTGGTAAAAACTAAACACGTGCAATAAAAACGACTGTTATGAGTTCATAAACTGACAAAAATCCCTCATTTTTACTATTTACAGCTTCAAAATATCCATGAAATCTCTCTGAATCACTGTATAATGTTATAAAAACCAACATGTTTCTGGACCTCACTGAGGCACAGGATTGGCCCCATATTTAATGTTTAAGGAAATTATCGAAAATAGTCACTTGCCTGACAAAGGGTTAATTCAACCAAAAAATCTGCCGATGGAACAAGCGAAAATGATCTTAGTAAGGTTTCTTGAAATAAGATTTTCAAGATCTATTGTCTAAAAATAAGTTCTTAAATCTCATTGAAAAGTTACTCTAGGTGATTACCGGTATGTGTTATTTTAGGTGTGATGAGATATTTGGACTAGAAATGAGAAAAACACACTGGGTAAGATTAATTTTTTTTGCAGTGTAATGCAATCCAACACTGATCATTGTCATTATCCCTCCTCAACACAGTGAAGTTCAAGCACTATACCATTGCCCTTGCATAGTATGGTATCCCCATTTATGTGATACTGATCAGACGTTTAATGTATTTTGTGTACTCTATTCCATTCCACAATTGAAGGGGTAGATATATTTCTCAGTGATGTTGTGATATATCATGTAATATCACTTACTTTTACTATTTATGCAGTAGCGATACCTTAAAGAGTAACTCTGACCCCTGTTTTGAGTTGAACCCCACCCACCACATGATTCCGAAAACTGTCCAAAGTCAGGGGGGGGGTGATAAATGTCTGAACCTTTACATGTGGATGAGAGATGGGACTAGTTCAGGTTCATCGGTGTAAACAGGGAATCACAAGACACTTAGGAGAATCTGTGAGGCTCTGAAAAGGTACGTTTCTAGCGTTTGTGCAGAACAAGGTCCATGAATATCCATACGTGCACTAGATTTCAAAAACATTTTTGCTGCACCCACACACACCCACACACAGAGTCCGGGGTGGGGTGGGGGGTAGTTTAAAAAATAGGCCTTAAGTGCTGCATTCCAGTGCATTTTGGTAAGTTAAATCTTATATTTTGACATGGAAAATAAGTTTAGAATTTGATTCAATATATTTTAAAATGAAAATAATAACATTTTTCTGTAAACATTCAAAGGATCAGTAATAATAATAACAGCCTAATATTACAAGGCAGTTAGCCATAGATTCTGATTTTACACTGGATAAGTCTGAATGATGACAAGTCTGAGTGTTTCTCCATGGGGGTGGTATTGTCCCCCCATGGGGAACACCGTGGAGGAATGTTTGGAACAAGAAAGCTGGGGGGAGGGAGGGCTAAAACCAAAATGGGGGGCATTAGTCTGTATAAGTATCAGTATCAAGCAGTATGCTATGTCAATGGTGAATTTCCTTGCCTTCCCCCACCACACACACATACACACACACACACACACGCACACGCACACACACACACACGCACACACACACACACACACACACACACACTCCTCTGCAACAAAGCATGTCGCAGCACTTATTGAACTATGACACACACACACCCCATCCCCTGGTCTTCAGTGGTGATGTCCATTGCGCCCCCCCCGGTTGTGAGGGGGGCGCTACCTATGCTACGTATATGAGCTCTGTCAGACCCATACACGTCATTCAAATTACAGCAACTTCTGAACCGTTTGACCACTATGGACAAAATTCAGACATCATCTGAAAGCTGATAAGGGGGTTTCTATCACTATATATAAGTCGAGCACAGTAGATGCCTGCGTTGGCTGAGGGGGAGGTGTGAAATTGAGCAGAGCACAGAGGAGCAAAGTGCAGTCGGTGAGAAAGACATGGAAGATTTGTATTACTTTTAGCAACATTTTAGCGAGGAAATAAGTAGACAAAACAAAAAATAAGAAGCTATAACATCGACACAGAATGCTCTAGACAAAAATGTTTGAGCACATGTAAAATAGTTGACAGTATATTTCTACAATCTCATGTTTTGTTATGCACATTTACAGTTGTTTTTCATAGTAAATATGATTTTTAAAAATGCAAGTCATTTTTTTTTTAGTTTAGTTTTTTTTATACTACAACACACTGTTTTAGACATTTATTACATATAATAGCAATAATGATAATTAATGGCCAGATATTGAAAGTTAAGTTCTTCCTGAAAAAAGGTGCAAAACAACTGGCAAAATAAGACATTTCCAGACACATTTATTGCAAAAACAACGCAAAGAAATCTAGTCGGTCTGTTATAATGGTACTCCATATAGGGTTAATATGCTCTTTTTTATTCATTATCACCATAGTCATCATCAACCTATATTTTAATGATGATGATGTAGATGATAAAAACTAGCAATATCTGATCAATGCAGCAGTTTTACAAGGTGAAATATTTCTTAGTCTTATTGATAAAACTTTATTTCTTTGAGTTCAGAGGTTCAGAACAAGGCATTAATAAATAAATAAATAAATAAAATAATAATAATGCATTTTATTTCAAAGCGCCTTTCATGGACCCCACGGACACTGTACAGCATAAGATAAAAGACAATAAACTGAATACAAAGGACAAAAAATAAAATACAAACAAAAAACAAGTGCAAGTAATGTGGTACGGGTAAAATGTCAGGGGAATTATTATGGTAGGTAGGCAATCTCGAACAGGTGAGTCTTGAGTCTGGATGTCAAAGTGGAGAGAGAGTCACTATTTTGGATGGATAGTGACAGAGAGTTCCAGAGCTGGGGAGCAGAGCGACTAAAGGCTCTGCCCCCCATGGTGCTGAGGTGGGCAGGGGGTACAGTGAGGTGGATGGAGGAGGAGGACCTAAGGAAACGGACTGGACTGGCGATATGGAGGCGGTCTGACACGTATTGAGGCGCGAGACTGTGGATGGTTTTGAAGGTATTTAGAAGGAGTTTGAATTCAGTTCTCTGTTTTATTGGGAGCCAGTGGAGTTCCTGAAGGATGGGGGTAATGTGGTGGTGGGGGGTGGGGGGCTGGTGATGATGTGGGCAGCAGAGTTATAAACCAGTTGTATCTTATACAGGGACTTTTGGGGTAGACCAAATAGAAGGGGTGCTTGTGCAGGTCTTGAAAGTCTTGAAATGCTTTTTTCTAGACCTTGAAAAGTCTGGAATTTTGTGTGAAAGTTTTAATAAAGTATCTCATAGTCAAGTATGGTCAAAGGCATATAATCTTGTAAGATAAGAAATACATGAGTAAAGTATATTAGTTACTTAATTTCAATGTATTTCAAATATGCAACAAAACCAAATAATTCTACTTTAGTCCTTAGAAATAAAACAGATTGCAAGAAAACATGAAATACTTATTTACACACACACACACACACACGCACACACACACACACACACACACACACATATATATATGTGTGTGTGTGTGTGTGTGTGACCGAAGTGTTGCCAGTTTGACTGGCAGAAAAAGCTGCTGGCTGATGTGACCTTGAGCAAGGCACTTAACCCCCCCATTTGCTCCCCGGGTGCCTGATATGGCAAGCCTGCTGCTCCTAGTCTGCAGTTGTGGTGTGTTCCTGCATGTTCTAGTGATGGGTTAAAAGCAGAAGTTAAATTTCAGTGTGTAGTGCATGTACAGTTTACTGACAGTAAAGGATTTTAATCTTAATCTTGAAAATAAAATATGACTTCATTCACATATTTGAAAAGGAGTGGGAGGAGGTATAACTTATAACACTTTCAAAGCATATAAAAACTTGATATGATTTTATCTATCCAATCTAACCGGTCGGTACTGGAAGGATTCAGGTGAAACTTGTTTATGTGATATCCATGCACTTTTGTGATTTTCATGATTTGAAAATGTTTCTGTCAGTAAAACATAATTTACTGTGAATTATGCATCCATTCATTCATACATTTATTAAAATGAACTTTTCTACTACACTCAACAGGTACAATCTGCACCAAAAAAGTAGGCACACAAGTGTAAAAGTACATAAAGTCAAGGCCTTGGGGAAAAAAACAGCAGTTTTGAAAATGTCTAGAAAAAGTCTGGAATTTTTATTTGGATAAAGAGCAAGAACCCTGAATACAAGAGAGTTGCAATAATCAATACCGGAGGTGACTAGACTGTTAACGAGAATGGAGGTGGTATGGGGGCTGAGGGAGGGGCAGACTGGGTGATGTTATTTCTGTGAGATCTGAAAGATAGTGAGCCATCGAGAATGACACCCAGACTCTAAACGTGGGGGGAGGGGGAAACTGAGGAGATGTCGATAGTGAGAGAAAATGCAGGGCTTTGGATAGAGTGGATGTGGTACCAATGAGGAGTATTATGGTTTTATCACTATTTCGTATTAGGAATTGGGGGTGAACCAGGATTTCATTTCAGAGAGGCAGGAGGTGGGGGAGGTGAGCGGGAGTGTGGAGCATGGTTTGATGGAGAGGTAGAGCAGGGTGTCATCCTCAAAACAGTGGAAAAGGATGTCAAAATCTTGGAAGATATTGCCGAGGGGGAGAAGGTAGGTGATAAACAGAAGGGGCCCCAGAACAAAGCCCTGGGGCACGCCTGCGGTTACTGGAGAGGGATCAGATCTGAAGGATTTGAGCTGAACAAACTGAGTGTGGCCTAAGATAAAGGATTCAGTTCAACACATTGGTTCAGCAGAATCTAGTGCAATTTGGTCAAATCTGACTGGAAAGGATCTTTAATTAGATTCAGTAATATTTTCATACCAGTTCCATGATATAGTCATACTAAGACAATATTAAAAGTTCAGGGTATCCCAAAAAATTTGACATCACTTCATCACCTAATAATTTGTTTAAACTTTGTATGCTCTTTTTGCTCAAAAAAGTGTAATAATTTGTAATGTTCTGCTTTCAGGAATAGACATGTTGTTTACTGCAACAGAAAAGGTGTTCTGTGTATTGAAGTACGCCCAAACTCAGTCAAATGTGAATGCACAACGTGAATTTGTTAGAAAATTTCATAAACAAATGCCAATTTTGGATGTGGCATAAGAAGTTTCAAGAGGAAGGATGTTTGTATCAGAAAAAAGGATCTGGATGGCCAGCAGTTTCAGAAGAGGTGGTAAACCAAGTTTGGGAAACCACACTGAAGTCCACATTGAACATCTGTAATAACTTTGGAACATGATAAAATTACCATCCCCCAGAATTTTTTGTTTGAAATTTGTAGAATAAAACATTTTATCTCCTAAATCAATCCTATTAATTATCATTTCTCCTGACCATGTAGTCACTCCAATATGGACATCTCAAATGATGTCAATTTTTATGGGGCAAAGGCAGCTACTATAAATTGCAGATTTTTACATATTTGTGGATTTTTCTGTGCATTAACAGTGGCATTGATGTGTTTCATTACAACTGAATACTGTCCATAGCTAAAAAAACAAAACCAAACAAAACAAAAACATGTTCATGTTGATCATCAATCACTTAACATTTGCATTTACGTACAGTACTTTTGTCAAAAAATATTCCCCTAAAATGGAATTCTGAGACCAAAATCTATATGCTATAAACATATCATCACCTAAGATATAGACTAATTGGAAACAGTTAGAAAAGAACTGTTAAAACCAAAGTGCTAGGGACTGGATCTGGCTCTTGTCCTGAAAATAATTATTGCTTGGATACTTTCTTCTTACTCCAAAATGTTTGGGAATAAGAAGAAAACACATACATACACACACAAATTCATTGAGCAGCCCATGTAAATTGTGTATTGAGCCCACATGTACAGTGTGTAAGAGGGTTTAAGCATCATAATCGTGCTGTGAATAATCCACTGAACATAATGCTGGCTCACTTAATCGGTAAATACCATTTCCGAGCAGTGGTAGTATACAGTGTTTGCTGTGTAATATTTGATTTGCTTCACTTGTACCCCACAACTAAATCCCAGTCACAGTATTGACAGAGTCACAAGTTGTTCCCACTGAATTAGATAATCTGGCATCATATTTAAAGTTTAATGTGAGAAAATATGAAGACGAAGTATTTAGTGGAATTTAAGAAAATACACATATCCCATATTTACATGCTGTTAATTTTAAAGGGGACGCATTATACGACTATTTAATAAGTTAATGGAAGTAATGCTGCTAGAATGTGTATTGCAGTATCTAATATCATTCATTATACCATGTCTGTGTCTGTGTTTTGGCTTATCTGTGAGCCCATGCCCCTCTATTATTTCATTTTTTTACAATATGTTTCCTTTATTACCATAGGAAACAGGTCCAACATTAGACACATTTCTCCTCAGACAGAAAATGTTGTCCATCATTATTCACCACTTGTATGTCTGCCAATTAACTAAAAGAGATAAAAAGAGTCCACAAAAAATCCAAATAGCCTTAGAAGTACCTCTTGTTTGGTAGCTTAGTTTTTCTTTTCTAATCAGACCTTTAAGTGCTGGTGAACCTAATCAACCCACAATGAGATTACCATTAGTCTCATTAACACCTTCTAATTCTGTCTCCCCTTTGACATGAAACTCATTGTGCTGTTTTTTTGCTGGAACTCTGAAAAATCTCATCATTTCAGCAAACAAATGTGCCTACTCTTAAACTGTAAAGAAATAAAGAAATAAATCGACAATACTGCTAGCCTGTTAATTTACTGTCATAACTGTTATTATCGTTGTCCTTTTGAACTACTTGAAAACTGATCTTGGTCTTGTTCATTCATCATCAGTGCTCCACAGTTTATTTTTTTTTTATTTTTTTTTTTACAAATGCTTGTTTTACCTAAATCCTATCTGTTGTGGTATCCATTCCCTCTATTGAAAGTATAGTTATTTCTGAAGTGTGTGAAAATCTGTTAAAGCAACACTACAGACTTTTTCAGCCTTCAAACTATATTTTAAAGGTCTTTTTGGTGGAACTCACATTAGGTTCAATGACACTTTCGTCATCACTCCAGAGCATCTGTATCGCCTGCACTGGCACTATGCAACTTCTGGTTTCGGGTTGCAACCCTTACTTACAAAAAACTACAAAATGTGACTGCTTTGTGACATACATCACATCCCCCTTTCACCTTCAGAAGACGAGGCAGGTAAATGAAGTTACAAGTGAAGGAAAGCTAGAAATAGGCTAACGGTCATGGCTGAAGCCACAAGAAAAACAAAGAGGGTAAGGGTGTTGTCCAATGAGACAAAGAAAAGAAAGCGTGAGAGTGATAAAATGAGAGGCTGGACTAGGGTGAATATTGGCCCAACTTTGACTCACTGGCATGAGCTGAAAGAGGAGGGATGCCCCACCCATGGACACCTGGTGGTGTTACTTTTTTTTTTTTTTTTTGACTTGTCCAGCATCATAGCAGCTGAATGGTAATCTAACTGCCTTTTGGTGCTGAGCAAATTTGCTTTGCCAAGGGAAA